>WBNO01022783.1:766-178266 GCA_013400575.1 Peucedramus taeniatus | reverse complement strand
TCAGCTCATGCTTTTTGAACCATAATGACCAGAACTGTCCCTGGCTTTATCTGACACATTTCTTACCAGTGCCAGGTGCAGTGAAGTGAATTTCCTCTGTCAGGAAACATCACTTGTGAGTCACCCAAGATGGTCATAAACTGATTCCATTAAGTGCTTAGGCTTGGTATGATCAGCCAAAAGGAGGAGTTCTGCCTCCTCTTGTGGTTCCAGCTCTGGAGCTTCTGCTTTTGGGCAGGTTATTTTGGATTCATCCCTGGGCACGTGTCATTTCATCCCAGCCCCGTCCTTGACGTAGCCTGAATCTCCCCAAATATTCTCAATTTTCTCAAAAGTTGATGGTGTTGTCCTTTTTCTTTACTGTTTCTAGACTGTTTCCTACTTTTCCTGACAAATTCACTACTACCACCTGCAATGCTATATATTTCTTTTCATAGCCATCTCTTACCCATCCAAAAAGTCTTTTTCCCCCACAAATCTCCATCTTTATCATCTTAAATAATAATTTCAAAGTATCTTTGCATCAAGGGTTTTACTGCAATCTAGGTAGACCTAATTTTTGCCTTGCTTTATCTAGAAAAAGAAAAAAAATAAATTACACCCTAAATTCTGGTAGTTCCAGGCTGCATTTTAGTATTTTTCCTATTTCTCTCTGTTGCTCAAACTTTCCTTTTAAAAATGTGTTGAGTTTTTAGCAACCTAGTGGGAAAACAGGGCAAAAAAGAACATTTTTTCCCCACAAGAGAGCATTGGCTGGATACCCCATCTTTTAGAAATTCCTTTCATCTTCCAAATAAAAATATTATTTTTACGGTAAAAAAGGATGTTTAATATTTCACTGCTTTACAGACTTTTATAGTTGTCTGCTGGTTTTTCTCAAATTTTCAAATTTTTGCCAGTTTTCAGCCAGGAGTAAAATTTTAAGCCAAGTTATAAACCACTGAAAGAAAAACATTGGTACAGCCTTAAGTACAATAAAAATGCATCTGTGTCCAGTATTTTGATATCCGTGATCTTAATTTGTATATTTTGACTTCCTAGATAAGTATTTGCAATAAAAAATGCAGGAATTTTTTTTTAGCTGGGAAATCCTTGCTCCTCACTGGTTGGAAAAGCAGCTACCACTGTTTTGTGTTGTGGCTGATATTCCAAGAAGAAGAATGGGGGTTGCTGCTTTCTTCAGTTCCACTGATAAAAAACTCTTGCTGATGCCCATGGCAGAGTGTAGGTAAATACTGGGAGACATCAAAATCATTCCTGTTATTCCCAGGAGAAAAATAATGGATCCCACTGAATACAACAGGTGCTGTTTCAAGGACAAAAGTGCCTGATATTAAGAAAAAAACAAACAAAAAAAAAACCAAACCCAACCACTTTCTCAACATTATGGGAATGGCTTTCTGTCAGAAGCTTAAAAAATTACATTAATTATCTGCCCCTTTGAAGCAGCCAGAAGTGTCACTTGCAGTGACATCAGAAGGGTTGGTGGCAGCAGCTCTGACAGCTGGAGGAGTGACCAGCCCAGGGATTGGCACCACTCTCATTTGGATAAGAGGGACCTGCAATTCCTTGATTGTTGGCCAGTGCAGTGATGGAGGGGGGATTTTCCCAGGTGGCTGGGATCATCCCAGTGTGGGAAGGGCCATGCTGGAGGTGTCCCCTGAGCAGGTACTGATTGACCTTCTGACAGCCCCCTCCACTGGGACACTGGGGGTAAATTTCAGTTTTGCCATGGGGTGTGAACATGGTTTGGGTTGCACCTGTGTGGCTCCAACTCTTTTTCTTATTATTTTTTTTTATTACTGGTTGCTTACTGATGTTAATCTACATTTTTAATATATACTATATCCATATTAAAAATTTTATATGTAGGGTTTAAATGTCAGGGTATTAAATTTAGGTGCAGCCTGAGCTGTATTCCCTGCCTGGCATAGAAGGGCTCAGCCTGCTCATTATCACTGGAGTTTTCAAGTGTTCAAGTTACACAGCTCACCCAATTCAGCTGTGAAAGGCAGATATAAAGTTGGCTAAGGGGGCTCAGGAGTTTTTAGCTGGTGTCTGTAGTGGAGGTTAAAGTTCCTTTTCTACCTCTCAAGTAAGCAGGTAATTTTGCCCATTTTATTTAGTCCAAGTGCTTAAACTAAGTTCTTGTGCAATAGTTTTAAACTTCCTCTAGTCCTGGTTTATAAAATGTGGTAACTTTAATTGAGGAACAATCTTTCAGCTTCTCACTCTATATTTTATGCACCTGTAAAAAAACTTTTCTCTTAATGTGAAAATGGTAACTGGCCTCTTGTGTCCTGACCCTGTGCTGGTTTCTGGCTGCACAGAACTGCTCTGAAACCAGCCAGCAAAACAGGCAGGTAGAAACTTTAGTGGCAATTTTTTCTTTGAATTGCTTCAAAGAGATCTTTAGACTTTAGCGCCTTTTTTATTTATTTTTTTTTTTTTTAATTTAGAAGTGAATCTTAAAGTGATCTCAAACGCAAATCTTAATCTGAGTGGCTGAGAGGAAAGTCTATATTTGAATTTGATGCTCTTGCCTGATGGTTTTGCAAGAGGGGTCTGTACTAGAGAAGGATACAGCAGGAGGGAGAAATTCACAGAAAGCTCTCAGGTGCTGCTGTGCTGTTCCTGCTGTGTTCCCAGTGATCTTCCCCCTGATTGGAGTGGCACACTTAATACACTAAGTGGGCTGAGAGGGAGTTGTGTCTGTGTAACTGTGAGCAGATTTTTCTTAAGGTGACTTTCAATATTTTATCATACCAAAGCACCCATGGAACAAATCATTAGACCAAAAATTGTGTGCTTGATTTGTTGTTGAAATGTTGATTGTCTGTTTGTTGTGGATACTTTGGCTTTTCCCATCTTCCACAAACATCTTGCCTTTCTCATTTGGTAGAAGTGATCAATATGAGGCTAGAGGTTTAGTGCTCAATATATCTGTTATTTTTACTTTGTTCCTTTCAGTACCACCTGATTATATGTTTAAATAGTGGAAAACCTAATTAGGAAAAGAAATAATAGCAATGGAGTGAAGGCCAGAGACACAAATCTATGCCTATGAAAGTTTTTCTCTTGTTTTAGAATATTGTTAAATTTCTTCAGCAGTTACTATAATGGGAACCTGAATGTCTCCATGCTGATCTCCCTAAGTATCAATAATACTTATAAATATAAAATGTATCTGGGGGAGAGTTAGTGGAGAAATGATGGCTTGTCCCAAAAGCAGCAGCTGCCAAGACACTCTTTGTGCCTTCACCCACACACAGGTGGAGGACCTGGAGGCCGGGCAGAACTGGAGTGAAATGAAATACCAGCTGCTCAGAGTCCCTGAGATGAGATCCTGCCTTCCAACAAGCTAAAACTCACCTGGAGTGATTGTTCCTTTAATGTCCCTCTCCAATATCATGCTGAGGATTTAGATCTAGTGTTGTGTGGGATTTTTGGCTAAATGCATAAATGTTTAACTGACCTGCTTTGATGGAAGAGATGCTGGAAGCAGTCGCTCCTAGGTAGTAATCCAGAGTTGCCTTATTTCCAAAGTGCTGATTTAACATATTGGCTGCTAAACAATGGTTTTAGGTTGGAAAAATATTTGCAGACATTCTCAGCTGTGCTGCTCCAAAATGGAGGATCCTGTGTCGAGATATTTGTGGGGTTTGGTGCTACAAGCAGCAGGTCTGAGTGTAAATAGTGTGAGATTTGTCCCCACATCCAAATGTCAGCTTGGTGCATGGAGGGGCATTGTGCTGCAGGAATAGCAGATATTTCTCTCTTCAAGCTGCTAATAAAATGCTCTGGTTGTCAATAAGGGAGAATTGCATCATACTTTTAAGTGTTCTCATACCACAATACCTGTTGTTGGCTTGTGTTTTAGTCAGAGTTCAGACATAGTTTTCTCCCTGCTTTGCAGCTTTAGATAAAGCATTGGGTTCAAGGGAAGTGGTTGTGATGATTGTGTGACACTAATTTTTATTTTTTTGTTTTAGAGGTGACACTCTTTGTCCCTAGCTGATAAGAGATATTCAGACCCTGTGGTGGTGTCTCATCTTTGATTTAGGTGCATGTGTTTGTTACCCTACATACCTGGAGTGCTTTAGGGAAAGGGACAATCAAGAATATTCCATTTTTGGTTTTGCATGCATACTCCACTTATTTAAAAAATCTGTTCAAAAATCTTCTTTAATAGAATATTGCTTCTTAATGAATAGACCCCCTTGTTATGGGACAGCTTAGTGCTGTTAACATTTTTCTCTCGTTTGGCTTGATTAGGTGCTATCTCCCATGGCTATCTGTAAAGCCAATTAGTGGAGAAAATAACAGCCATATTAATCTCCCAGAGCAGTGCAAGAAAAAGAGTCATAATATCATAGAGAAATTATTCTAAGTGTGAAAAATTACCCACTTCGTCTATTTCATTTTTCTCAAACTCCAAAATTAATGACTTTCTGCAAAAAAAAAGATATATTTATCTCTGTATAAAGGGAGAGATTTGATGAATGCTAAAGAGAAACCAATAGAGCTTTAATAAAAATGTATATGTCCATAATCCTATAAAATCCTATGAATCCTATTCCAGTGTGTTAAACTGCTGATTTGTATCTCTGTGTCAAATATAATTACAGGCAAACAGGAGCTGTGTTATAATATCTATTAATCAAGACTATAATTAGGATTTTAAGAAGCTGCTTGCTCGAGTTGGGAAATGCAGCAAGGAAGTGCCAGAGCTGCTGAGCCTTTCTTTGGATTTGGCACCATGGGCAGGAGATTTGGGGGTTCTGTTCCCCACAAGAACAGGCTCTGCTGAGGTCAAGAGGGTGTTCAACCTATATTGCATCATATATTTGGGGATGTGAATGGGAAAAGTGGTCATTGGTTACACAGATTCAGCTGTTCATGCCAAGCCAGCAAAAAGTGTTGATTTTTGGGGGGGTTTCATGGCATTTAGGTGAGTCCCCTTTGGTAGAGCTGGGACCTGACCAAAGGGCATCTTGGCTCAGTGTGGGTTCCCAGAATGGACACTAAGGAGCTGTGCACCAACTGCTGTAAATATTTTTGAGCACTTAAGAGCCTTCTGACCTCTCTAAGTGCCAGTCAGACAAAATTTGGTTTGGGGAAAGGATGGGATTTATGGGCTTTGCTGTTGGCAAAAGGAAAGGAACTGATAAAGGTAGGCCCAGACAGACAAACCTACTGGTAAACCACTTGATTATTCAATATTTCACCATATTTAGTTTTTTTGGTCTTCAAAGCAGTAACAAATATTTTTTTCCCTGCAAAAAGGCTGTTTAAAGCTCATGAGTTTGGCAAATTTGGATCATCTCCTTTGTCTGCTTTCTCTCCTTTATTTTTTTCCCCTTGTTTGCTCTCCAGGCACACCTACCTCAACTTCTACCAGGCCTAGTCAAAACAAGCTGAACACGGTGTGAATGTTCCCAGCCTCATTTTAACTAAATTAACTACATTTACAACCTCGGTGTCAGAGCTCTGAACAATGAAAGCTTGCCACTGAACACATGAAACAAAAATGAAATTAGCCAGCGGTAGGAAACTACAAACAGCTGAGGCATTCAATTGTTAGCCATTTGAAGGATTAACTTCTAAATCATGTAGAGCTCCCTTGGTAGTTTAACTAGTTGGGCACTCAGGGGTATATAAAAACACACTTTAAAGTAGAAATGTATTTCTTTACCTATAAAAAAGAGATTTACTGGCAAGTTGTGATATTATTAATGCTGGAATTTTCTGCCATCGCCTGTAGTAGTTAATCACACTTTCTGTTACTTCCTGCATGCACTTTTCTGTTGGGTTTCCAATGAAAGACAGTGCAGATGAACTTGGTGTTGGGAGACAGATGACACTATTACCTAGAAATACACTTAACTAACTTAAGCTGGTAAAACCTGCCTCCAGTTCCTGCACATGAATAACTTCCTTCTGTGGATATTTATCCATTAGATGTATAAGGTACTCCTCTGGTCTTAAATATTTGTATTGGGTTGATATTATACCAATAATTATGGAGAATTCTCTGTATATTCTCACTCTATGAAAGCTAGGATAAGCCAGGAGGGTTTTTTTTAATAGTAAGATTTGGTAAAATATTTTCTTAGTTAATGCATTGCTGAGGGCTTAATCAGAAGGACAAGGAAGGGAACTCTACTAATTATGGTCATATGTTTATTTGAAATCAGTCTTTTCCCTGTCACCTGAGAACAGTCATGGACCTATGGAGCTTCATAAGGGAAACGTTCTCCAACTCTTTTCTTAATGTGTCTTTCAAACAAGACCCTGAAGTCTTCAGTCAAGTGTTTATTCAATCAAAATCCTACAGATTGCACAATTAAGATTGATGAATTTTATAGCAGTTCTTTTTCTTTTTAAATGAATAGCACTAAACAGAGGTGACTTCCTCTTCTAGCACAGATTTGATAATGAAGCCACTGCATTCATTTGTAATATAAATATATTATAAGAGAGCATTTTTCAGTAGAAGTCCAAACGAGGCACTCATTTGGAGGGGAAAAAGAAATAACAGCAGGAACATAAACACAAAGCTGAAATAAAGGGGGAAAATGTAGAATCACAAAGAAAACCTAAACAAATAAAGTGCAAACAGAGAGTGACAAGCGCACTCAGCCCCTGGATTGGTTATGGATGAGTCGACAAGTATATGATGAAATTAATGACCCTCTGTCAACTTTTTAGATCTCACTTTTAAAGAGAATGGACCAAAAATCAATAGCCCCCAAACCACTAGTACTCCAGTGAACCAGTTTATCATTTATCTTACTGCTGGCACTCATATAGAAAGTGCAGCCAAGCACAGCGTAGGACTTTCATTGGTAGTCATCATTACAAGCAATGTTTGAGCACTCCAGTTAAAGGTCAAAGGTGTGCAGTACAGCTCCTCTGAGAAGTACCTATTTGAAATTACCAATATCTGTGTATGGCTTATCCATGCTCTACACTATTATTCTGGTTTTTTCCCACCCCCAGGAGCTTTTCCCTGTTCTGAGCTTTACCTGCTGGCTGAAGCAGAGGCAGTGGGGCTGCAGCCCAGCACAGCAGTGCCTCCACACCCAGGGTCAGGGCTGAGCTGATGTTTACATTATTCATTCTGATTCTCAAAACATTGCATCTCACTCACTTCTAGCAGCATCAAGCTGAAATCACTGATGTATGAGCTACCACCTCAGATGAAATTATTTTTCAAATTCCCCGCCTCCCAAAAAGTTTTGGAATCATATTCAATATCTGGGATTGAGATATTTAGTTTAAAAAGTCCAAAGCAGACTCAGCTGTTTAAATTCTATGTATTGTAAATGGTTTTCTGGTAGCTAATAATAAATTTGGTGGACTTACAAGATCAGTTGAAAAAAGTTAAAATCTGTGGGAGTGGAAAGTGCTGAAGATTATAATTTTGTCATTACTGGTAAGCCAGGTGTGTGCCTGTAGTGAGGTCAGGGTGAGTTGCACCAGTTTCTCCACAGGCATAGTAGCTGTTGTCTTGAAATGCACGTGGTCTGAAGGGGAAAACTGGGATAAAATAAGGCAATGAAAATGATCCCCTTTACATGGATGGGAAACTGAGGCACCAAGAAGGCAAGAAGTTGTTTTAAAAAAATCAGCTGAGTTAGGAGCTACCTGTTCCTGTGGGAAAACTAATGGAGTAGAGACATGAATCCAGGTTTCTGATCCACCTTCCAGTGTGTTGGCCCAGGATCCCTCTGGTTTGTTGGTGTTTGATGTTCAAACCCTGTCAGAAGGGACTTGAGCTGGCACCTTCCCTGGTGCCATGCTGTGGCTGGGGATGCAGCTCAGTGTTTTGCTCGTGTAACAGCTCTGCCTGTGAGCTGTGGGCACTGGGGGACCCTCCTGGGCTCATCCCAGTGTGTGCAGCCAGAGAGGTGCTGGTCACACTGGGACTGAGGTGAGTGTGCAAACAGGGCTGCACTGACCCCGGGTGTGAGCCTGCTTGTGCCTCCTCCTTGTGCATGTGCCAAATGCAGGGTCAAAAAGCCTGCTTTTACAGAGCCAAGGCATTCTGGAAATGTTGGCACAGCTGCTGGAGGATAAAATACTTCCTGCCACAGCAGTGTGGGAAGGATGGCAGCTGCCCTGCACTGCTGCAGGCAGCGAGGTGTGTTAATGATCCTACAGCAGAGAGGTTTTCCTCAATATCTGCAGGCAGGGGATGCTGCCCTGGGCTGCAGGAGGGGAAGATCTTCAGCCACACTTCATGGATGTCAGTGGGACAACACAGTGCTGATGGTGAGAGTTGGAGTCTCCCAAAATACACCCTCTGTTCAATGGGTTGTGTCCCACATTGCAGTGAGGCAGATAGAGGTTTTGAAGGACTTGGGAGAAAAGTTGTGACTTAAGAGGAGGTTTTTTCTCAGTAGAAATGTCTGTTACAGACAGGAAAGGTGTTGAGCTCCCACTAAATGTGTGTGTGTGTGTCCTTGATCCCAATGTGGTGGTTGCAGGCTGGGGAATTGGGTGCTGTAGGGAATAATGTTAAAATAAAAACCCAAACAAGACCTGCAAACAAAATATTGCAATATATTGAGAATGTTTAAGGAAAAGAATACCTCTAGACATAAAGTAAGACATAGGTGAGATGAATTTTAAGATCAAGAGCATCCATATGAAAGCACTTAGAGAGGATCTGTTGTGTCTTTGGCATTGCCATGCACAAGGGTCTCAGCTCCTGCTTTTGCAGGTGTGGGATGCCTTGGTGGCTCACTGCCTCTCCACCTCTGACCAGTGGGGTCCTTTGTCCCTCAAACACTCCTGATTTCACTTTGGTGCAGAGGAAGTCCTGCTTTCTTTCTGGCGTCCTGTCACTTTGGTCTGCCATTCAAAACGCCTTGTGCAATTATGTGCAAATAGCAACAATTCCCTCTAAGTCTCCCTGTTCCCCTCTTAATTTGAGAATAAGCACAGTGAGGCACAAAAGCTTCCTTTCTAACAGGAACTGAGTGGTTTTGGTGCTCAGCTCTGTGCTAAAACCTCTGGCTGTTCTCCCATTGGGGCTCAATACATGGACAAGCATTAAGGGTGTTTGTGGACAGCACTGAAGGGAGGAGCAGGGTGTCATTGGGGGGAGTGGGACTGACACTGTGAGCCATGGCTGAATTTCCTGTGAGGTGTGCATACAGCAAAGCTCAGGCTCCTTGGAATGTACCTCAGCTCTGCTGGGTATTTGCAGAATTACAGAATTCTCCTGGGTGAGGAAATGCATTTGGTGCTGGGCAGGGTTTTGAGTGAAGGGGCTGAAGATGAAAGTGGAGCACCAGCACATGCACTGGTGTGATGGGCAACCAGAAACTTGAAGTTGGCATCTCAGAAGAGCAAAGGTTTGCTTTAGTTTTGTGCCTAGAATTAATTTTTTTGGGTGGATAAATGTTAGAAGTCTCCACAGAGGGAAAGGAGTTTGCAAACACAGGTCACTGGCATTTAGTTCAACTTCAACACCAACAGAAAAACTGCCATAGTTGTGGAAGTGGGAGCTAGATCTGCTGTGACTCTGTCTCAGAGCTGCAGAATTAGTAGATAAAATTTAAAATTCAAACTGGCATCAATGCCTACAAGCAAACAAGCAATCTCTTCAATATTCAGCTGGCCTTTTATTTTTCTCCCAGCATATTAAACCCATATTTTATCTGTAAGAGTGAATAGGGACAATTACTGGAGTCACACCTATCATATCCTGTTTGCTTGTACAGTAAGTGCCCAACAGCAGAACAGGGAGCTCACACTGTGTGTTCCTCTCAAACAGAAAAGGCAAGTTGCTTCAAGTAGAACAATCCTTGTACTAATTGCAGCTATTTCAAGTCTGCTGCTCCAGGCTGGTTTCCCTGAAGGAACATGCTAATATGTTAAGACTTGTAATACATTAAGACATTTAATATTTATCCTTTTCAGTTGTTCTTTTTTGTTTTACAACTAGACCAGAGAGTCTTCTGTGGAAGAAACTAGGAAAGTCTTGTTTACTTTGACATGAAATCATTCTGTGTTCAAGGTGACAGCAGCTTAGCTCCAGGGGATACTTGATAAGGTGTGCTGGGGAGAAAGGGATGATCTTGGATTCAAGTTGGTTCCTGGTTTCCTGCAGAAGAGCTTGAACCAGCTCTTTACCACATCTCTCCTAACAGAGGGACAGGCACCACTGCACTTGTATTTAGTGCCAGCTGCATCTGCATTTCAAGGCTTTTGATTTTAGTTCATGGGAAAAGGTGTTTTCCATCCCTGCCTCTGGGAGCAGCACCAGCACCAAACGATTGTGTTTACTAATTTGTGGTTTTGTGATCCGTGTTTCTAATTCTAAAGCAAACGTTGAAATCTGGGTCAGGACAATGAAAGGTGATTCAATGAGCAGAGCTTGGAGCTGCTCTTTGGAGCACACATATCCCTGTTTGGGGCAGATTGTCCTTTGCCCCTCTGCTCAGGGGGTGGTGCTCCCTGGTGTGGGTGGTGGGTTGTGCTCAGGTGGGGTCCACAGGGGTCCCTGTTGGCATCCCCCCCCTTCCACAGGAAAGGAGCTACCTGCACTGAGACTGCAGGAAATTAATTGGTGTTTTGCAGGGGTTTGTAATTAATTAGTGTCTGGATGCCTAGAGGGTGTGGCATGGCAAAAAAAGGGAAGAGGCTCTCCATGCATTCACTCAGAAGGGCTGTGGGTACTTCTGTGCATATTAACTAGAAATATTTCTCTTTAAAATTGAGTATTGGACATGTAGTGCACATTGTAACTTAAAAGCTTCAGCTGACCTGCATTTTTGAGAGTTGTATTCATTCTGGAACTGTACCACAATTCATCATATTAAACTTAATTTGTTGGAAGCCTTGCCCTGGAATATGGGCTTGGTCTCTAAGGAAGTGCTTCATTTCTGTATTCCTTACCAATAACAGCACACGGCACTGTCTTTTTATTACTCTGTGGCTAGCACCATTCCTATAGTGCATTTCTACATCAGGGCTGGAGAGACCCCCATCCTGCTGAAAAATTTAGATGGCTACAGCAGTAATCAGAAATACCAATAAAGTGTCCCTGGTTCTAGGTGGTGATGTGGGATGGAGGGAGAAAAAGATATAAAAATGAATCATGATGTGAGACAGCATTGCTCTGGCAACTGCTTCAAAACCTGAGTGCAGTGAGACCATATAAAGGCTTGAGAATATTCCTATGATCCTAAAGAGACCTGCAAAGACATTGCAAACTCATCAGGCAGCCAGTGCTGCAAGGGGGAGAAATGCTGTTTTTGAGTCATTCATCCCCAAACAACAGACGTGCCTTAACCTAGAAATAGGTAATATGGCTTCCAAGTGAGGTGAGTTTTTTTGGATAAACCTGGTTTAAAAACAGCCAGACATTTAATGCAGGAAGCTGCTGAAGGTGTAAAGAATGGCTAAGTAAGTGAGTGGGACACCATTAATCTTGGTTTGTTTCAGCACTACATCTTTAGCTGTTGAAGAAAAAAAAACCCTTGCTCCTAGCTCATAACCTGAGTGTTAAAACTGATGTCCTCCCCATTAGGGCCTGTAAGCTCATTAGCACATGGCAATTTATCCTCTTTTATTTCTTCTCAATTATCCTATCATCCATTGTATCTGGATCTGATTACCCTTTCCCAGAGTCAAACATTATCTTGTAAATCATTTGCTTTAAGTCTAAGCCTGCCATTGCATTGCCCAGGATTTGCTTAGGCAGGTAATAAATCAATTAGCATTAAACTTGTGGCATCATCAATTTTCTTTCCTTGTGACTGAAAAAAGGAGTACCTGAACTTTGCAAAGCTGTATCAAATTTCCTTATGCCTTCCACATTGAGGTTTCCTCCTTCTTTCCCTCCTTTCCCTGATACCCCAAATCAATAGCAATATACTCTGTACTGAACTGGAGACAAAAGAAGTGAGGCAAACTGCTGTGAACCCAGATGGAAAGTCTATGGAAAGAGCCTTGGTGACTTGAGATCTTTTACATCAAGCCCTGAGTGAGACCCCTGGTGCCAAGGGATTTCTGGGTTCTGCTATTTGATAAATGTAAAAACCTGAATAGTGATGCTGGTCTAACACGACAAGCCTGCAACCTCAGGAATGTGAAAATGATGTGATATTCCTGCCCTTCCCACACTGGGAAAGATGTGCAAGTGCTCTGCCAGCCCCAGGGCTGCCTGTGCTGGTTATCTCCAGTGCTTCCCTCGGGTGCAGGCAGCCCCAGGCTGGCAGAGGGATGGGCTGAGCTCTTGTTCCTTCTCCTTCCCTGAGGCTGATGGAATTGGTGTGGCCAAGGTGTCTCTGCCCAAAGCAGAGCTTTGGCATAAGGGCTGTTCAGAACTGGTGTGGACATCAGCAGCACAACTGGCTTTCATTTGCTCCTACATGTTCCTCCTCTGGACTTGCTCCCATGGCTTTTTGGCAGATCCCCAGGATCTGATCTGACAGTTACAGCAACATTTATTAGCTGTAGCCTGGGCAAATGATGCAAAGGGAAGTGTTTCTTACACCCTTTGCATATAACCTACCAGGAGATTGCTGAATCAGCTCTCTTGTGCTTGGATTCGGATGTGGGCAGCCCCTACAGTGCTGTGCCCCTTTTTATCACACCAGACCTTCATAATGGGAGAGGAAAAAATGATAGCAATGTGGATTTGCCATGCTCCAACCACAAACTGTGTGTGAGATCTGTGCCGAGACCTGTGCAGTGGAATACTTGAGATTAGCTTTGTCCAGTTCTCTTCCTTATTATGAGACATATTTGGACCTAAAGAATTGACTTAAAACACATACCAAAAAAAAAAAAAAAAAAAAAGCAGACTTGTTTAGACAGGGATTTCCATACCTGGGCTTTGAGTGCTAATTCAACTGGTTATTGCTGTGCTTTGTTCTGCTTGCTTCACAATCATTTCCATGATTTCTTGTTTAAAAACTGTAGTAGGAAATGGGATGCATATTGGGGATAGAAGTTATTCATTCTGAAGTGAGCTCATTAGAGGTGCCTGGCTGTTAGTATTGAGGATCAGAATTTGTTTTGGTGGATATTAGAGGCTTTTCTATGAGTTCCAGTTGTTGTAAGCCTCAATAAGTAATCCACAGGTGAAGGTTTCCAGAGGAGATTTCTGAGGAGTTTGTGCTCTGTCCCCCCATCCCACATTCCCCTTTGCCAACACCCTGAGAAGTTGCCTGCATCTCCCTTCTTTCTGTTGCATGCCTGATGTTGCTTTCTCCAAATAATGGAAAAATTTTTTTGCATTTAACCATGTATAAATGGACCAGTGCAATTCCTGCAACTCCTTCAAATGTTTTAAACTTGGGATCTTTTCCTAATCCACTAGTGACACATTTTTTTTTTTTTTTTCTGATTCTGGAAGCAAACAGGATCTTTGATCATCTGGCCTGTCACAAATAGAGGTGTTGTAGCATCTGAGCTACAGAATGGAATTATGAAAAAAAAATGGTGGGAGACTTGTCTAAGATGAGTGATAAGGTATTTTACATATATTTTCTAACTAGGGAAGTTGAGACAATTGGCAATGAAATTACAAGGTCATGCAGAAACTCTTTGGTAGAGATAAGAATAAAGAAGCCCCAGTTCTCAGTCCTGTGGTGTAACAGCCAAGACTACTTATTTATATCTCATGCTCTTTATTTATATACTCCCTATATAAAGCATACAAGAATAAAAGAGACAGAAGTTATCATGCTGAAAATTAGGATCTGAAATGTGCACTTTTTAAAAGTTTTTGTTAAAATCCCTGGGGAATGCCAGATATCCCATTTCCTGGGACTCTTAAAGGTCATTTGTTGAACAGTTTCTTCTAAGCATATATGACAAATTATTCCCTTGGCACAATAAACAGGACTCCAGCCCTTTAATTATAATATAGCACTCAATATCTTTAGACATTTCAACATTTCCTGTGTATCCTACACATTTCATTACAAGGAAAGGTCGAACAGAATTAAAAGGGTGACATTACCCAAAGATTGATAGTTTACCTGTCCAAAAGGGAAGGTTGTAGTACAAGAGAGCACAAAGGAAAGAAGGATCCAAACCAAGTTTTGATTGCAGAGGAGACTCGGATAAGAGAGTTTTTATTATCCTCAGCTTTTAGCCTTATTTACCATCAGGCTATCTTGCCACAAGCATGCTTTTTAGTTCTGACAGCTCTGAATTATGACCATTGTGGGATCCTATCTCATTAACTGAAATGGGAGAATAAAACATCAAACAATCATAAAAATAATTTGGCACTGTGAAACCACTTAGGAGCAGCTGTCAAACAGGTTGGAAGATAAAGTTCTAAATAAAAAGAATAGAAAGCACTGCAATGTCCTGCCATATGCTTCCTCTGCATTATAGACTCCTTAATAATATGAAGTGCCTGTGTTTATGCAGAATAGGCCAGACACTCCATATATGATATTGATTATGCCTTAACCCCAATTTAGTAAAGACATACTCCTCCTTTTCCTAATCAGATATTGCAGAAGCAGTTTTCTGAAAACGTCCCTAATGCCAAGACATATTTTATCTCCGAAGGCTGTGGCAGGAGATAGGGCTTTGTCTTGCCTGTTGTCATGGCTTGGAGCCCAGTTTTAGGACAGCAAGGCCCCTGTGGGGCTCTTCTCCAGCAGTTTTCATCCAGCAATTCAAAAACATACATCTTTATCAAGCTGTTGTTGTCAGACAACATTAGATAATTAATAGGCCATTTGTCAGCCTGCACAAAACATGTTAAAATCCCAAACGCAATCAGGATAAATATAGTTGCCCGCTCTCTGAAGGCTTTTTGTTCTGACATGCAGGCATTGCAGGCAGATATTTACTATTAAACAAGACTCATTATTAATCACATCTAATGTTAATTAATTAACCGCCTCTGTGCATTGAGGGGGCTCTGTGACTTTCAATTGTTTTAAGGAGCTAATTGGTAACTTAGCAGTTTGCATGGAAGCTGTTTCTTGTTCTGTTCACATCAACTTTTTCAGCTTAATAGAACAACAGCGTTCATTAAAAAAAAACAAGAATAAAAAGGGGTATTTTTAGCAGCACAAATTAATATTATGGTAAGCCTACATCTGAGCTTTGTGGGGAAGGTGCAGTGGTTTTGTTTGGACACCAGGTACCTTTGGTGTTGCTGAGTTAGGGCAGGTGTGCAGGTACAAAGCTCTCCAGGGGCTGGAGGCCAATCAGGTGGGCTGTGGATGACATTGTGCCACACTTCTGTGACCCAAGCAGAGCTGCTGGGAGGTGCTGTCCACCTGGAAACACCACAGCAGCCTTTTTGAGCTACCTGACTCAGACAGAGCTGCTGGGGAGCAGTAGTTAGAGAGATGTCTTTGGAAACCCCGATGCCTTTACAGTTTGGTCCTAATTCTCCTTAACATCACACCTGGCTCATCACTGAGCAGTGAGAATGGGTGTCAGTCCTACTGGTGAAGTGTCCCCAAGGCTGGTGTGTCCTCTTAGCCAGGTATGTTTACCTGAGGAAAGGAGCTGTTGAGAGGCAGAATTTTTCCACTTAAAGATGTCCTTCTTCTCTTATCCTCAATGCTGTTTACTCCTCATGAAAGGAGAAGAGAAGCAGGATTCTTCACAGAGTTTAGACCAGCAATTCATGTGGCAGCCAACAAGGTGGCACAACACTTGAGCTGTAGCTTGGCCTGCAGAGTTGCTGGTGAACCAAACCACAGGGCCATGGGTTTGGCCTGGAAAAGGAGCCCCAGGAAAAGGAGGTGTGGGGGAGAACATTGCTTAATTACCTGTTCCTAGAAATTCTGCTTCTGCAAAACTTCCATGGAAATCAGCAGGAGGCCAGCATTTAGAGTGCTCACCACCTTAATCCCGAACATAACTTGTGAAAACTGCCTTTGCTTCATGTTCCCATTATATAACTTGGGGGCATAAGTGTCTGGACTACAAAAACTATAAATCTTTTAAAATAGTTGCTGATTTCATCACCCACTAAATAAAGATGACATTTTTGTGAAATATTTTGTATTCAGACTGTCTGTCCAGCCATGCTTTGCACTCCCTCCTCTTTGCTGTGTCAATATTTGCATTACCAACCCTATTTTGGAGGGTTTCTAACTTGATTTTACATTTATTTTGGCGAAGAATGTGGAACGCGGCTTCTTGCTCTGAGAGAGAATTTGTTTTAAGGGAGGATGATGATGATGGATTTTGACTTGGAGAGGTGCTGGTCTCCTTGAGGGAAATGTGTTGGTGCAGCCTGGCTGGAGGTGTTGTCCCCCAGCCCAGTGGCACTGAGATAAAGGTGGTCCATGTGCTACTCCATTGCCATGGAGCATCACCTCCCAGGGGAGCTGGGCTTTTCTTAGCACATTTAAGGTTGAGATCTGCATTGTGCCTCAATTCTATTGAACTTCCAATTAAAAACTCCCAAAATAATTAGGGAAATAGACTCTTTGGGGCCCTGGATGTAAATATAGTCTTTAAGTTCTTTAAGATTGTGCCTATAATCTTGTGCTTTACCTGTTTATTTGTATAGATACAAAAAAAAATCGTATATCTACCTGTGCCAACAAATATATTTCTATACATTTCTATGTTTATAATCACATAGGTAAATGTTTTAAAAATTTAATTGCCTCTGTAATGTGTGCATCAAGCATTTCCTTCCACAGTTTTGCTTAAACAGTGCTCACACATGGGAACTGCAAAGCTTGGATTGTTTTGTTCCTGCTGAAGTGCTGACCAAGTTGTATGAGAGGGGGACTTAACCCAGAGTGAAATATGTCCTTTAGCTAACAAAGCCTGGTGCTGGGATTAAATTCAAATCAATGTTAGTTACTGAGGAAGCCTCATTGGCTAAAGCTGTGTTGAGTGAAGCTGCAGTGTGTTCTCTCATCACAAGCTCAACAATCCTCTTCAGTAAAACACAAGCCACAGGCACTTATCCTGAGAGCAAGAAGCTGTTGCTGTTGGGAAAGTTTGGTTTTTGTAATTGTGGCTCCAAGTACAGGGTCTTTGTGTGCCTCACCCCTCGTTCCTTCTTTTATCCAGGCTTGAGCTTCAGGGAGACACTCAGGTTGTCCATGTCACCTTCCAGGGCTGTGGCTTGGTGCATGGCAAAACAAAGTACCCTCTCCTGAAAGCCTGATCATGACATCATGAATTTCCTGCTGCCATGGGCTTGCTCTGGGCTTCCTGGGATAGTTCATTCATCTTGCCTGTAGTCCCTGGGGATCCAGCACTGCCTGAGAGTTTTGTGCCCACAGCATGCCTGGCCGGCAGAGGAAACCATAGCTGCATCCTTGTCTTGGTGGTACATGCTCAAAAATCTAAAATATTATGTATTTCCAGCAGGGGCTTCAGAAGATGCAGGATTAAGGGGTTAAGTAGGCTTAGGGTTGTGTTTCAAGCAAGGTGCTTGCTTGAGGAATAATATTTATATTGGCTTTGTGCTGGCAAATATACAATCGAGACAACCGGGAACTTTTGCTTTGAACCTGTAGCACTGTTTTGGGGAAGGGAGGGAAATTTAATTCCCCAGCTAGAGGAAGAAGCTTCCCTCACCCATACTCTGAGCTGTGAAATGCTGTTTCAGGCAGAGAAACCTCCTTAACACCATGGAAATATTTTTCAGTACTAACATTCAAGTGTCTCTTTTCTGTAACACCAGAGCAGCAAAATTCCACAGGAGAGGATGAAAAGCATGGCAGTGTCTATGGAGAATGCTGGAGTCTGGCATCACTTTGCATTTTCCCCACTTGTTCTGGACTGAAGGCCTGCAAATCTTCTCAGTCTGGGTTATGACTATGCCATCAAAACTACAAAAAATGTCCTTAGCCCAAGAGGCAATTTTATTGAATTATGTAATGATTGCCCAGCAGTATCTAAGGCTGACCAACAAGGTTATATCCTAGACTTCCTCATGGACTTTTAAACAAGTTTGGCTGGAGTTGGATAAGAAGAAATTTAAGACTACTTCCATTCTAAAAATGCAAAGCCATTTCAAAGCAAGAAATAATTCTAAAGAGAATTTGTATATGCTTGATTGATTATCTTATTTTAATCCATATTAAAGCTTTAAGTCTTTAGGTGTGGCTCTTTAGTTCTAACATCTCATAAATTATGGCTATAATGAAGCAGTCATTTATCCAGGGCTGATGATAAATGGCTTGCCCTAGGAGGAACTAAAGAATAGGCAAGTAGATCATTTTCATATTTGGTGAAAACAATATTAAGTACCCAGACCTCAGTGATTGCCCTAATAAATGAATAATCTGAGGTGAGGGGCTTGGCAGTCAGCGTAAAAAATAACCTGAGCTTTGGCTGTCATTTGTCAGGCTTTGCTATGACAGCATGCATTATGGGTAAATGAGCAATCAGCAGGAACTATGTTATGGCTGGGGTGTTTTTGAGAAATTTATCATATGCATTGCTTGGTACCTTTAAGACCTTAAGGCTTAATGGCTATAGTGCATGACTGCAAGCGAATACAGTTCTTATTTACCATCCTATGCTTCATTTGCACTGGATCCCCTTTTTTCCATGTATTAGGGGAATGAACCTCTGTTAGTTTTGTTTCCCAGACTCTCACTAGCACATGATATCCTGGCCTGCTCCATGTTACTTCTAAGGCACGATGATATTTAGGGGATTTTGAGGATACTCTGCTCAGCATAGTGGAGATGTCAATTTATATTTAATGAGCTAAGTCAGTAACACATGGATCGGATGTGTAGGAACAAAACCCAGGGGAAATGCAGGGAAACACAACAAAGCACTCCTCCAAACACCTGAAGTGCAGTGGGAAATTAGGTGCTGTTACCTCTTAATTAGCCATGAAAAATTCAGGTACAGAGTGGGGACCACAGAGAAGGGTGTTAGCAGGTGTCTTGGCACAATATAAACCTATTTTTCCAGACTGCTCCCCTTGGGAATGCAGCACCAGTGGTGTGCTCCATGATGTAGTGGCTAATGGACTTGGGGGTAATATTCATGAAATATGCCCCAATTGTTCCTTTCTGCTGTTGAGATTTAGCACTTTTACCTGACAACTCTTCCCCAGGTCACTTCAGCTGTAACTTATTGGAAGGGGAGACACAAAAGCAGTGAAACTCTTTATTTTATACCCCCTGTGTAATTATTTAATGGAAATATAAGGAGATATGTAATGCTGGAGCAGATCTGGGGGACCCAGGTGTGCAGAGGCACTGGGAGGAGCAGAGCAGTGGGGCTGGGGCTGCACGTGTGGAAGGGGAGTCCCACACAGTGGCCACTTCTGGAAATGTTGACAGAAGTGATATCATCAAGTGGGCACAGGTATTGAAATCCAGGGCCTGGATTTCTATGAGACTCCTTGGTTGTGACCAAAATGGACAGGAATTTATTTCTGCCTAAGCAAACACAGATTAACAGGAAAAGTATTTGAGTGAAGGAATGAGCAATGAAATGTGCTCTTATGAGAGCTTGTGAAACAAAGCTTGTCCTGGCATCACACCTGCCTCTTCATGGGGATGCATGTTATATCAGATCACTTTTCTCTTAGTTTTCTTCAGGTTTTTGAAGGAAGAAATGACACAGGGACCTGATGATTTTTTTTAAATATCTGGAAAGGAAAACTAAACAAGCCAGGCCATGATGTTTTCTACTAGCAGAAAATGCTTTCAGGATGAGGCTTTTAGGAGAGTTCTTAAATACAACTTTTTCTGCTCCTAAGGCCTCATCCTGTGAGGCATTGAGGGCATTACAAGCAACAAGAGTGTCTTTGCTTACTTTGAAGTTGAACATACTCTTTGAGAAACGTGAGCTCATATGAACATTCTTTCAGTGGTGCACTGGGCAGAGTTTTGCAGCATACCCCAGGACAAAATCCACATTCTCCTGTCTGCCCCGCTCAAAGTTTGCCCTTCTGCTGATGTGCCATCTTCCAAGCAAAAAAACTTTGTTTTTTGTGGCTTTTGTATTTTTTTTTACTATCATAGAAGAAAGGAATGTTAGAAAATGCTCTGATCTAGCTTTTCTTAAAATTTAAATGCTAGTCTGCCACAGCTTTCAATATCTCTTTACCTGCTGCCACTTATACCTTTCACTTCTCATTAAGGAAACGAACCCAGAAGATTAAAGCACTCCCAATTTAGCTTTCTAAATGGGAAGTGAAAGTTAAAAGCAGACCAGCTGAGAATAAGCGCCACTGAGATCTGCAGCTGGGCTGATGCTATTAGAAAAAAGAGGCCACTTCTTGCTTCTGATCTGTCATTTGAGGAAGCTTGTTTATGTATGGGTCTGACACCAGATGAATATGTAGTGCCCTTTCTCATTGAGATGAAAGTTCTACTCTAGACTGATCAGATATCACATCACTAAATGCTCAGAGTTTTATAAAAAGTAAGGCAGCACTCCTGTCAAAGAACAAGTTCATCTTTGTGGAGTCCAGCATGGGATTGGAGCAAGAGACTTTAAACCCTCTTGACTGAATTCTGGGAGATTGAATTTGTCTAATTTGTAGACTCAGAGGGTGGAGGGAAAGGAGAGCAGAGAAAGGTGGAAGGTTTCTTGTGTACCTTGAACTCATTTTTAATTTCTGGCCCTTGTGCTCATTACAGATGTTTCCCTGCACCTCTTTATCCACTCAAAGGTGATGAAGCAAATGGGAACCCTCCAAGAGCTCTCGGTCAGATCCTCAGGGAACATGATTTGGAAGCAGCATTAGAGCACATTTAGCAGGAAGGAACTCTGCTGTCCATGAGTCACAGAGAACACAGCAGAGGGTACCAGGAGCTCAGCTGCTTTAACTCATCTCTTTGTAGTGCAAACTGATGGAGAAATACCAGTTTATCTAATTTCTGCCTTCAGACTGTGATATTTGAAGAAAATACAATACAGTGTAGTGTTCTCATGAGACTCTCAGCTACATCTCTATGTACAGTTTTTGTTTTGGTATCTTACTGCCCATAAAACAGAAACAACTTTATTATGGACACAACTCACTAAGCCACTGCCAATAGGAAGATGTTGGAACTGAGGATGGCTAAAGTGGTTATTGGGAAGACTAGAAATAACTGTTAATCTGTTATATAATATTAATATATTTGGCTTTTGTGATTTAAGCTTTGTGTCTGGACATCTGACTCACCTTGCTGAGTCTGAGCTGGTGTCAGCAAATGAAAGGCTTCACTTTTTCTTGAATTTATTTAGTAGTACAGTTTCAAATTGAAAATGCAGAAGCAGTTTACTGCCTGGTGTTCTCCACAGGGGATGTGGATGCTAAGTCTTCAGTTTGAACTACTTTGTGAGTTAAGTGATCTCTGTTTATCCTTTAGTATGTTACGAGTATCAGTTTGCTCTAAATATATTGGTTTTAAATAACTCCTGGCAAAGAAAAGGAAGGTCTGATATACCATGTATCTTTTATTGCTTAATCGTTTATAGTAACTGTAAATAGTAATAAAGTAGACTGGCTACAGAACGTGTCCTAGTAAAATCTAGGAGCAGTGCTATGGCAGAATTTCTCAGTTTGAAGGGACTCTATCTTTGACAGTTCTCCTAAGGTAGGTTATTTTGGAGAAAACATATGTTTCCATTTTCTCT
This sequence comes from Peucedramus taeniatus, assembly GCA_013400575.1. Taxonomy (NCBI): domain Eukaryota; kingdom Metazoa; phylum Chordata; class Aves; order Passeriformes; family Fringillidae; genus Peucedramus; species Peucedramus taeniatus. The sequence goes on along the minus strand of WBNO01022783.1, from coordinate 156,696 downwards.
CTCTCGGCTTCCCTTTTAGTCCCCAGGCTCCACTAGGGTCACAGCAACATTAAGGCTTTTGTCACTGTGATTAATAGCTCTTTAGATCATCTTTAATTCACTCACTAATGACTGAGGGTCTTTCTGCTCTCCAAGTAATCGCGTGATGTATGAGCCGATAGTACACCTTGTGGCAGAGGTGAAAATCATTCAGGCAATGCAAATATTGTCAGGGGGACAAATGTTTTCCCTGTTAATAAAAATTAATGAATTCTACCCAGGAGCTAGTTAAAGAAGCTCTGGTGAGAGAGATCTAAACACAAACAAGTTCTTGCTGCTTGGAACCATTTGTTCAGTCTTTCTAGATATGTGAGGATAATAATTATTAGTATTTCTGCATCTGCATAATAGATGAGAGAGTGGCAGGTTGATTTAATTACACAAATGCATTGCACTGCATGTAGATCTGTCTTTCTGTTATGTCCACATGCTGGTCTTCACTTGAGAGGTGTTATTTTGGTGCTTTGCCTTGGTTGTATAATGGATTTTAATGCTTTGCAGTCAATTTATTTAAAGTAAGCTCCAGTTCCAGGCTGAATGCTTCCTCCCAACCAAGAATTGGTCAGGATGTCATACCTGTAAAAAGATGCAAAGATGTTTACGTTTTTTATAAGTCCCTGTTACACATCATAAAAGGTTGATGAAACAGGCTGTAAATTAATCATCTGGAAGAGAGGGAAATGCTTCCAGTGTCTTATTATATTTATTGCACATATATGAGCAACAATAAAAATGCTGTGTCCCTCAGCCAGGTCACCTTCTGGGATGGATATTCCCATCCCTCAGTCAGGGCCCAGGCTTTGTTGTGCTGAGCTGTTGGAAAGGTGTTTCTTATTTACTGGTGTAGCACAAGCCATGCTTAATGCTGTTGTCTTTTTTTTTTTTTTTTTTTTTTTGGTATCCCTCAATTTTTTTTTTTTTTTTTGGTAGCCACCAATTCTTTCTTCTGATGACAAAAAGCTATTGTCTCAGTGGAATAAATATTTCTGAATTACTTCCCAGTCCCAGCCTTATCATTTACATCTTAGAACAAGAAAACAGTAAACTTTTAAAAGACATAATTTTACCTCTTCACAGTGCTTATCTACAAAGGAACATATTACTGAGGGGGGAAAGAGCTCTAGTTGTTACTATTATTTCTGGTAGACACCCAAGGAGAGTAGCTAATTTGTTCTTCATTAATGCCAAGGACAAATAAAAAAGCAAGGACTGAATTATGCATTTATTTCCATTGTGCCTGTAACATGGGCTTCCACTCCCCATCATCCTCCAAAAGAATTCCCAAACCTTTGCTGTGCATTTCATGTGATACCATAGGGTGCAATAATGTGGTTTTAAAAGAAGATGAATTTAGTGGTGAATCTTAATTGAAGGCAGAAAATTACATGCAGCCCCCCTGCTGAAGGAAGGATGGACAGTTGGCTGCAATCAGAGAGTTTTTTTTGATATAACTCAACAACAACCTTTTAGTATTAGTTCACAGAGGCCTCGGCAAAAAACCTTAGAGTCAAATTTATTTGGAATTTGAACACTTTTTTTAAACCTGGGCATGACAACCGTTCTTTGAATTACACCAGTTTCCTCTTTTGTCATGAGCTGAGGCAGTCTTAGACTTGTGGGTAACTGGAGATGAAATTCCCAGCCTGTACAGCCCTGTGCAAAATGAAAGGTATATGGAAGTGACCTTTCAATTATTAGCACATGAGTGTATGTACCCGGGTTCCCCTTTTGACAACTAAATGCCACAGGGCCCAGGCTCAGCCCCTTGGGGTTTAAGGGCATTTTCAAGTGATTCACTGAGGTTTGGATGTGTCCCTTACAAAGGTTTTGCACTTGCATAAAACCCAAAGCACTTGGATTTGAAATTAATAGATTTTTATGTAAAAACTTCTTTTTTTATTTATGGTAGAACATATAAATATTCAATGTAAAGGATTTTTAATTTTTCTGTCAGAAGAAGTGTTTGACCCTTGTCTCAAAATGCTGTGATAAATGATATTGTCTTACATATAATATTAATAAAATATTAAAAGAGCTGCTATGCTGCATCTGCTAAAATGTATAAAACAGGATTAAAAAATGCATTACCATGCTAGAGACAGAATCAATTTTATTCCAGCAGAATAACTCTGTGGAAAATTAAGGAGGATTCTCCAGCATGTTTCTGGAGATGTAGCCATGAATTATTTGGTGAAATCAAAATCTGGATTTCCCAGCTCACGTCTAACTTCAGGAAACCAGACTATATTGATTAAAGTTTGTTTAATAAAAGAATTGGGAAGGGTTTTGTGCTGCTCTCCAGTGATAAATTGCCACAATCTTTTCTTTTATTATCACCCTGCTAGTCCTCTGCTGCTCAGCCCTGAATTAGGCACCTAAATAAGATCCAGATTTGCCAGAGTGCTCAGGAGTCAGGAGTTTCCACTGGGAGACGTTTTTCCCCTGAACTTCCAGAAGAATTAGGTAATGGAGACGGCCCGTTCAGTGTCACAGAGGGAACCAGTCTGTTTGGCAGCCCTGACCTAAAAGGTTTCAATTTTCTGGGCGTTGTTGCTTCTGCAGTTTCAGGCGTGTGGACAGAAGAGTGTGGCTCCCTCTACATCACCCTCTGCTTCTGGTGATGGCTGGGGTGAGAGGAGACAGCAATCCTCCAGACAGCCTCTCTCTTAAAACACCTGAGCTCCTCCTATCACCTCTGGTGGCTGAATATCAACACTTCCCTTGACACTGAATTGCAAGCAGGTAGAACAGCCATTGCTAGAATAACATTATTAAAGTTTTACTGGAGCATAATCTGCCTTTAGAAAAAAATTATGCCTTTTCAGTGGAAAGTTCTGACTGTCAAAGGTTGGATATAAATACATTATATAGGCACACAGCAATTATTAGTATGGGAAGGACGTTACATTAGGACAGCATTTTGTCCAGCCATGCAGCGTTAGCTCCTTGTGATGAACCAAGTCACCCAAAAGAGCCCAGTGCACACCTGGCAGGTTTGAATTTTTGAGTTTCTTGCTGATTTTTACATTCTTTGGCTTAGTTTCTCATATTTCGTTTCTTCTAGTCCTGCTCTCTTCTGTGCTGGGAAATAAAAGTTTTCCACACTGCAGAGGAAAGGAGGATGAAACCAGGCTCAGTGCAAAGTGACTTCACTTGCTTCCTAATTGGTTTGAGGTGGGAAAAGCCAAGGAGGGAAACCAGTAGGTCTTTCCCAATCCCTGTCTCTGTTTTTCCATCAGGTTTGATGAGCTGAAGCTCAACAGTCATACATGCCTGGGATTCTGTGGGTTAAAAGCCACCAAAAATGGAGCTGTTCTCTCCACATCCAAATCAATAGGTGGCAAATGGGCATAAGAGAAGGAGGCCTGAGAATCTCATGAAACCAACTGAAAAAAGGAATTTAATCACTTGCAGTAGAACCCGAGCTCTGTATGTTGTATAGGATGTGAAGGATTTATATTGGATGATTGTCTAATCTTCCGTGTAAGTGGAACTTCTTTGGCCTTATTTTGAACCTGGAGTAATAAAGAAGGAAGTGAAAGCAAAGGTAAACTTAAAGTATTGTTTTACTCTAAATGCTTTCAGTAAAGGGCCTTGTTATCTAATGATTGGTACTGGATGGCTGGTATAAATCGTGCTGTTTGCTCCCTGCACTCATGGCAAGGGAAGGCAGAGGCAAAAGGAAATCAATTGGAACTAGCAGGTAACAAATGACCAGTCTTAGGCAAGCATAGCAGATGGGGAAAATAGAGTTGTGGGCATACATTATTGGGAAATGCAGCGGTGCCTTTCCCCGTTATTTAAGAAATGCAACAAATAATGAATATTTTTGATGGAGGGAGCCACTTGGATAATTAAGAATGTGCAGGTGTTTGAATATTGAGTCATATTTTCAATGTTTTCTTCGATGGGGTTCTTGCCCTTAATACTGAATTACCAAAAGGAGAACCAGAAGGTGTGGTGGCAGCTTTTGTGGAGAGAGGCAAGCTCACTTCATGCCAGCTGCACCAGAAGAGTGCTGATGGAGCCAGCCTGGCAGTGCACTGTCCAGAGGCAATTCTGGAGTTGCCTGGGACTTTGGGAAATATTTTGGCACTACTCTGCCAGAATGAGCCCTGCAGAGTGGCCACAATATTGTCAGATCTGATTTCAGATGAGGCTAAGTTCCAGTAACTTTCTGTTTGGGGATTTCTCTCTTTCCTGGTAGATCTTTGCTGCTCAAAAAGATCTGTTTTTCTGGAGCACGAAAAATCCCATAAAGCTCAAGAACAAGCTCCTCTACAGTGTCAGGGTTTTTCTGGAGATAGAAGCAAGGACCAGATGGGGAAAAATTCTTCCTATCGGGACCTGGTGGGATCCCTGGTTTGGGAACCAGGGCTGGATCAAACTGAGCATGAGCAATATTGAGCTTTTATCCCACTTGCTTGCCATGTACACCCAAACCACCAATTTTACACCCCTGGTGCAAGCAAGATTTTAGAAACCTGGAGCTGGGTGTAGGGAAGAAAAGGGTCCTATGTGTGAGCAAGCACTGGGACACACAGAGATGGGAATCTTCACCCTTCATGGTTTTAAAGACCATCCAGACCATGCTGTGAGGGACTCTGTGATTTCCCTGAGTGGAGGGCACAGGTCAAAGTCCCCTCTAGATGGCCTGGTTCAGGACTTGGCCTCCTGCTGTGCTCACCAGGCTTATTTGAGAGCCTAGTCTGAATCCTTTACACGTGGCTTGGGTATGCCACGTGTAAAGGATTCAGACCTTTACAGGATTCAGAGTTTTTTTCTTTTAAAAAGTTTTCTCAAAGCATCTTAACAATATTCTCTGTATGTTTCCATAGTGCATTAGTTCTGCAAGCAAATGCAAAAGTAAAGGGGGGATACCCTAACACCTTGAAAAGTATCAGTAAAAACTGCTGAAAGTATTAAAAATAAATGAATCATAGGGTGAGAACTAGCATGACAGGTAAATAGGCAGGGCATAAAATGCCTCTGGAATCTGTGGGGTGTTTGCAGGTACAAGGGGGCTTCTAAGTCAAGGTTCATTTACAATGTCTGGTTCCTCTCTCCAGGAAAGATTTCTAATAGATTCAAGGAGACTCCAAGCTTTTAGAGGGTTTTGGGAGAAGAAAGGCAGCTCTGTAAGGAAAGAGGTTTGGTTTGTTTATGGAGAAAACTCCCCAGTCACGTTCCATATTGTGTCCTGCTTGGAAGAACAACCGAGGGCTTTCACCCTGTGCAGGAGAAGGTGTTTCTGTGCAGTGGCCACTGGTATTGTACAGAAACAACACCTCCAGGGCATGGGAGCCTACCTGGAGATGGGCTGCAGCCTCCTAGAAAGCCCCTGCTCCATCAGGAAAACATTTGTGTTTTACAATTTGATGTTGGTTGGGTTTTTTTTTTATTTTTTTACTGCCCAGGATCTGTTCCAGCCTATGGCTGCAGCACTGTCTGAATGGTGGAGCCTTGCCAAAAGTGAGCAGTGTCAAATACTCTGTTTTACCATAACAAGTGCAGAGGTGAATGAGCACTGTCAAGAAAGAACCATGAATACTCTTTTCCATTATTAACTGAATTTATTATTTTGCTGGTAAGAGTTACCAGCAGAAAGTGAACATTAATTTCACATCTGCATGAGCCTGGGCTGGAAATGTTTGGGGGCTCATTGGGTTGGGGGGTAGAAGCAAGCTCTGACTGCTCGTTGCTAAACAAAACAGCTAAAATCACAAATATTTCCAGTCAGTCGTGACTTTAAAAATATCCAGAAGCCTATTTGGATTTGGGAGCATGTAAAAGAATATCATAATCTGCCCAGGCTGTTATGTGAAACAGAAACAGGTTGAATAAATCATTACTTATTTTTATTCATCCAGTTTGTGCAAATCTAACACCATGGGCTTGTGAGCCTTGGTGATGTAAAACAATGTGCTTGGCTCTTCTGGTTGCACAGCAGCCCTAGAAGTAGATGGGATGCTGGATAAATGAATGTGTTTTTATTTATACTTCTTCAACAGCTCTGAGAATCCTCTTTGTTCACAATAGTCACAGAAATTGTAGTAGGTGTTTCAGTGCTTGGATTTTTCAGCCAAATCCAAAGCTTTAAGGAAATCACTACCATGGCGTGCTTTATGTACACAGGAATGTTTCACTCCCTTTTCTCATCAAGAGGAAAACTCATTGTTCATCCCTGAAGGATTCAATAGAGATAAAACCCATCCAGTTAATCTATTCAAACCTCCAAATTCTGAGGGTTGAAGGGGTTTAATGAATTCTTCAGCGCCTTGGAATTAAAGTTAGTAAAACTAGCTCTGACACAGCTCTAGGACAGATTCTACATGAGTTCTCTACCCTCCCTAAAAGTTGCCCTGTACTGCTCTGAACCCACCACTGGCAGGGGAACAGCAATGGTGTGACTCAGAGATGCCAATGCAAATTGACCTAATTGCTGATGAAAGGTGAAGGGAGCAGACACAACTTCTTCATTAAAAAAAAAATAAATCTAATTTTAGGTTATTAGTGCTTTAAAGTAACTTTGGGTTGTGGAGATTTGACATGGCAGTGTCCTCTCAGCTCTCCCACTGGGAGAGGGGATTCTTCCCTCTTGGTTTGTGGACAGAATTGCCCAGGGAATGTTCTGCCATCAGAGGTGGCTTTTTTTTTCATTGGAGAAACAGGTTTGCAGCCTAGTTATCTTAATTTATGAACTGAATATTTAGAATGTGGAGATGACTTCACCGAGCTGCCTTTTTTTTTTTTTAATTCCAAAAGCAAATAGAAATATTCAAATCAGATCACACTAATTAGCAGAGCTAATTATGTTTTCCCAAGCATCTCTCTTCTTACCTCTTCTGCAATGAAAAAAAATCATTTGCTCATGATGTAAAACAGGGGAATGGAGATTGCCATGACAATTAGCAGTAATTAATGAGAAGCTTTGAATGGCTTTGTGTTAACCTCAGCATCTATTAGTAGAAAAGGCTTGGATTTGCCCTCTGAGGGGTGTGGGTAGACACAAACTCCTCCTCTCCCAGAAGGGAAGCGAAGACACAGCAAGGAGCTAAAATGGCTTTACTCATTCTTAGTGAGTGTTAGAAATAGCCACGTGCACCTGCTGCAGATTCACATCTGTACACTTCCAACAAATAAAATTATACTGGTGAACATTTTAATTGAGAAGAATATTTGCTTCTTTAGGGCATATTTAGCTTGACTTGAATAAATGCATGATCATTGCTGTAAGATGCTACTTATTTTGTACAGAAGCTTCTTAGGTTTCAGAGTTTTGAGGGCTTTTTTTTTTTTTACTCTAAACTGGAATGAAAATAAATCTCTGGAAACTTTTTATGGAAGAAGCTATATTCTAAAATAGCTTTTTTTAATATTAGTAAGGTCAAATTTCTTCCAAGAAAGACCTTTGTAATGAAAGGTTCCTCTCTACTCTGAGACACACAGATCTATATTTATATGATGGAGTTACCTGCATTCAGAACTAAAAAGAAATATTGCTGAAAATATCTTCAGTTATGATTAATATTCAAAAACATTAAGGTTAAATAAAAATACTGAAAACATTAGGTCAAGCTCCTACATTTGCATTTTGCCCATACTTCTTGTCCTCTGCATCCATGGGACACATGAAATTTGTGTGACAGAGCCTGGTAATAGTGCAACAGAGAGCACAGATGACATCTTGCCCTGTGTAATCAATCAGTAGTTTGCCTTTAACAGTAGAGAGATCAGAATTTAATTGATGTTTTTTGGATTGGTCCATAAAATGATTCCAAGTGGTTTGTATATCTGCAGATCCTGTGTGGCCAATAGATAATATTCACATCTAGGGATGTTTTCCTTTGGAAAGGTTTAGATTTGAAGTTGTGAGCCCCATGATCAGCTCCTTCCTGAGAAGTGACATGTGGAAGAGTTGAGAAACAGATCCATCTTCTGCACTGCTGCTTCCCTGTAATTGATTCCTGAAAGCAACTTGTCCTGGATGTGATTTTTGCAGCAAAGTGAGAAGAAGTCACATTAACTCACTGAAAGGGGAGATGCTGCTTTTAATTCTCCTCTTGCCCCTGCTTTCTCTCCTGATTTATGGATTCATTGTATACTTGCTCCTGACACAACTTGGTGTTGTCTCTGTCACAGTGGCTGGGATATTTCTCTTCCTGAGGCTCCTGGGTCTTAGACTTGCACCGTCTCTAATTGAACAGCTGATGATTGATAATTGAATACAAGAATAGGCTAAAAGGCTTGGCTTGTGCAGCTGAGGAAAATGAAGGCTGATAGAGGTTATGTCTGATACTGAAGGTGACAAACACTCCCAGCAAACCATTTAAGCTAAAGGACAGTGCTGGAACAAGTACAAATGGGCAATAAAGTGTCCATGAATATTCTGAGGCCAGAAATGAGCTTTGTAGTAAGAAGAGGGTAAAAAGGAGGACCACCTTCTCCATGGGAGGGATGGAGTGAGGACTGCACACTGACAGAGCTGTGTGAAAGGTGACTCCAAAGTCCATGTTTGAACCCCAGTGTCCTGGTTGAGCAAGTCACCACAAGGCCACTGCTTTTGGTGGATGGAGGTATGGATTTCCTGGTCTGGTATTCATATTTGTAACCCCTTTTTTTTACAACTTATAGGAATCTGCCCGTTTTGTTGGATTTCATATACTTGAAAAGGAACACTGTAAAGGATGAAAACAAGGCAAAAGACTGTAAAGACTAATTTTAACATCTTCCCTCTTTCTGTTTCTGCCTGACTTTTTGCATCCCAGGCTGAGGGGTAGGAAGCTGACCTCCTGTGAGATCGAGATATGTTGAGAGATGGTGGGGCAGAATAAATGTGGAGACCCTTTGTCCCAAGGAATTTCATTGCTGAGCATGGCAGTGCTTTGCTCCTGTGATATATGACCTATTTTGCTATATTCTCTGCTGAGTTGGGGAAATAATCTTAGAGAGGTGCTTTGTGTGAAGGTCTGGCATTTTGTCTCAAGCTGCGGTGCCGGAGTTTTGTGCTTGATGGTGCTCAGGCCTCAGCGTAATAAGTTTGCTTTCAAGAACTGGCGTTTTCAAAAACATTTGTTAGCTTCATTTTTCTTCCACTGACCTGAGCAGCAAACCCCTGAGAGTGGAGTTAGGCAAGGTGGCACACTTGTGAGAAGCCTTTTCCATGCATTTTGAGGGAAGGCAAAGCTTTTGTCCCAGGGCTCTGGATCAATCCTTACTTTGCCTGTGTGTTGCCCTGCATTGCTCAGTGTTGTTGTGTTGCTTTCTGCCACTGCTTCTGAAGTAGTTTGTTACTGGACTTGGAAAGAGCTTTGCAGTATTTAATCTCATCAGAGAAAACTTCCTCATCCCATTATTTGGGCAATTTTGGGGTGGGGGAGTGGTTGTTTTCATTTGGGTTTTATGATTTATACTTCATTTTTACGGCATGTTTTTTCAGGAGGAGGATTTTTCATTGCTTGCCTTTGTAGTGATTGTTTTGTACTTTCTTGGGACAAACCCGGCTCTTTTGAAGGTCCGTGTGCTTACGTGCAAAATATTGGCAGATCTCTGAGGCTGAGGAATGCAGTGGAAACCATAGTGCATCCTGTGCTTTGATTTCTGCAGATCTCCTTGTGTTGGTCATGGTTATGAAGCTGAGTTTCTTGCTTCCAGCTCTTATCTATGTTAACTTTTAAAACCACCTTTATTCGTATTAAAGTTCTCAATACACACTGTGAGCTGATTCAGGTCTAGTCTGGCCTGGGTTAAACTAGTCCTGAATCAGGGCTGTAAATGCTACTGATGGTTCCTAATCATCAGGGAAAATTACAAAAGGTTTGCTGGTTTGGTTGTGCACTCTGAGGGAGCTGTGTGGATTTTTGGACTCCTGCCATGTGCAGGGTGGGTGCTCTGCATCTCAGGGAGCCAGGCAAATGGGAGAAAAGGAAATAGATTTACCCAGACATTTATAAAGTAGGCCCTGGGCATGTTCTCTTCAGGGAGCAGTGTGACAAAGGTGTCTTTTTGGGTTGTATGCTCTGTTTGTCTGCTTGAGCTTGTGTGTTTAACTCCCTAAAAATAAGATGGCTTTATTCACATGAATAAAAATGAGATTTAAGTGACAAACTTCTTGTCAATAGGAATGAAGATTTTATGGTTTGATCTCTGGTTTCCCCAATACCAATGATAATCTGCACCACTTTTCTTGATGTGTTTGTCAGTGGTGTGCACACAGTAGTTTAACAAGTCTGGAATTGTATTTTTATGTGTAGCTTGTTGGGATTAGAGGAAAAGAGGATGGTAATATTTGGAGCTGCATGGATTTAATCTGAGCTGGTTTGGATCTCCAGACATAAAATTTGAAAGCAGCCATACTGCTAAAATTAAGGAAAATTTACCATTTTCTCTTGTTGTTTTGGAAGAGTTTCAGGGAGTGTTTAATTTTAATTTTTTTTTTTTATTGCTGCTCTGGGTAGACCAGGTTAATTAGTTTAAGCTCCTTTTTCTATTTACTTTTACAGTTGCTTCTCTTCCATGCGTTAACTTGAGAGTTTGCATCTTGTTTGTTTTACAGCTGCATGGACAACTTCACCTTTTTTGTGTTATACTCAGGGGCAACGGAAGGGGAAAAGATTAAAAATAATCTTGTACCACTCAAAATAATATGAACTTTGAGCTCTGTGATTTCTGTACTGTATCATCATGTCGCTCTTTTGCACTTTGAGAAACAGCATTTGAAAAAACCAATATCCAGCAGGAACCCTTCTGGGGGTTAATACTTTGAGTTTTGTCATCCTTCATCCCTGCTTTCCCATGGTTTTCTTCCCTAGCAATATGTCAATGTGCAAATTCTGGCAAAAGCACAATTATGCACTCAAAACTCATGAGTTAAACTCCCCCCAAACAGATACTTTTTAAGGAAATCCTACAGTGTTCAACAGTGAGCATTTCTGTGTACAGCAAACTCCTCCCACCATGTGGGTACTTAAGGAATTTTCTTCTCCCCCAGTCCCATCAGACTCTGACACTTCAAACTTCTTCCTTTTATCCATCTCAGGGGGTCTGTGGACCTCTGACACTGATGATGGGAACAGGACACTGGGATTTCTGCATTCCAGCAGGGGCACCTCGATCTCCTCTTGTGCAATGAGAGCCTTCAATGACACAGCTCTCGTTGCTGGCACACAGTGGCTGATTTTGGCTTTCTCAGGCAACCTTGGTTGGGTACTAGTTATGTAGGGTGGTTACAATGACCTCTTGGTGCATTTTTTTCCCCCAGGAAATAAGCTGTGACATATCTGTAAGCATCTATTCTCTCCATTGCCATCCCACATCCCTCTGACCGTTGTGTAAACACCACTCCTTGGGATGCTCCAGCTTCACAGAACTCCTAATTTGTTGCATTTGTATTTTTTTGTAAATACTCTCTTTGTGGCTATTAAATAGCAAGCAGATGTCCATCAGAATATGTGTCTTATAGGCACTCTTTTGTTTGACAGAACTTTGAAGAGCGGATATGTGTTGCCTAGTAGCTTTTATTTTTGAGTTATTTATTTTAACAAATCAGAAGTTTAAAAAAAAAAAAAAAACTAAAAATTTTCAATATAGATTTTCAGCAAAATTATAATTTGTATTACAAATCATTGTGTTAGCCAGTCATTCTCTGTCCCTTATTAATTTTGGAGTTATGTAGTCGGACAGTCACCCCTTAAACATTCACATGTGTACATTTTCTGGGTGAACAGCAAGTGCACCACTGGTCCCTAAAATGCTCACCCTGAATAAAATCTGGCTATTTCACATCAGATGAGCTTTTGGCCACTAATTTCAGTAGCTATGGACAAAATCCTTCTAGGCTGGCTGAAATCCAGTGCCTTGATTTTTGCCCAGACCTCTGTTTCTGTCTGAACTGAAACCTCTTTTGCTCGAGCATCTGAGTCTGGATGAAACTTCTTGTATATTTTAGTGACCTTTAAATTAAATTTGCCAAATTACTTTCTCATCTTCAAAACTACTTTTTAGACTGTTACTAAATGACATCATAGAAAATCTGCTCTAAAGCAGGGCAGAATCACAGAGGGGAGCTCTTATCAATAAATTTCCTCAGTGAGAGATTTATGTGGCATTTCTGGAATCAATAAGAGACTTTTCATTGATTTCAAGAGGAATACCTTGCTTTAAAAGAGGAATCAGACAAATCCCCTCCTGTCTGTATGCTTGATCTATGACACAGGATGTGCAGTTTTCTCTGGTGCTTCCCAAGTTTGTAATTTGTATTTCATCCTCACACCACTTTGTGAATTTATTGGCAGCCCGAAGCACTCCATGAGGATTATAGAGTTTTGCCTACCTTTTGGTGGTTATAACATTTATTTTAAAGCAGTGTTTAGTTATTTTTAGTTAAGGACCATGTGGGTGGGTTTGGTACCAGCCTGCCACCAGAGCAAAATCGGATTTTTAAGAGACTAGAATCCATCAAAACTCTGCCAGCACTTCCATGGGTGGGGGGATATTTGGTTAAGTAGATGTTTATCTGGGAAAGTCATCATCTGGCTAGCAGCATGCTGAATGTTTCTAAGCAGCTAACTTATGTATACTAAACAAATTTGGTTTGGCTGCAGCTAGAGCTGCCCTGTGGAAATTCTCAACATACATTTGTTTGATTGAGCTGTCATTTTCAGTTGATCTGCTGATGATCTGTGTCACTTTGTTTAAATGTCCTGGTGGTTTTTTTTTTTTTAATACAGTGCAAAACCAGTCTGCTTTCTGTGATGGATTAAATTGAGGTGAAATTTGAGAGTTACTCCTGTTTTTGATTTCTGTGCCCTGAGACAGGTGGGCTGGAATGACAAAGAACTTCGCACACAAACACATTAAAACTAAAATGGAGTGGATGCCCTTATGATTTAAAACATCCGTAGATGTGTCAACTACCAAATGCTCCTGTTCAAAGTAGTTGCTGGGATTTGCACTTTAAGCAACAAATGGTATTTATTTGGTCTATTCTTCTCACCTAAAATACCTGGACAAAAAGCACATTGAGCCTTTTTCCTCCTGCAAAATTCCCTCTGGGTGCAAAAGTGTTGGGGTTTTGGCCTCTGGTGAGACAACACAAGGTTAATCCTGAGATGAAGTCCCTGGTGGGCAGCAGGGGATGGAAATGGGCTCCCCAGGCTGGTGTGAGCTGTCAGCCCAGTCTGGGAACTGGGCAGCATCTCTGGTGGTCTCAGCCCTGGAGATGTCCTTTCTGCAGGCACTTTCTAAGAGACCAAAGCTCATTTCAGTTCCTGCAGAACTTGGTTCAGGTTTATTTTATTTTTGGAAGTATTGCTCAAGCTTTGGGCTATTGATTGTGCTCCCACAAGCTTGGTGTACAAGTGAGATTCCAGTGCTTCCACTGATTTTGGGGAGGAGTGGTGCTGGCTTCAACAGGAAAAGTGGGATGATGAGGTGTGAGGGGGGGAACAGCCAGCTCTGAGCAGAGTTCCTCGGGGAGGAATCCCATAGCCAGGCCCATCCTGGTGCCTGGCCCTGAATTTCCCCTCCTCCAGCTGAGCTTTCCACAGCCCTCACTACAATGCAACTCCTCTCCATACCCAACATGGACTTTCTGAGCAAGGCTCACTGCATTTCAGTCTTTGCTTTAGAGCCCTTGGAAGGCTCAATTTGTTCCTCTCCAGCTTTTCCCATGTGGGCTGTGGTCTGTACATGAACTGCATCTCTGTGAGGAGAGATCAAGGGATGCCAAGTCCGGATAAATTACTTATTTTCCAAACATGCCACTGATTTGTTTTGTGACCACGGGTTGGTTCTGTTCACCTCCACAGCTGTGATCAGTGAGAGAGAGACATGGATGTGCTCTGAGAGCTCTTTCAACACCTTCTCATGACAATGCTTGGATTTTTTTTTCCTCTGATATCCTTGGAGTTATGCATGGCTCTACCAAACTTGCTGAACTGAGGTTCACTGGAGTGTGGAGAAGGTCAGCTAAATACCAGTTTGATGTTGCTCTGGAAAGTGCTCCATAGGAACTGCTGCTTTTATTTGACTTGAGTTTCTAATGAGCTTTCCAGGGAACACGTTGAAATGCAATTTGTTCCTTCCACTTCCTTACCCTGGAAGTGTCTTCTGTGGGCAGCAAATTGTACCAGTGCAGCTCTCTCTTTCCTGGTAGAGACACTGGTGCTGCAGGGAGGGATATCTCTAGAAGACCACTTGTGGCTTTGTGAAGTGTAATGGTCTAACCTGAAAAATTCAGACCATTTTTGGCTCTAATTTGGACAGAAGGAATTCAAGTCACTTTCAGAACAATTTCAGGAAAAGCCACATTATTTTCCTGACATAAAAAACCCTCAGCTTCTCAAGCCATTTTTGCTCAAGGACTCCACCACTTCTATGATTTAGGACGTGTCTCTGTGTTTATATATATATTATATTACATATACATGTTGTATATATACATCCTTGTCATTATAAACAGTACTTAAATCCATGTCCGTAAACATAAATAGATATAAAGTTAAGTACTCTTTATAACAGAGGATTAGTCCACAGTGACATAATAGGTAGAAATCAAGTATATAACAACCTCCTGTTTGTTTGAGTCCTGTGAGATCCTTGGGGATGGAGAGCACTGCCTGGGCCAAGGTCTCTAATGGCATGGCATCCAATTACATGAAGGCTGAATTTACTCCATTAAGAACTATGTATTTATTTAAGCTGTCATATATCAGCCTGCACATGAAAACAATAGAGCTTGTGAAGATTGCCAGTTTGGAAAGGGGGAAAAAAAAAGATTATTTTTCAAATTTTCTTCCAAGTTATTGGGATGAACCAGAAGCTTTCAGAGTGCTGATTTATTGCTCTCTGTTAGCAGCTCCCCAGGACCCCTCTGATTCTCCAAGATCAACAGCTTCAGAGAAAGCAATACAAGGTGTATGGAACAAAGAGGGGAATAAATTACCTTAGCAGTTAACTTTCTTTACAGTTAATATATATTAATAAATATCTACAAAACATCTGAGGCTTTGACCAGGAAGCCATGTAAAATAAACTGTAGTCCCACTCTTTCTTTTTTCTCCCCTTTTTTTTAAAAGTCAAAATAGATCTAACTGATGTTAACTGTTTCACAGCAGGGGTCTCATTCTGGTTTCACACTGGTGTCACTGTTGATTTTGGAGGGGGGATGTGATCAGAATAAGGACTGTCACTCCTCCCTCCCTCCAACAGCCTGCTGGTGCTAGGGGAACACTTGGCATTTCCATACTGTCCTGCTTTGCATCTTCAAAGCACTGGGGAGAGATGAGCTGTTCACCATGGAGCTCATCTGAGGCAAATGAGATAATATGATCCTGTGGAAGAAATGGGAAACCCAAGAGGGAATGGGGGAATTTGTTACTGGATATGTTTGCAAAAGCAACTGAGTGTGCAGTGTCAGAGATACCCACTCCCAGTATAAGCAAAGACTCTGTGGTTTGATGGACCAGGGAGGTGAGAGCCCAGGAGGTCTTTCCTGTTAGTCCTGTGTGTGCTGAAATATCTTCTCAACCTTTTTCTGACTAACTGGGCTTGGAAAACTCTAGGCTTTGCTGGCCAAAAACTCCCCAGTGGTTTCTGTGTCTGTGGAGCTTTGGCTTGTGTGGAGCTCTCCAAACATGAGCTGTGGGCAGCCTCTTGGTCCTGGAGAGCTCCAGAAGAAGTTTCCCCCTAGAGTTCAGCAATACAGATGGATGTGATCCATTTGGCTCATTTTCCACTGAAGAAAAGGTTAAAGGGGTGAACAGAATGAGGTATTGCTCTGTGTCCAAGTGAAGGGAGTAGCAAAGGGCTTTGGCTGAGGTGGAAAATGTGTTAAAGAGAGAACAGGCACCTCCCAGCATCAGCTGTGGACCACCAGCATGGGAGAGAGGCAAGAGTGGAAAGCTCTTAGATAGTGTTAGGTTAAAAACCTCCAAGCACTGAACCACAGAGAACTCACCCTTCAGAGAAGGGCTGGGTAAAAGTACAGCCAGACAAACACC
Organism: Peucedramus taeniatus; assembly: GCA_013400575.1. Taxonomy (NCBI): domain Eukaryota; kingdom Metazoa; phylum Chordata; class Aves; order Passeriformes; family Fringillidae; genus Peucedramus; species Peucedramus taeniatus. The sequence continues at coordinate 140,656 of WBNO01022783.1, read as the reverse complement.
CTTGGAGGAGTTTCCAAATTACACGAGGAACTTTCTTTATATGAAAGAGGCGACAACATCCTAGATTTGCCAGATTTCTGCAAACACTTCTCCTTTTAAAACAAGTCTCCTGATTGCTCAGCAAAACTCAGAGCTCTAATATTTGGGGTTTGGGATTTTTTTTTTCCTTTAACTTCACTGAATGTTTTCCTTTTTCATGAGTTTTGGTAATAACATAGAAAATGAAACATCTCTGAGAAAAGGAAGGGAAGGGAAAGAAATGGGGGGGAGGAGTGGAGAAGAATTGAAAAATTTTCAGGGGAAAGCTAACTTCTGTTTTGCAAGCACCTTCCTGCAGCAGAGGATGCAGACAGGGCATGGAGAGGAGCTGTGGCCACTGGCACTGAGGCAGTGCAGCATCTAAAGCTGAGCTGAAACACATGAAGCCTGTGATGATGGAGGAGCTGGGCCCCCATTTTATCTCTGTGTAGATGTCTTGGCTGCAAAACCCTGGTGTTTCCTCTTGTCCTCTTATACAAAAGCCAAGAAAAATAATTGCTACAGATTCTTGTAGCTCCTTGCACTCATGTATTCCGCACTTGCTAGAAAAATAAACTGTCTTAGAAAGGTAACTGAGAATTTAGTTGTACTTAATGGGTGTAGTTTCCTTTTGCCTCTATCCTTGTTTAAAGCCATCCTACCATGGAGTTTGGGGTTTGCTAGAGGGCAGCAAGTAGCTTTTTCCCAGTTGTGCTTGGATGCCTGCAGTAAATGGTGTCAATTCCATGGGCAAGCCTTATCTGCATCACCACTGAAATGAACATTTTGGTAAACTCAGATTAAAGTCCCACTGGCATGAAGAGAAATCCTGTTCATTGGGACAGACCAACCTTCTGAAAGGCACAAGAAACAAAAAAAACATTTTATCAACCATGAATATTTTGTTGAGATTAAAAGTTAGTGTTTATTTAGAATATGTGGCTGGCACAGGTAGAGTTATGTCAGAAAAAATTGTGGAATTGCTTTGAGGAATAAGCAGGCTCTGAAACAAATTGGTGGTGGATATAATGTTGATTAATCCAATAATCCAGTTCTGAATGCTTTTTTTTTTTTTTTTTTTTTTTTGCCTGGGAAAAAATGGAACAAAGATTATTGCACTCTGAAAATGCCTAGGTTTTTTGAGTGACATATCAATGAGAAGAACATGTCAAAGTGTGCCCGCCAAGACCCTCGGTTTCATGAAGACAAATGGGAAAAAAATTCATTCAAGTTTTACAGTAATCCCACCCAAAACAGCTCTGTCATATAGGAATAAATGTGTACACACATGTGATGAAATAAAACTGTCCCAAGGATTTTTTTTGGTAAAAAATAAAAAACATAGTGGATACAAACATATCCTGATGCCCCAGAATGCTGCAGAATACACCTGACACTAAGTATAGTTGCTCTTGGGATTCATGATTTTCCAATCAGCTAAGTACATCCTGCATGTTACTGGGTGACCTTCTGCTGAGGAGTTGCTTGCAGGAAAAATTGAGGCCTTGTATCTCCTCGGAAACAAATGCTGGAAGCCAGTCTTGCCAGACCTTGGGTTTTTGAAGTGGACACTATTGTAGGATTAATTACCCGATACTTTTCCTGATTAGCGTATTTGTTATGAGTACTTCTGTTAGTGCTTCAAGGACTTAACTACAGTGTATCACAGTGTCACTTGAGTATAATTAATACTCTTTCACTGTAATTGCATAATTAAAAAGCTGTCTGGCTGCTGGTGTGAAACTCTGCTCTACAGCAGCTCAGTTTTCCACATGCAGCTCCCCAAAATACTGGAATACTTGGGCATAGCTGAGGAGCAGGTACATCCTTTTCTGATAATCTCTCAGCTCTTGCTCTTTTATCCCCAGCATTTTGGGAATGTCCTGTGTAAGGTCAGACTTGAGGATCCTTGCAGGTCTCTTCCAACTCAGGATATTCTGAGCTGCCTTCTCCCCACTGGTCTCTGTTCCCTACTCTTCCCAGGTGGAGTGCAGACTCTTTGGAATTCAGGCAGTGCAGGTCCCCTCCCCAGTGTCTTCCCCAGGGCATTTTTGCCCTGGTGGTGTGAGAGAGACCACGGGGTCACTGACCTGTCACTGGTTCATTCTTTTTGAGCTCTTGGTACTTAGAGTAAGAATTGCTCAGCTCCTCAAAGCAGATGGATGGGTGTTTTCAAGCTAGTGCTGTAGTGCCTGCTGGCAGGAAGGGGTTAAATTCCTTTTTATTTATAATGTGCTTTTGAAACAAAACTTCATGACCTGGCTTTTTTTCCCCCCTTTCCTTTTTTTATTTTTTTTCAAGTGATTACACTTTACCGCATTATAAGGGAGCAAATGCATTTGTGTCTCAGGACCGTACTCTACCAGATACTGACATGTTCAACATCTCCTGTGGCTTACCAAACACATCAGGGATGTGGACCTCCCTCTGTTTTCTCATTATGCCAAATAATGAAATGTGGAAATAATTCTAATCCTTTCTTCTGGTTGTGCTGTACCTCTGAAAATATGATAAACTCAATCCAATTAAAAGTCATTACCTCTACAAGGCTCAGTCTCTATCTATAACCTTTGTTTTATAATTCACTCTGTTATCTGTCTTCATTATAATTTGGTAGAATAGTCATCTTTTATTACTGCTTTCTGTTGGAAAGAGGCATGTGATTTCCAGTGCTACTTTGTGACACATCTCAGTTTAAAACAGTAAAGGTCTACTAATGAGAAAAAAGAAGTTCAGTTACACTGATTTATTACATCAAGATAAAGTTTCATTTGTGTTGATTATAATACTGTAGATTTAAGTAATTGTTTTGATTTAAAAATGTTCTTTTACAGCAACAGTTTTTCACTGTGGCAGGGACTGTTAAAAATGCATTACCTTTTCTGCCTTAGCACAGCTGATACAGATTTAGTTAAATTTTGTTCCTAATCGGTATTTTCTGTGTATAAGTAGCTGGTTTCACTAATTCACGTTTAACCTTCTTGTCCTTAGTTTTGTCTGATCTGGTTGGCTTCTTGTGCCATGTCAGTGTGAGAATATATGTCATGTTTACCATTATGGCAATCAAACAATGAACAAAAGCTGGTTCCCCTAATCCATTTTTCCTCCCTTAGCAGTGACCAGTACTCAGGGCTAAAAATTGTAAGACAGATTTTTTTTTTCGCCCCCTTGGGTCTACTCCATATAGAGAGTCATGAAGGGCATTAGTGAGTGTTAGCTGCTGCAGCTCCCCTCAGTTGAAATATCTTACCAAGATACAAATTTAAGCTATTAGTTAGAGTTTCAGCATGCTTTAGGCTGCCTCCCAGCCCGTGTGGATCTCTCCAGACTCCTTGCTAGCTGCAGATCTGGCTCTCAGTATATCAAATCCTACAGCTGGCACTTCCCTCTTCTCTCACCCCCCAATCTGTGTAACTCAGGAAAGGTTTTGAAAGTCAAATATATATTTATTCCATTGAGGAAACTTTATCAACCAGCACCAAAGTTTATTGGCACTAGCTAGTGATATAATGGGTAGTTTAAACCCTGCTAACTGCGAATAATTTTTCAGCCGTGTTTATGATTGCAGTAGGCTCTAACAGACCAGAAGTACAGATAACATAAATATTTCTACCAGAGATGATTGTACTGGAACTATAAATAAAAATTAGACCTAACTTGTAAATAAATTCACTGCGTGCCAGCCAACATTTATAAACCTTTGTTGCTGCATGTAGTACAGTAATTTATATGGAAAAGTGCACAGGAACACCAGCAGCCAAATTTTACTTTTCAGTTATGCAGGTGCAACTTCCCCCCCACATCAAGGAGAGCAGCTCCTGTGCAAATGAAAGTAGAGTTTGACCCACAGTCTCTCAGTGCTGGACCCTAATTAAAAGCCAGCGTCTGGTCCCCATCAGATGCTTTTGACTGTGTTGCTCAATTAGACATGAATGACACTAGACAGAGCACCAAATGCTACTAGTTATTGTAGGGGCTGATGGTGAGAATTGCCAGAGACCACAGGCAGGTCCCTGCACAGTTACTATATTGTAACTTTGCTGGTCTAATACCAACACTTGGCAATGCTGAAATTATCCTCTCTGAAAGACCTGATGCTCTAGAGTGTGCTCAGCCTCTTTTCTCACTTGCCTGTGGACAGATTTCTCCTGAGTGCTTGGTGCTCATCAGGAACTGCCTTTTGCTGCCAGTTTGAGCCTCTTGTTTCAGGGTTGTTTTCTGCAGACACTATGATTTGACAAGAAAAAGCTGCTTCCCACACGAGGAGGGATTTTAATGTGAATTATCTGCTCTGTTCTTACTGATGTGCACTTTGTCACAAGGCACAGACTGAAGCCCCCTGGTGTCCTTGGCATGGGGTGCTCCAGAGGTGACCCTGGCTGAGCTGCCTTTGCATTTCTTGTAGATACTGCTGCCCACAGTGCAGCACCATGAGAAGCCGGTGATTTATGTACTTCAGCCCCAAAGCCGTGCTCAGGCTGCCTCCAGCTGCCTTTTTCTCCTGCCTTTGTCCGCGCAGCTTTTCCTACAACTCCCTCTTCTGCCAGCACGCAGAAGGGTTTGCTTGCTGTGCTTCAAGGCTGAGGTGTGGAAGCTTTGCTGGGAGAATGCCCTCTGTGATCAGCAGTGTCATGAGCATGAAGGGAAAGCTGAAATCTGGGCACCACATTTCCCTCTCATTTTGTTACATTAGTGTCAATCCGAAGAAATTTGAGTAATTTTGGTTAACTCCAGGACAGACGCTGATCTCTTTTATTCCTTGGTGGAAGTCTAAAGTAATTATTTCAGATTTAACAGTTGTGTAAGAGAAATCAGAATCTGGTCTTTGGGGCCACCACACGGGTGCTTTGGTCCCCCTTGGTCTCATGGCATGAGCGTGGTTTTTGGGGTTGGACCTTTTTAGTGAGTTTTGGACAGCTTTGGTTTTCTCATGCTTGTGTTAGCGTCAAGTAATACAAATATGCAAAATCCCCATGTGTTTGAAGGCTAATGGTTGTGAAAGTATTTTTCCTTGGTAATTGAAGTAATGATTCAGAACAGCTTCAAGTGCTGTGTTTATCTCTAAACGTACTTGTAATCTCTTTTGTTGTACAATGGGAACTTGCCATTTGAAAAAAGTGTTTCTCTCCCATGTTTTATGATTTCCACCTAAATGGGAATTACTAGCTCTAGTCTGGTTAGAATCTAATCTCACTTGATTAGGTCTGCCCAATGCTTTTCACAATGGAGTCCTGCCTGGGGGTACCAGACTGTGTCACAATACAAATAATAATAAATAACCATCAATAGGGTCCAGCTCACAGAACAGTTCTGTGAAAAGGGAGTGGCACAAACCAGTTTCAGGTACGTTGACTGATAAAGTGTTCAAGTGGAGTAATGTAGCCCTTGGCTGGAGTCCTTCCTGTGCCTGGAGATAGTAACCCAATCTCTAAATGTTTCTAAAGCTAAGGCTCCTTCTTTACGTCTCCTCTGGCCCCCTCTGAGCTGTGCCTACCTCCTGTGGACAGTCAGATGGCTCCCATTTTGTTCACCATTGGCTAAGAACCCCTTTTGAAGCTAATGGGCTTTCTTCTCTTGATTTTCTGCTTTTCTTGACCTCCTGTGTTCTAGACTGACATGGATATATTTTGTAATCAATCAGTCTCTGCCTGTAACAAGGTTTTTTCCCTTTTAATACTTGTTCAAACAAATTCAGATAAAGGTGTCCATTTGTATGCAAGAGGAAATGCCTGTCTCCTTTTCAGATATCCCTGCAAATACTCCAGGCTGATTTCCTCTGCACTGAATGGTGATACTAGGTCAAACAAATATAAATTCCTATGGGTCTCTTTCAAGGATCCGATTTAGGAGTTTTTGGTACATTCCGATCCACCCTCACCTCCTACAGGAGAAGGGATTAATTCACCTGATCCTACCATCCAAAAGCCTTCATTAATGCATCCTTGCTGAAGGCTTGTACAAGGCATGGTCTACAGAGCTACTGGAGCTCAAAGCTCCTGATGTGTGACAGAATTCTCCCACCAAACAGAGTTGTGTCCTCATGGTGTCTCATCTTTGGGACCAGGGGTCATCTCACCTTTGAGAAGCTGCAGGCATGAAACTGTGTGGCTCTTCTCATTGCAAAGAGCCACTCTGACATCTGTCTCAGCTCTTGCTTTATCCTGCTCAGAAGGAGATGGCATTCTGAATTAGGCTCTCTAGAGGCCTTTGCTTTCAGCCTGCCTCTTTCCCCCAGAGCAATCTCAGTTTATGATTAAATCACTGGTGGCCATGCACATGAATCCAAGTGCAGAGAACTGCATTTATGTGCTAGAGTGTTTATCAGTCAGTAGTCACTTTGGGAATATATATCCTTAGGCACAAATAACCTGAGGAAAGGAAGAACAGAATTCCCTATGAATATGTTTGTTTGCTGCGACTGGCTTTGGCCATGGAGATCTGGCTGTAGACTTAATCCCTGTAAGACTTTATGAGAAGTTTGAGCTCAAGGCTGCTCTGAAACACAGATAAGTGCACCAGGCCAGCATATCTGCTCACTGTGAGGGGCCATGGTGTGGCCTTTCAGCTGCAGCCAGGCACAGCCCTGCTGAGCATGAGGCCTCTGACAGCAGCATGGGCTGTGCTCCGCCTCTGCCTCGGCCATCAGCGCCTCTTACCTAATTGCTCTTGGAGAGGAAAACTGGGTTGAACTAAGAAGCATCCTAGTGGAAGGAAGTCCTCTCCTCCTCCCAACCATGCACAGAAGGCCTCTCAGTCTTGGAATGACCCCAGGCCCTGGAGTTGCAGCTTTGGCACACCGCTCTCCTGTCCTCATCAGGCACATCCCCAGCCACGTGGGCTCTTTCCTGCTGGTGGGCAAGGTTGTGACAAAAGTGCAAACGCAGGTGTCCACCCTGGCCTTTTAGTAGCAATTAACCTTTACTCCTGGATTTCCTTTGAAGCTTGCTCATGTTTTTGTTGTAGAATAGTGGTGAAGAATTTCATGGAGACTAATATCTAAGCTTCCACATAACCTAATCTCATCTGTTCCCTTATCAGGGGCCTCATTTTTTATTTCATCCCATTTATGGTGGGGATAATTATTGGCGTTTAAAGAGGCCATCTTGAATTTCAAAACTGGAGTGCTATCTGTGCGAACAATTTGCAGTTCACTGTGAAAATGATGCTTATCAGCACAGTCCCGGTGTCTAATTCTAACCTTACAAAGGTTTTCTATCAGTCAATATCCTATGGTTTTGCTAGAAGTCCCTCTGATCTGTGTGGGTGTAAATTTTAAGAAAAATAGTCATACACCCTTTGAAAAGTAAAGCCAGAACCTTGGTTCATGTACACTGATTTTAATAGAGCTACTTCTATCATTAACTTCACAAATATGTCTTAATGGTCTTCCCATTGCTTGGTCAGTCATAATTCAACTCTCTGTCTATTCTGATGCTTAAAAATATTTTTTTTTTGCTAGAATACATTGCTGTTTCAGGCAGAGGACTATTTCAGTAATCCATTTTACCCACACTTAGAGCTTTGGGGCATAGAGGAGTATTATATTTTCCAGAGCTTTCAAGCTGAAAGCCCGTGTTTAACGACGACATCGGGTGTGGCTGCTGGAAATCAAAGGAGGCACAATAGACCCAGCAAACGGACTTGTCTCCCTGCCAGGCTTTCAGAGGCCAATTTATCAGCTGCAGGTTTGACCCTATATGGCTAAAAATGAGCGTAGCCAGAATGACTGAGATAAGTATAACTGAGGCCTTTGAGTCTGCAAGAGAGAAATTAAACTGGACTGTCCCTGGGGAAGATGAAACATCTGTAAAGCTGTGCTTGCTGAATGTTTAAGGCTCAGCTTGTGCTGGCTTGTGGGCAGGCACTGCTGGCAAGTGGAGCTGAGGAAGGTGGCCCTTTGGGACAGGCACAGAGCAGGTCATTGCTTGCTGTGACTTAAATTATTTGGCTGAGATACTCTTGTTTTGTGTAGGAGAGTTGACTGTGGGACACGGAGAGCCTTGGTTTTACAGGATACTGCTTGGCAGGACAGAGACAACAGCAGTGGCTGTGTCAGATGGGCTTTTTAAGGCGTTTGAGTGTCAGGCACCCAGCTGTCATGGAAAATCAGTGGGATTTAGATGCCTGAAGTTTTTACCCCTGGCGCCCCCCTTCAAGTGAGCCATGTGCTTATCATCATCCAGATCACTTTCCTTGTGTGATTTCTCTTCCTGCACCCCATGTGTATACATGGGTTAGGGGTTTGTTTTTTTTTTACCCCTGCTTCAAAAACAGCTGAAGTCTTTTAGGCAGGACTGCAATCTAAACAGTTGGGGAAAGATATCTGAACGGAAGCACGCCTTCCCAGGGTGGATGCAGCATTGCTGCTGGCCTGCAAAGTCAAGGAGCACGTTCAAAATTTGGGGGATGCTCAGGAGGTGTGGATGGACCTCTGTCACCTGTTCCACCATGCTGGAGGAGGCTGTGTCTGGGGGCAGCAGCAGTGCCATGGTGTAACAGAGATGGCTGCTGAAGGGGTTGTCTCAGTGCAGGGCAAAGTGAGGGGTGGCAGCCAGGTAGATCTGTGTCTCTATCCTTTCCATGTCCTCTTTCCTGTCCTTTGGAGTCCCAGATAAGTGCTGCTGGGGGCAGGAACGTATGGCATGGGCTCATGAGTAGTAGGCACAGAGCAAGCTCTCTGCACCAGTGCTTTCACGAGCCCTTGAGCATCATTGCCAAAGCCAGCTATGACAGGTAGGATTTCTGAACCATAAGCAATGGAAAATCCCTCTCTGTGTCCTCCTCAGCTAAATGGTGGAGTCAGTCAAGATTTTCTACTTCTCAGAATGCCAGGTATTAGGAAAGTGACAAACTGATCAATATTGGGTTCAATTGTTAAAGTGCAGGCAGAGTCTGCCAAACCGGAGGCCGAGGGGACGGGGAACTGAACTTTCCTGTGACATGTATGAGGTCATAGCCAGTGCCACATAAAAGAAAGAAAAACAGTTCATGGCTGTGAATAAATTGCTCACAGATGAAGAATCCAGTTTGCCAGTCCTGTGATGGGAGCAATCTATTCCAATGATTTGTTATGTCCCAGTGTTTGTCTTAGGCAGTACCAGAAGCATGAAAGTACAGATATAAAACCGTGAGATAATATGTAACAAAGATGTGAGAGACAATGGGCTATGACCAGTTTCCAGTGGAAAAGGCATACGGTGCTAATCTACCATGGATAGTTTCTTAAATGAGCAAGAAATTGAAAGAACATTTTAAAGTTTCCTGTTTCTTCACTGAAACAGAGTCATTCTGAAAGCCAAGCCCAGTGTAATGCTTTCATTTCTGGGCCAACCATATTATGCAAATATTCTCAAGCTCAGGTTTTAAATACCTGATCTCTCAGTTTCAGTCCTTGGAGAACAGTATTCTCACCTCCTTTTTAGGTTCGAATTAAGTGGAATGAGTTTTGGTGTATATAAAACCCCAAGAACATGGATAAGTTAAATGAATATAAACAGTAAAGAAGGTTTTTTTGGCTAGTTTTGCTGTTTTGACCCTTTTACATGTATAGTTGAGTTAAGCACTGTATTGTTGGTGCAGCTAAAACCCCTGCTGAAGTAACTCTGAGTTTCTGACTAAAAGGAATTTATAATCAGGCTTACATTTTAGGCTGTCAAAAATAGTGAGTTTTTATTTTTTTTTCTTTTGGGGGGNTTTTTGTTTTTTTTTTTGTTTTGTTTTGTTTGCTGGATAAGCCCCAGAGATGAAGGTGGTTTATTTTTTTAATGTGCTTTGGATCTGCCCCAGGATTTTTTGCAACTGTAAGAGGAGAAGGTTCATGTTCTCTATAAGGTGCTGTTTGGATCCTGAACTTATTTTAGACCATTGCATTTCTTGGAGGTCAGTGGTAAGACACTGATTTACATCAGCTGAAGCTCTTGCCAAGAGTTGTGTGGTAGGCTGGATCCTTTCTCCGAAGACTAATTGGAGGCCATCAAACTTAATTTTGGCTACTTTAGGTTCAGTCTGTCTCTCTGCAAGACCAGTGAAGCTTTCCTGCTTTTCACTTCTCTTAGATTTCAGTTGTAACATGTAATGCTGGCTTTCAATTGTAATTTCAAAGCACGTGCAGGGTGCAGTGCTGTATCCAGACCCGACTGGACAATGGGGTGTGCCTGCCTTTACATCTGTGTGCAATTCCCTGTGCTCAGTGATTCAAACCACTTTTGATGTCAGGAATATTGAGAAAACACTGTTACCCCCCAGGCCTACACCAGAGAAAAGGCTCAGCTCCATCCAGGGTGAGGCTCTGCTGCAGGATTAGTGATTGGTGATGTCTCCCAAACTGTCCTTTCCATTCCATGTGCAGACTGAAAGGGTTTCATGTGCAAAACCTGTCAGGGTGTTTCAAATCCTACTGTTTGGCTTTCTTTTCCAGGTGATGAATGTTTGTACGAGAGCTTTCCAGAACTTCCCTTGGGGGAAGTGCCAGAAGCTGATGGAGAGGCTGCAAATGTCCAGGGTCCAACATCCATCAGCATCCAAGAGCCGTCTTCTCCAGCAACCTCCAGCGAAGCTTTCACACCCAAGGAGAGCTCTCCTTACAAGGCTCCAATATACATTCCTGATGACATTCCCATTCCTTCAGAATTTGAGCTCAGAGAATCCAACATTCCTGGAGCAGGATTAGGGATATGGACCAAAAGGAAGATTGAAGCAGGGGAAAAATTTGGCCCTTTTGTAGGAGAGCAGCGGTCACACCTGAAAGATCCTAGTTATGGCTGGGAGGTAAGATGCTGTACATTCTTTTGGTCTGTTGAGTTCTTGTCTATCTATAAACACAGAAATATTTGCAGAATTTGAGTCTTATCCTTCAGCAGCCAAAGCATATTTATGTGCACAAACTGCTTCGTGGCCTTATGGGGTTTTCTGGATGGAGACAAGTGTAAATTGAAAAAGAAAAGAGTCAGAAATTAATATTGCTCTTCATGCATGAAATCTGTCTGGGTAGACATTGGCAGGTGATGCTCCTTTTGGGGAAAGTGAGGAAAAAGTGTTGTTGGAACATTTCTATACCATTTTTAACCAGGTCTTGGATAGTCCTGCATTATGTCTCTGTGTGAGGGATTTGCAAAGTCACTGCATTATAGGTTTGAAATGAAACTGGGTGCTGCTACCAGGGTTGTGAATTGCCACTTTCTGTCAACAATGATTAAAATAGCCCTTAAATCTAATGTTGTATGGCTAAACTTGCTATTGAACAACTCTGTGCTACTAGGGGGCTTCAAAAGCTGGGGGGTTGGTCCTGCTTCCGTTTTACTTAATGGGAATTCTGCCACTCATTTGGTGAAGTAGGTTTGGATGCCAGTGCCATACCCAGCACACATGGGAATGGTTTGGTTCAAGCTACTTCTGCAGATGCTTTGGAAAATCCTTCCTTTGGGAAGGAGCTCATGGACTCCTTTGGTGAGGTGTTGGATCTTGCTTTCCCTCCCTCAGGGACACAATTTTCCTCACTGTGGTATCACTGAGGATCTCTCTGAGCTCCTGGTCCGTGGTCAGGTCAGAGATTCAAACATCAAGTGGTGCTGCTGTTGTGTTATGATGTAACAAATGTTCCTGCATGGTTTTATTCATCGTTTGAACAATGTGCTGTAGGAACAGAGCACAATCTCTGCTTTCCATCTGTACGTTTCCTCTGGTTTCTGATAAGGGGAGCTGTGCAGGGTTTGCACGGCTCTCCAGGGGCACGCCTGACCTCTGGAGAGATGGGAGTTCATTTTCCCAGGAAAAATGGAGCTTCGTTGTGGAGCAGAGCCTTGCAGATAGGATGGAAAATGGAAGCTTGATTTGCTCTTAACTATCCATAAACACTCAGGGAGTTCATTACAAACTTTCCATCCAGCTGTTTAAACTCTTGTGAGACCTGTGACAATGTGACAGAATAGTGTCAGGAGAAATCATGGACTTGGCAGCACTCTATTGCGTTAACAGACTGTGATGCAATATAATTGCTAGTGAGAAATCTTTATTATTTGAAAAAGGCACCAGGAAACCATAAAATCTGACCTTTAACCACACCACAATTAAGCTCAAATATTGATAACAGAAATTAAAGCAAAACTGTTGATACATGGCTTGTACTGTTGTACTTGCAGGTTTAACATTTTTCCAAAATTAGGGTATTTTAGACTGGACACTCACGTGGTGTAGGACAGGATAATCTCACTAAGACTGAGGGAAACCCATCTAGCTTTTGACACTCTTAGATGCTGGCAATATGCTACAATATTAGAGACTGGTTTTCCTGCTTGGAATATTTCAGATTTTGGGTTCTGTGATATTCAGACAAGAAATGAATATCTTGATAGTGCTGGAAGCCCAGCTGGCAGCCTGAATCCCTTTCAAGCTGTAGGACTCGTGCCATTTGAATAGTGTTATTTATTTGGGCCAGCTGGGGCAAGCTATTGAAAACTGTTGGAGCAAAATCACACAAAATCAGCAGTCAAGTCCCTCTGCAATTTGGTCACTCACCCAGAAGTATTCTGTGGTGCTTAGAGGAACTTGAAACTGACATTTTTCCAACAAGTGGGTTAAATACGTTTGCTGTAGTTGAAGAGAGACAAAGAAATTCTGGTTACCAGAGTTTGCACAATGAGTAAAATGGCACATAGTGATGGTTGGGGCTAGAGGGGGGATGTGGGGGAACCTGGTACTCCTGGAGAGGACTTCAATGATGCTCATTCCACCCCAGATGCTCATCATCACACTCCTCAGGAATCCACCACTTCCTGGTGCTTGTGCTTTGGATATTAAAGGGAGAAAGAACCCACTGATGTATGGGCTCAGGCAGTGCTAGAGGCAGTGTGGGATGGGGAGGAAAACTATCATTTACTGAGGTTTAAGTATGATCTTTAAGCTTTTCTGGAGCTGTTGTTTTCTGCTTAAATGGGCACTTTTGAGGAACAAGGTGTATGTCCAGCCAGGTGCCAACAAGTCAGTTAACAAATGAGAATACATTCTGCTGTTGCTGATAATCAAGGTGAAATTTCATTTCAATCTTAAATGGAGGAAGGATAGAACCAAAGTTTGTGTGGCACTGGGTGTGAGTTTTAAGTGACTTTTTAGCATGAGAGGTTTTAAAATCTTACTTGTTTGATGAGTGAATTGTATTGATGCAGATTGTGACACGATACTCTCTCATGTTTGATTACCTGTAATTCCTGGGGTAGATCATGGTGCTATAGAAGCAGCTGGTGACTTCAGAAGGAGGGATGTCCCAACCTGCTCATGTTGCTCCTGCTCCCATAGGCCAAAGAAAGTGTTTTGCTGTGTCCAGGCATACTCATTCCTTCACTTGTCTGCAGGGCTCCAAGAAATGCATAGCGGGGTTGCACCATTGCTACTGTTTGTGTACTTACCTCTTGAGTAGATTCCCCTGTGAGCACAGAGGATGATTAAGTTATTAAAAAAATTAATCTTTTCATTTAATCTGAATTTCAGCTGAAACACTGAATGTACAATGGTGTTAAGCTTTCAAAGATTTTTTTTTTTGAGGAAAACAAACATTTCAACAGTTTTGGAAGGAAAGATGGACATCTTCCTTAGGCATTTTCTGATGCTGCGCATATTTTCCATTTTGTTATGAAACATTTGCTCCATTTTTGCAATTGTTTAGTATTGCTATGTAGTCTAAAATCTTACACTAGAAAATTTAAACTGAAAACCCTGCATTCACCTTGGAGAGAAGAGTCTACAGTTATACACAAATTTGGACTGTAACTACATTTTTGGAAAAGACATTTTTTTCCCTTGCAAAAACTTGTCATAGTTTTGGGTATTTCCAACTGTGGGATACTTCTGACTTCCAGTTTTTGTGACTGATATACATCTGAGTTGATACTGGGATTAGCCTGGGAGAGAAGTGGAAGCTGAGGGAACTGCTGCTGTTAAATTCTGCAGCCAGGCAGTTGACGATAAAGAAAAATTTTCTGCAGGAGGCTGAGGAATTTCATGGAGCCTGTTCCTACATTCCCCTATAGCAAGACTCCCTATGGGATCAACGCAGAGTTCTGTCAGAGCAAGTCCAAGAAAACAATGTCCATTGTGTCCATTTATACAGTTCAGCCATAAAACACACTCTGGAACAAAAAGAATTTGTTGTGATATAGTCGCGCTTGGGTCATGATTAGAGTGCTGTAGATCAGTTTAAATGAAAAGCCATAAATTTGAATTTTATCTCATTTCGTGGGGCTGGAGTTGAGCATTATCTAATCAGGTATTGGTTAGCTAAAGTACAAATCGAACAGGGGGTCACCGGACAAGGGGAAAGGTCGAGCTTTTTTGCAGTTTGTCACGGGGGTTTTAGTATTTGCCGGCAGCCCGAATATCCGAGGGGGTCGGGAGGCTGTTGCTCGGTGCTTGTTTGAAAAGGGAAAATTGACTGCTGCTTAATCAACAAAGAAAACAAGCTTTTAAGGGATGGCAGTAATTTTTTTTAAACAAAAGCGAGGGAACACAAATTTAGTGATTTCATCGTGGTTCATGCCCTGCTATGAAAAACAACTGGGAGAGTATTTCAAAGCAAGGCTTTGAGTAGGTCGCCAAAGCACGCGCACCTACCTTGGACCAGAGGACAGCCAATATCCAAATTCAGGTCTCTTGCTGCTCTAGTAAACTCAAAGTCTCATTCATAAGAGCAAATTCTTCACAGCTCTTTTGATCCTAAACTTTTATTTCTTTACTAGGAGGGCAAAACCAGGAGCAATAAACTCTAATAAATCAAACCTGTCACAGAAGTAAAAAAAATATTTTAGAGCTTTATAAAGCAGCATATAATCTGTTTATAGAGCAGAGTATATTTTCCTGTCATGCCAGGGAGGCTGAAAAACAACTCATATTTGGTAGAGTATGCTTGAGCTGATGCTATTACTTCTAAATGGAAATTAGGAGGCCATTTGGCTATTTATTTATGTCTCCTCTAACATTTTTCATGTGAGTCCTTTGAGAAAACTGCACAGCTTCCTAAAAATTGTTGTGGAGTACAAGCTTCCCACTGGTTTGTAGGGACTGGAAAAGTCACAGTTTGAAGCTTTAATACTGCACTCTTTTTCTTTCTTTTGGCAGTTATAAAAATTAAATTTATTTGAGATTCTGGGGTTTGGTGTACCATATATTGCTATGAAAATTAAATAATATGTTTAAAAAAAAGTATAGGATCTAGAGATGAAGTCTAATATATATGCTCCCAAATCTGGCTTGTAACACCTAAATCAATAGATTGGTTTTCTTAGCATTGAAAAGCTTCTTCTACTGTAATCAGTGGTAGCTACCAACTAATTCCTATGTACAGACATTAGCCCCTGTTTTTGGGTCCTTCTTTGGAAAAATCTATGCCAGAATGTTGAAAGCAGCTTTTTTTTTGGTTTGTTTTGTTTTTCATAAAAACAGAGCAAAAAGTCTTGTCTTCTAAACAACTTCATGTAGAATTCACACATCTTAAAACTCGAGTTAAGCAATTCTTAATAAACAGTGACAGTGCTGAGGGAAATAACTCCCTTGTAGAGAGGAAAATCACTCTGGGAGAGAGAAGTAGATAATGTTGTTTTTTTTTTTTCAAAAAGAAAAATAGAAGGAACAAAGGTTTCATCACTTGTGAATATTTTTCTTTGGGATATGGAGTGTGTCTTACTGTTAAACAATAAAACTCTTGACTTTCTGCTGTTGTTTGACACTTTCACACTACCACTAGTCTGTGACTTTTACAGACCAAATCTTGGCTTTTTCTTGAACTGTTTTCAACAGCATTAACATGCAAAACAGCACCACACTCAGCCAGGTGGTTGGAAAGCAGGGAAGTATAATACAGATTCCTTGCCTAGGTTTTCTCCTTTCATATGGATTGCAGCAGCTTAGAGACTCCAGGGATTTTTGCAAAATTATTATTGAAGCAAAACCAGAAACAAGGATGTGGGCTATTCTGTTATTTGGAATTAAAAAAGGAATGATTTGTTATATAGTGGGAGGTGGGGCTGCTTTTTGATCAATACAAGACCAACCTAGCCTTGCAGAGAGTGTGTTCTCCCCCAGATCAACAGATCATCCCCTCCTGGCAGCTGCAGGTGGGGGTGACATCCTTACCTTGTCTTCAGCTCATGGGTGATGTTTTATCCCATTTGGAGCTCAGCTTTGCAAGGCATAGAGCACTCTGGCCGGGGTCCAATAAAGCACTTAGGCACGAGCTTATCATCAACAGGATTACCCAGGTGTTTGAGTTAAGCACGTGCTTAGCTGCCGTGTTAGGCTCTCTGTAAGGGACGCAGTGTTCGGCGCACATGGGATGGAGTTCACGCCGTGTGTCCTCCCGGGGTGAGTGTGCAGGAGGGTGCTTCAGACAGCCCCTTCAGAGCTGTGTACAAAAAGGACATTGCTGAAAGTGTTACCAGTCTGAATTCTTCTGTTGTTTGCATCTGGGTCTTGTGGTGAGGCTGTGCCTGAGTCAGACACGGCTGCAGCAGTAGGAGCCCCTGCAGCAAGGCAGGCAGATGCTGCTTCATGAGCAGAGCCTTGCCCTCAGAGTGGATGTCAGCACCATACTCTAACCAGCTCCCTGGGCTTATCATCAGCTTTCTCCCTGCCTGGAGAACACACATTTTATAATTGCAAATGAGCAAATATTAGGTCCTTGAATAGCAAGATATGAGCAGGTGGACTTGTCGTTTGGTTTGAATTAAATGTATTGACAGCAAAGGGGAGCTGTTGGTCCTTCGGGTTTTTCTATGTGGGTGGAAGATGGTGAGGACAAGGGGGATCATTCAGCATTAGTCCGTGTTGATTTTTTTTATTATTCCCTTCTCCTCCACCCTTCAATTCCTCTAATTCTTTGATTAATATGATTAAACATGAGGTTGGTGGGATGTGGCGCTTTGTTCTTTTGGGCAAAGACCACAACCTACCCTTGGTCAGGCAAAGCTGCTGCTCCCTGGGAGGGGAGCACCAAAGCTCCCTCCTCAGCTGGCCAGGGGAGCTGCTCTCAGACAACCTTCAGATCGATGTCACACAAGAGAGCTGAGGGGCTGCAGTGGTTTTTGGAAGGGAGGTGCCACTCATCCCCATCCTGAGCCAGCCCTGGCACTGGGGCTGTGCTCAGGGGGCTGGTGAGGCTCTGAGCCAACCCAAGGTCAACGTGGCAACAGCCTCAGGAAGATGCTTTCAGCCAGTGCAGGAGGCAGAGCAGCTGTTGGTGTGGCACAGCTGGAAAATCTCACAAAAGCTTTTGTCCCAAGGAAACCTGGAATAGGTTGTGTGGAATTGACTCTTTCTCCACCCACAGTGGATGTTCCACCGTGTCCTTGACCTTGAGGGCAGGAAATCGCACATTTCATGGCACAGTCTAAAGCCACAGAAACCTCTCTGTAGGTCTGTGTGTGTATTGCCCACAAAGCCACTGAGGTTTTAATTTAATCAGGGAGAGCATTAACTCCTGAGGGAAGCAGAGTGAAACCATAAGGGTCAAGTGGACTTACAAGTAGGAAGGGGAGAAGGAAGTTTTGTTACCTTCTTCAGAGCAGAACCAAGAGGATGTGTCAGGAATTTGTATTTCTCTTCAGAGCAAAGGGATTTTTATTTATTTAAACACCACCAAGGTAGGTTTTGAGTTCAGTAACATTCTGTCCAAGTAGGTAAGAGCATTCAATTAATAGAGACAAAAGCTGCCATTGGAGTAGATTTGAGATTATCAAATTACAAAGAAAAATAAGTGAGATATGCCAGACGTCCCTTTAAAAGACAAAACTGGTAAATTGAATTTAGCCATTAAGAAAGAAAACATCAGATAGAAAAATAAAAAATATTAAACTGAAGAGAATAATAATTGCATCTAATAGAACTGACAAACAATCATAATTCTTCCCATTAAATAAATACATTATAAAAAATTTATTATGAAATGCCACATTATGCAAGCCAGGATTCAAAGATGAGTTCTTTGCATTAAGTACAGTAGATGCCATTAAGGAAAACAGTCAATATGTCACTAAGCCACGGCCTGTAAAATTAAATTGATTTGGTAAATGTAAGTAAGATAGATCTGTTTGCTTTCATCATCAATTTTGAGTGGGTGAACAGGTGATGTCACCAACCTGGGAGCGATAAAGATGCAGGACCATCTGGAAAGCTTTGTGATGGATGGGCAACTGCTTTTGGATAGTGACAGTGCTGTGGTACTTTGTCACTTGGGATGCAGTACTTAATAACTTTTCAATACCATCATAATAAATTTCACTGCCTTATTAATATAGAAATGGTGAGTTATTACTGTGATGGCTATTGTAAATAACAGGAGATGCAGCTGTCAGAAGCTGATTGTTTGGGCATGTTTCTTTAAGCAACACAGTTGACTTGGGATAATCAACGTATGTCTATATCAGCAGAGTTTATTGCTCTTGTCAAAAGAAAAAGCAGCATTATTCAAAAATTATATGAAGTCCGTAATAAACAAGTTTAATATATTATCAGACTTTTCCTATAAGTTTCCTAACACGGGACAATAAATCACTTTTAATAATGCCTTTCTGTGTGCAATAATATCCTTATGCTGTAATAATGTCCTTTCCTAACCAGTCACCAAACAGAAGTTCTGAAAAAACATAAAGGCATCTCGCACCCATCAGAACACTTACAAAATTAAATCTCCCTATTTCATTAATAGGCTTCTTCTGATATAAAGCTGATGGGCTCTAGCTGTGTCTTTCTTTTTTCTGTTTTAATTGAGCAGATGTAGTTAAAAGTAATCTACAACAAAGAAATACAGACAAAATTATAACCATGTGTCCCTAAACACAGGCAGGAAAGAGCATCTGTGGGTGTTTTATGAAAGCCCAGCACTGCTCCGTGACATTGCTGCTAATGTCATCGGGCTGAAGACTGGAGAGAAACAAAATGCATAGATAGCTGTTAGCAGAAGATGAATTACCAGATCAATCATTTAGCACCATTCAGGGTATTACACCATTGTTCCCCGGGAAGATAATTAAATCAATGATGTCTTTCTTATTTGTGTAAAGAGCCACGAACTTGTAAAGAATATCCAAACCTCCTCAAACATATTATTGCTGGATTTTTTTTTGTTTAAACCCTACTGACTTTGCCTTTCAGGCTCTAGCTTTGTCCGTCTTTTCAATTAAATGTCTCTCCAGCATTTCTATGACTGCTGAAAAGAGAGCCAGCAGTCTATTAACAGGCAATAAAGTTCAGGAAGCCTAAGACTAGTTTCTTGGGTCAGAGGTGAAAATTACATACTAAATGAAACAAAGGTGTGTCTTGATGGCTCAACAAGCAGTGGAGAGAGGAGCATACATGTGGGCAGGAGGAGATGGTCGTCATTAAACAGAAGTAAATGAGCACAGGAGTTGGGGTATGGCAAGGTGCTTATTAACCCAGATGAACACATGCACTTCAGAGGACACAGCACTGAGGTTTGACGTTTAACAATAGCAATCTGGGCATTTGGTCTAGTAAAGACATCACAAAACTTGAAAAACAAAATAAAAAGCCCATATTTTGTTTGCTAGAGCCTGCAGATTTAGATATGTTTGTCAGATACATTAAAAAAAAAAAAAAGGCATACTTATTTGGAAATAAAACCAGAAAACAGCAATTGGCTAATAGGGTATTTCTACCCCAGAGAGTATTAATATGGAGCTTTATTGTCATGACAGCCCTTGTGTTTCCTGGCTGAATGGTAGGTGGCATGCACAGGAGTGAGGACAGAGGTTGTCATAATCCTGCCTGACTTTATGTGATCGTGCTAACTTTAGTGCATACAATACTCATTAATTTGAGAAAGAAATACAAATGTTAAGTGGCCCTTCCTTTTAGAGCACAGACCTCGTGTTTAGTGTGGAAAGATGTAAAAGAGCCCACAAAAAGCATAACATTTCATCAGGTGAAGCCTACAGTGTAAGGGGGCTCTGGTGTATAGTGGGTTTCCCAAAGTGTTGTTCTTAGTCTTAACTTGATGAAGTGTATTGGCAACAGGCACAGAGTGGGCTGTGCTGGAGACCTGGTGTGGAGCTGCTCAGGGTTTCCAAAAGGAACCTTCAGTGCCCTCCTATCTTCTTGAAACAGCCTCATGTGGCCAAATGGGCTTTCCAAAAATGTAGTTATTTGTTAAGTGGGTGTTTTACTAAAAAATAAATCTGGGTATTAATGTTTTCAGAGAGGTTTGTGGTCGAGGTATTTAAAAACTGTGGTGGTAATGTTGATTTTGTGCAAAAAAAGGTAAAGCTCTCCTGGAGGGGAAAATGGAAGTTTGGGAATGGGAAAGCTTCAGCATTACTGCATTTACAGAAAATATTCTGTAAAGGAAAATTGTAAGTGTTGATCTAGTGATAACCTTCAAATAAGGCAAAATTTGCATGTGAATATAGAAAAAGTGATTTTTCTTTCCAGTCTTAACTTGGCATCTACCTGTTTGGAATATGTACACGAGTAGGCAGACAAATGAGCAGCTAGCAAGGTCTTTAAAACTAAGCCCAGAAATGCCCCTACCAAACCCTCTGTGCCTGCAGAGCAAAGTGGTGTTGATGGCCAGGGGGAGCAGCAACGTGCTCAGTGCCTTGCCTTTGAAACACACCTCCTCTCCTGCACAGAGAACAGTAGTTTACCATTTTCCCCCAGTTAAGCCTATGTGAAGAAGCCTTTTTTATTATTTGTTTGTAGATCTGTGGTCTGAAATTGCATTTTAATCTACCTGCTGACCCTGGGCTGTGCACTTCTCTTTACTTCCTTCATCCCTGTTCTCCTCCTCTTATAACTGGTGCTGCTGGTCTCCACATTGTCCCAAAACCTTGGAGTCAGCAGGAATCCCTGTTCAACCTTGTGAAAAACTTCCTTCTTCTCAGCTTCTTCCAATCTTTTGTAAGTCCCATCTATCTCTGCCCTTTATATCTGGCCCTCATCTTCCTCAATTTATTTTTCAGCAGGTCAGTGCCATAATTGCCTCCAGCACTGGCTGTGCACATGGTTTGCTAACCAGGCTCTGGTTGCCTTTTAGTGGCTGCATGTATTTTAGTTTTCTACTGCATCTTTTCCTTTCTCAGCTCTCATGTCAATATTTTGGTGTCCCTCAGTTCATTTAAGCTTGGGGCTTTGCCCCTGTTGTGGACCCAGTTTGCTCTTTCCTTCCCACAAACTCTTCCCTCTGCTTGAAATATCACCAGTTCTACCCTTGGCAAAGCAGCTCAATCCCTACCAGTAAGGACCCTCATTATTCCCTTTCAAAAGCTGATTTTCTCAAGTCATCTCACCAATTTGATGGCTGGCATTGTTGCAAAAAAGGCAACATCTCAACTTCCCTCATTAAAGCCCTTTTCCCTCACACTAATGCAAACAGAGATGAATAAAACATGTTTTAGGCAGATTTCACAATAGTTTAAATAATTATTTGAAGATTATGACTTTAACAGAAGTTTCTGTGTGTAAAGAAACCCTCGTGGTAGGTATTTAGCTCAGGGAGAGTGGCTTGTTTGGCATTTGCATTCAAATACTTTTGTGCTTCTGGAGCAATTTTAAGACTGGACTACCCGATCCCACCACCCATGACAACAATGCAGAAGTAGAAAATGAAAATTCTGGTTTTCAGCCCCAGCATTCCTGAATAAAATTTAGCTGATTGCAACAGTATCATTTTGGGTGTGATTTTTAGTGGGTTTGAGTTTGAATGGGTTTAGAATAGGTGCTTGAGCAGCTTTTGTCCCCATGCTAATGCCCCCGCAGCAGTGGGAGTCAGGAGGAGTGAAATGATGACCTGAAATAGCAGACGGCTCCAAACAGAGCTGGATTAATGTGAAATGGGGCCCTGGTCCCATCCAGCCAGGGAAGCTTCAGCCAGCCTGGAGGCGCCCGTGCCCTGTCCCATCCAGCATCCCCACCACCAACCCCACCCCACCGAGCCCCTGGTCCTTCTGCAGCACAGAAATCCCCCAAAGTGGTCTCCAGCAGCCCCGACAGCATGATGAGCCCTGTGCCAAGCTGAGCAAAAAACAGCAGAGGGATTAAAACCCAATTTGCCCATATTCTCATGAGTTTTGTAAAATTTTTTTGTGCGTAATTTACACATTTGATGTGTTTGGAAAGGCTCAGTAGCACCGTTCCTCCTCCTGTGATATTGCCAGGCTCGCTCTGTAATGCTGAAGAAGGAAAAAAAAAAACCAACCAACCCAGCCTTAGTGTTGGGAATTATAAATAATTTGATGCAACAGGTTTAAGTTACCATTTTTGTGGTGAAAAGAAAAGCTTAGCATGATCCAGATTTTCCTTGGTTTCCTCCCATTCTGCTTAGAAGCAGAGGTATTCACATTTCTTTGTCTAACAGTTTTATAATGTCTTAAGAGATTAACAGTGAGCATGAATGAGGGGCTGAGGATTAGACGACAAAAAGCCCGAGCCGTCCACTACCTTGTTTGCACATTTTACATTTTTCAGCATTGCCGAGCGAGTATAGAAACTAAGGAAAGATAATAAGGACCAGAGTCCCAAAAGTGTTTAGTGATTCAAAAAAATTCAGATGCCATGTCAGAACTGACAGAATGATGGAGCATTATGTGGCAGGACCCACTTTTTTGTCTTAGGGTAAGCTCTCGCCCTGAGTGAATGCAGATGTTATCACAGGATCCCAGACAGACAGTCAGTGAAATGTGACAGGCTGTCAGCAAAGTTACACTACGTTGAGTTTGCTAAAATATCCCCAAGCTTCATACATGGCCTTTTTTATTATTATAATATAAATATTTTTATTATATAGATATGTATTCATATATATTTTTATATAAAATATATTTATATATTTATTATAATTTTTAATATTTATTTTATTTTATGTATATATATAAAAAATTCTTAGCTTAATCACTTGGGAGGTTAAAAAAAAATAAAGGATGAAAAAAGAAATGGTTACAGTAACCTTTCCAACCAGGGATCCTTTGAATGGTTCAGACGTGGCTGTAAAAGTTTTTTTAAGAGTAGGGGGAAAATGATTATCTGAAATATTTGGAAGGTTACGTTGGCATCAGTGAGATTTGTAGAGGCAAAGCACAGGGTAAGGCTGTTAACCACATGTCAGAGTGTGTCAGTCATTCCCTGAATGATTTGGGTATTTACCCCTGTGAAATGCTTAGGCAAATCAGTAATAGCAGCCAGCAGAAGTAAACCTTGCCCGTGCTCAGCTTGGTTTTCTCTTTAGCAGAGTATCAGCTTCAAAACAGGGGAGTTATAAGCAATTATAATTCCTTTACTGTTTTTTGGGGTTTTTTTAAACCTCAAAATTAGATGCAAACAAGCTGGAAAAATTGCAAACTGAATAGTAAAAAGGATGTCAAGTGAACTGATTAAAACATGCTCAGAAAATAAAAATATATGTCAGGGCAAATCAATGCAAATGATCTGAATTTAGATGCTCTGAAGTCATAATGAGGCTCAGAAAATGACTTTTCTTTTGAATTTTGGATCTGCAAGAGATATTTGATTTGTAAATATTGTAACAAGATATAAGCTTTTAAAATTTTGTGTAGAAAAAGAAGGGCCCCGTTCTCCATAATCCAAAATATTTAGCTTTCAAGGAATATGCAGGGAGGTGATGCTATTTATATGCCAATGTACTTCCAGGACTGTGCTCGCTGTTTTCTTCTTTTAATACTTCATTATGCAGAAAATATATATATAGTCTGGGAAAGTCAAATATTTTTACAGATGCAATTGATTTTCCCTTTTGAATTAGGACAGACTCAGATTCGAGCTTTTACATAATTAGAGGACAGGGAGCCTAAAATACTGATGTTTTCAATTTATTTCACAGCTTTATTTTAAAGGTATATTTCCTTCTACGGGTTAGTAGATTTTGATTTGAAAATGCTAAAGTAAATTGCATATCTCTTTTGTAAGTAATTATATATATCATTCAGAGAAACCCCTTAATAGTCTGTATTCTTGTCTTATTACTGTTAGCTTAAGCCTAAATTTAATGAGAAGGCTGTTTATAGTGGCACGAAAGAATATATTTTGCTAGAATAGGAGTTGCAGTACGTTTGTTCTCCTGGAAGCAGAGCAGAATAATGCATGTGATTTATAATCAATTTAAGTCTGCTTTGGAATAAGATGATCTTGCATTATTTGTTTCCATACACTGAAAATATTAATTTACTTCTAGAGGCAGGGGAGAAAGGCAAACGTAGGCAGCCACAATTTAGTGCAATTTGTGTTACAGCAAAATGTATTACCAGCCAACACAACAACCTTCCGGGCTGGGAAAAATGGGATGCAAAGACACTTAGAAGATAACATCTCACATAGTGTTTTTGCAAAAAAAAAACACCCAACAAACCCTCCAAGTAAACAATCCAACTAAATTATGCATATGGAGGAAATGATTGAGAATATGTTTAGCTGGTAATCGCACTCATGCTGAAGTTTTAAATTTCATCTGTCTGCTCAGATCTATTGTGATCCATTAAGTGGCTTCCTTTTTTTCTGACAAATTGAATGCTGCAACTGCAAGGAGCTCTTTTGTTCTTTTAATTCAGTCAGCATGGAAATGATTTTCTCATTTCAGGCCCTTTTCTGTCCTCTCTTCATTGTGTCAATAAAATAGAGTTGTGCAGAGCTGCTCTAATCAGCTTAGAGTGCTAATTCATTGCACTGGGATGCTATCTGGGTCTGGCTACAGGTGGGCACTATGAGGGGTCAGTCTCCAGGGGAGTCTAATTGTGTCTCTCTTGGGTCTTGTTTGCAGAATAACTCAAATCTCAAACCCTGGCTTAAGAAAGGAAGAAAAAATGCACAAGCACAGGCGTGCAGGGGCACAAAACATTCCTAGATGCACCACACGGTCTCACAGTTGTTTCTGTTGTGACACTGGGGAAGGGAATGCTTCAGTTCAGAGGGAAAAGATTAAAAGGAAACTTTGTAGACTAGTTTTAAAATTTATGTGGGAATGTGGTCATTTTGAGATATAGGTGTGCAAGAGGGAAAGGAATGGTGCTGGTGAGGGGTTTGGGGGGAGTCCCGCCTGTAAATTTTTGAGGCTTTCAGAACACTAACTAAACCAAGAAAATATTGAAATAACAAATCCCCACTGCATGTGCCACTTTTGAGCAAGCTTTTTGCCAGGCAGGAGGTCAGGTTGAGTATGGGGGGGTCTGCCCAGCACTGAGGAGTCCAGGGGACCCTCAGGTGAGCAAGGTAGGGACCCTGGGTGCCCCAATCCCACTCCAGTGCCTGAGCCCTTGGCAGCCCCTTCCCCCAGTATGGAGGGGCTGTGCTAACAGCAGGAGGTGAAGCTTTCTGCTGGGGACTTGGGGTCCTGTGTTGGATTATGTCAGAGAACAGATTGGGAATGGCCAAGAAAGGATCAGTAGGAGGGGAATGGAAACTTCGTGTTTGTCTTCTGCCCCAATATTGTGCAGTTTGGCCTTGGAACTGTCCCTAGCATAAGACAAGCAGGCTGAAAGCTTTGTTGGTTTGGTTTTGGTTTTTTTAATAGATGTTTTTGTGTTTACCACCAACTAAAAAACAAAAACAAAAACAACAAAAAAAACCAACCAACCAAACAAACAAAAAAACCCCAAAAAAAGAAAAAAAAGAAAAAAAAAAAAAGAAAAACCATGAGAAAAGAGGCACTGATGGGGAGAAGGGGAGGGAATTCCCAGTGAATCTCCTGTTTCTTGCCACTTTGTCATAGGATGGCAGTGTGGGAGCATCTGCCCTGGGCTGTGTCCTTGTCTCTGCCAGCTCTGCATCCCTAGGGCAGCCCTGGCATCTCTTTCATCAAGCACTGAGCAGAAACTGCCCAAATTTCCCAGACATGCTAGATGCTGCCAAATATCTTCCTGAGGCAAGGCCAGCAACCTCAGCACAACTCTGCTCCCAGCACTTGCTATGCAAGCCAACAGAGGCAGGCATAGATGAGTTATAGGTTTCCTCCCAAAAATTTCTCAGTACCTTAAGGATGGCAGAGCAGCCCTGGCACATGCCCTGGCTGGGAAGGAAGGGCACAGCTCGTGGCAGAGCAGCCAGTGACTCTGTGGAAAGAAAAATGCAGTAAAAGTGCTAAAGAAAACCGAACAAATAATAAATTTCCTTAATAGTGTAGCAAGAGGTGAAAGGCTGTTTATTTGGACAGCATTTTGCTTTTAAATTACCATGAAGATTTTCCCACAGAATGCATTTCCCTTGCTCATGCAAAAAAAAAAAAAAAAAAAAGGTGGGGACTTTTTGGAATTACTCAAAAAATTTCAGTTCTGAAAAGAAATACTGGGCTCCTCCCAGACTCTTTTTTGCCTTTGTGTGACTGAGGTGCTCAGGGGTTTGTGTGCAGGAAAAGTGGAGGACAGGTCATGGCTGTGGCACATGGTCGTAGGGCAGGGGCAGATCCTCTCCTGGATCTCAGTGGATTTGGGGAATGGGGATGTGACAAAGTCTCCCAAAAGATGGTGGAAGGTGGTGCCTTTCCCAGTACTGGCTCAGAAATGCAAAATGGGCTCTGCAGGGCATCAAAGCCTCATCCTTGGCTACTTCCATGCCTACAGTCCTCCTTCTCTCCAAACTCAGCCTGGCTGAGTTTGGGCAGGACTGTTCCCCACGGGTGGATTTCCTACAGGAGCTGCTGCTCTTTGTGGTTTTGTGGCAGAGCCGCCACCATGAAAATTAATTAACATACCTGAAGACACCCCTGAGCAGGAAATCATAGTCCTGCTCTGTGACTCAAGGGTGAATAGGATCTCTCTATTATCAAAAACTCCATCAGGGAAGAGGAAATTAAGTTCCTAATTAGACAGTGTCCAAAGGAAGAAGTGAGGCATTGAAGAGATGAAGAAAATTGAGAGGTAGCTGATGCCCGTATCAGGCTAATGATAGAAAAGGAAATAGTAGAGCTTGAAAGGTCGCTGACCTTATTAGGCTTGGAGAAAAGTAGTAGATCTTCAAAAGCTTTCACCTATGATAGGTTGACAATGTGTGAAGTTCTCAAGATGGTCAGAGAGGAAAGACAGCCCAGAAAGAGCATGGGAACAAATTAGGTAGATTACAGTGAGCTGCAGAGATACAGCATGAAAAGCATATTTATAAAGAAGGGAATTCAAAGGAGGAACAGCCAGAAATGTTTCATTTCTTGGTGAGATCTATTTTCACTAGGAGTACAGGATTTTCTTTCCCACTTAGTAGTTTTATTTTTTTTAACATCAATTAAACTTGGTAATGATCCCTCACCGGGTTTAACATTTCCCTAATGAAGTATTTGCTTTCTGCTAAACTGAAATATTTCAGTACTAGCCAACTCTGAGTATTAACTTCAGTGAGATGAAGATAGTGTTGCTAATAATAACTTCAACATTAGTTTTTGAATATAAGAACACTTAGTGAAAGCATTGCAGATCCCTTAGTGGCAAGAGACTTTTACCTTGGAATACCAAACCTGGCCAGCTGCAAGAATTTTAAAGGCTGTTACAGGCTATTTTCTCAGTAGGTAAAAACTCTCTTTAAATGAGATATTACAAGAAACAAGTCTATAGCAAGTCAAATGAAATGCCCCTAAAGCCTGCCTCCTCCCAGCCTCTCTTCCTGCTGCAGTTTTGTGCTGTCCGTAGGTGATTTCTTGGAGCCAGCAAGGCCTGATTAAAATCCTCCCTGCTGGTTCATGTACAAACATGGCTTTGAGTTTAGAGGTAAAGTTGCTCCTCTGTCTTTCTGGTAAATGCTCAAGTTTTCTTGTTCCGACTGTTGGTAGGAAAGGGGGAGAAGGAATGCAAAGAAGAGGAAATTAAAAATACAGCACTGCACATTTTTCATGCAACAGGACCAGTCCGTTTACAATGTAACATAACAGCAGTTTTTCAATCAAAATAAATGAGGACAAATTCTCTGCTGGTAAAAGTAGACACAGTGCCATGACTTTCCTTTAACGTAAGCAGCGTAGGATCCACTCCAACATAATAAACTCAATGTAAAGACAGACAGGAAAAAAACTAATTATTTTCTTTTGCTGTGAGCAAGTTTAATTTTTTTTTAATGCTCTGTGAATAACAGGGCTGTTTTTAAGTAAACCCTGTTGTATTGTGAAATTAAAAACCCCCTCACAGACAAGTGCTACCACGTGGCATTTCCACAACTAAGGCAAAGATGCTTCCTGAATTTAAAGCTGACACTTTTATCGTCAGAAGGAAAAACAGACTGAATGCACTTCCTATCTTTTTCTGGAGCTTGTGGTCCTTTCCTGAAGCAAAATCACCTTGTTGGAGTCCAGCCTAGAGGCCAGAAGTGCTGCTGGAGTGGCCAGGAGAGCAGCACATCCCTGCTTCCCTCGGAGGGCTCTGTGGAGCAGATTCCGGGTGCTGAGGATCCCGGGGATGGGGAAGGGCTGCCATCCTTGATTAGATGTGCTCTGTAATAGTATTGTCCTGTTTTCACTCACCACAGCAGAACATTTCTGCTGGGCTAACAAGGCATGGGGTAATGAGAAACATGCCAAGTTTAAGGGAAAGAGGAGTCCAACCTTCGCACAGGAAACAAATGTGATCAATTACCCCAAGTGCAGAGCTCACAGATACCTTATCTTAAGGCTTCTTAAAATAAGAACTTGATTGTTTCCAAATGCGTCTAAGAAGTCAGTGATAGAAACACATTAATGCGAGAGACACGGGAAATTTTATTGCCTCCAAAAATTGTCATTATTACTTGCTTCTAAAGATATGGAGGAATCAACACAACTGTCTAACACATGATCATGGCAATAAATCTATGGCTCCCCATGCATGTGCAGGCTGTATGTAGGAGCAGATTTTCAGCATTATATTATTGCAGTCATTAAACAATATTTCAAAAAGCTACCAGTATTTATCACAATATAAAAATCCTCTTTTATAGTTCGCTCGTTTGTTCGTTCCTTCCTTCCCTCCCCTTTCTTTTCCTAAATTTTGCTCACTGACTATTCTCTTTGTCAGTTCTCCACCATCTGTAGACAGCTACTGAACTTAGGCTGGCACTGGAGATCATTAGCCAAAATTTCTGACAATCAGGGTGTTTTCTGAAGATTCATTAGCAGCAGGAAATTCATTAGAAATGTGCAATGGCCAGGCCCTACTGACGTATGGCTTTGACCTGAAGATATGTGACTCTCTCCAAGGTTTATAATGTAAATCTGGAATGCTTAGGACAGGATTCCACGTTTTTCATGGAACTGCTACTGTCAGCAGGGACATCACCCATGGATAAATTAGCAGAAGAAGGGAAGCCACTACAGAAAATCTAACAGGCTCTTCCCATGCATGCAATTCCCTTTGGCATCAGCAGGAGTTGTGTGCAAGGTCTGATGGAGTATATGAGCTAAAATCACAATTCCATTGGAGTCACTCTCTGAGATGAACTGATATCTTGTGTGGATGCATTTACTCAGACTGGCCTGGCAGTTTTGCCACTAGTTTTAACAGGAATACCACCAGCTTCTTGTGTTTCTACCCACGATGGTGTGCTCCTTAGGAAAGCAGTTTAAAAGCTGAGATCTCAGGGCTGATGCACCAGTAAAAAAAAATAAAAATAGAGTGTGTGTGGGTTTTGTCAGTAAAAAGTCCAGACTAGATTTCAAAGATATCTGTTCACTTATAAATCCACTTCTGATCACCTTTGTATAATGTGTACTGAAATGAGGGCTGGAAAATTTAAATTTTGGTAGACATCTCTTGACATAGGCATTGGTCTGTGAAGGAGGTTATTGCATCATTCAGCAGAGACTTGTTTCCTTTAAAACATTTACCTCTCTCCTGACATCATCTTTAGCACACTATTCTATTTGGTATTGCTGTTTCATGTTTGACATGAAAAAAATTAATTGTTTAACATTCATGCACATTTACTAATCCCAAAAGAATGAAGGGTTTATCACAAATAATCATTTAGGTGCAGCTAAACCTTTCGAGTGTGTTTGTTGCAGTGATGCATGAGGTGGGCATTTCAGAGGACAACACTAAAATGTTTTAAAAAAATCAGGCATTTACCTGGAATTATATTCAATACCAACCTGTTATGGTTTATTAAAGTTCTGCACTTTAGCCTGGAGACATTTGCCAGTGCAAAAGTAATGGCTGCTTTAACATCCGTGTACAAAAGTGGAATTTAAGAGATTAACTTGCATTTGACCTACTTCAGCTCTCCTGGTAATGAGGGGTGCAGAGGCACAGAATTAATTTCTCTCAATTTGTGGCTCTCAGGGGTGCTGCTAAGTTTGAGAGTGCTTGAATTTTAAGAGTCTCCTGGTGTGTTGAGAAGGTTTTGTTACTGCACAGAGTTCTGTCAGCGGCAGGGACTGAAGTGCCAGTTTTATCTATTTGATTAATAGCCTGATTGAGTTCTAGTGTATCTTTGAAAGAAAAAAACATATTTTCTCTCCCACTCGAAGGGCATTTTTTCCCCACATACCCTGATTCTTTTTCACCTCCCAGTAACAGCTCAAAACAGGAAATGGACTGAGAAATGTCTGCTGGGCCTAACTTTGTCTGCAGCTCTCACACCAGACTTGTCTCACCTTTCCAATAATCTGGGCAGATCCTCAAAGATCTGCTGAACCTTTGTTGTGTGTGATATTAATAGACTGCTTCTAGCAGGATGTATAACCCTGGGTGATATTATTTGGACTGATGTGATTTTAAAAGCCAGCAAATGACTGTGCAATTATTACTCCAGTGCTGTGTCTTTACCACAGCATTAATGCACCTAAAGAGATTTTCGGCAAAGCAATTTATACTCTCATGAAATTGGCTGTAACTACTGAATGTACAACATGCCCTTTTCTCCCTGGGTTTGAAAGGTCTGGTTTAGTTCCTTATCAATACACTTCATCCCTCCTCTTCCTTTTCAAATAAGTTCTGTTCAGTGGAAGCTTCCTTTGTGCAGGATCAGTTCTGACAGGATGAGGTTTATTCCCAGCTCACTGCAGTTTATTAAGGAAATAAACAGAGGAAGCAATAAGGTGTTGTAGGTACCAACCTGTATCAAATATACGTATGATATAGGATGATAGAAATAAAAGATTTCTAAAGTTTATAAAATAATTTTCTATTGCTTTATCACATAGGTATATTGGTGTTGAGAGTTTATCTTTCCTCAAAAATTTTCAAGAAAAGCTACTGCTGCTTATCTGAGATCTCCAGTAAAATCATGGCACAGGGGAGTCTGGGGAGAGTATGGGTTTATGTGAAAATTTACCAAGAAGCACAATATTAGGCATCTTCCACTTCACAACAAAAAATCCATATTAAATGTGGTTGAAATAAAATATAAATATTTGTGTCTCATGACGTATATAAGGGAACCAACAGATGTGCCAGAGCTCGTATCAACACGTGCAATGCCCTTCTTCTGGAATGCAGTTGTATTGTGTAACGTGACCCTATCAATTTAATAGAGACTAATTGTCCCCAGCTTCTTTTGTGGAAGTTCACAAAGCCTTTGCCAGGTTTCGGTGTCAGATCCTCTTCCCCAAAACCTGTGAAACACAGCTTTCCTCTGGATCTGTGATCTGTCAACAAACTGGTTCTAGTCACTTCTTTTCAGCAAGCCTGGACTGAGCAGTGCTTCTCTCTTAAGGAAATGGCTGATATTTTTATTTCCAGGCTTAGAAATTCAAAATTTGCTGAATTCAGGAGCTTTTATAAGCAGAACTCTTCTGCAAGGTTTCCTGTACTGGGAGGCACACAGACATACCTCGATGCAACTGGTTTTGCACAGCTGATGTGTGAGCGCTTTCAGGAAGTCATGAAGGATTTTCTTGGTTTCTCAAGAGGCAAAAAAAATTGAGCATTTTGAAGTTTCACTTTTGAAACATAGACCAGTGTTTCTAGGATGAGTTTTTAAAACAAGTATCAAGACCACCTATTTCAGCTCTGCAGAAGCATATCTTGTTATGATGTGCTTTCTTGATTTTGTGAAAAATTTTAAAGGTTATGTATTTTTAAAGGGTTTTTGTAAAAAAAAACCCCAAACAACCAAAAATCTAGAAAAATTTTGATTTTAAATGTTTCTTAATCTTCTTTAATCCTGTGGAAAGCTTTAGTCATTGCCATACATGCTTCAGTGAAAAGCAACAGCACCAGTGCCCAACCCACTGTACAGAGTTAATGTCCTGCAATTTTTCCCTGCTCCTGGGAGTCGGAGGGAGTTTCCAGCTCCACTTTTCCTAGCAGCTGCCAACGTTGTCAGCACTGATCTGTCAGAAAGGATTTTTCCTGGCAAAACTTTGAAGCTCCTTTCTGACATCCCCAACAAACTAATTGTTGTCTCCTGCTTCCAAGAGCCCTCTGAAGTCCCAACGAGTTAGTGTCTTCTCAAGAGATGAGAAAGGGGACTCACAAAATCAATTTATCAGGCTATTACGCATTGTCATCAGCCAAAACAAAAACCTGCTAAAGACAGGAGAAAAAGAAGGAGAAACGGGTCTCTGAGAAAAGGTTACAGAACATCCATCTTCTCTCCTCTTCCAATTGTTTCCTTTCTTTACCCATTTTCATACCCATTTCCCTCCACTAAAAGACACTTTATGACAAGCATTGTAATCTCTTTAGACCAGGGGGAACCTCTTCTTTAGGACCAAATCTTTGCAAGGCGTGAGTGACAGCGGGAAGGGGTCCAATTGCCACCGAGGACACTCAGGCAATAAATCATCCACCCTGGCATCAAGTGCCTGGACTCGTCCACGCTTCCCGATGGCCACCAGCGCCTGGCGGTGACAAAACAGCCATTGTCAGCGCCCAGCAGCCACATTCCCTCCTTCTCCCTGCCGAGGTTTTAACTTCACCTAAGGCATAAGAAACAGATTATTGCATTGGGAAAGAAAAAAAGGGGAAAGTCTGCCACGGGTGGGAGAGGGGACGCGCGAAAACGACGGTATCGCCGCGTGCTTCTGTAAGCTCAAACAATAGTAGAGACTGGAAAAGTGCCATGAGGGTTTTATTGGTCATTACTAAACTGTCTTTTGAAAGCCTTCAGCCCAGACAGTGATTTTGCTGGCGTGTTTTAAAGACTTTCCATTTCCAGGTGACCTCGGATGCTGTGGTTACTCTTTAATCGAGGCAAAGTAGCGCTCGGAGGTGTGCGCTGTTCTGAGCACAACAGCTCTTCACCAAACAGAGCAATCTTAAGGAGGAAATACTGGATGGAAAAATAAGTGCTTGTCACCCAGATACAAAGATTGGAGCATGTTTTGGATTCTTTCAGGCCAAACCCAAAGATCTTTGCATTGTCCAGTTATCACACCAAATACCATCACGAGTTTTTTATCATTCGCAACTAAATTGCCATAAGGAGAGCTAAAAAAATGTGCCAGGTCTGTTCCACTGAGGAACTTGTGCAGTGCTGTTGCATAAAAGACATTTACAGATAAGTTGTAATCAGCTCAGAGTTACATATTAACTGATGGATTATGGTAAAGAGGGGAATAAAAGACTTTAGTGGGATGAGTCTTTAAATCTGAAGCCCTTCAGAAGGTCACCAAAGGATAAGAGTAGCAGAATATTTATCACTGCTGCATTTTTGCCCGTATTGATTTCCCCCTCAGTGTCATGAGGGTGTTTTCTTTAGAGAAATGCACTGAACAACGCTAACCATTTATTAATTATTGTTGATGCAGGGAAAAAATAACCTGTTCTCTCAAGGATGCCTCTCAACTTGGTGCACTTGCTAAATGTAATGCAAGAGAGGAACTTGACTCTGGAAATTTGAATAATGAATTAGTTAACATGCCATTGACCCCCCTAATCTGTCGTGGCAAGTGGGAACCTATGTGCATTTCTTTCTCAATGTGCTGTTGTTCTGTGTGTCCCAGTTCTCAATTACAAGATCCATTTTTGGGGTATGAGAATGCAATAGATATTAAAAAAATTAAATGTCTAGAGCTCCGTATTCAGGCAGACGTGACTTTCATTATCATAAGAAATATAGAGATTATATCATCCTTCCAAATATCGACTAGCCTGGGGGTGAATAGTTTTTGTTGAGTGAGTGAGTAAAACATCATTAGTTTTTTCATGATCACCATGGGAAAAGCTGACAAGCAGATTTTTCTGTTGGCTGTTATATTTTCATGACAATTTTGTAAGGCTGTGTTATACAGTTCTGCACGTAATGAAACTCTGTAGTTTAGTAACAAGAAAAAATATTAATCCTTTTCTTTTTAACTGTAAATTGATTATGCTGCTCTGAACCTGGCAAAAGTAACCAGCACTCCCTGTTTTAACATTTTGAATTATTTAATGAAAAGCCTTTAAGGTCTTTGGATTCACAGTCAAATTGCTATAGAGAGTAAATGAGATGAAGGCTTTTCTAGGCTCCATGACAAGTCTATCCCATTTCATCATCTTAACTAAAAAATAATCCTATCTAACTTGAAATCCACAGCAGCTGTAAGTAGAAAATAAATCCAAACCGCAGCTCAGACTTGTAACCTAACAGCCACCATAAATAATCAGAATCTATTTGAAGGTGGAAGATGGGACATTAGAAGCTATTTACACTACTAGAGTGATGCCATTGATCAGTAAGAGCAACCCGTAGATAAGACTCATATGATGTCATGGTTATTTATGATGGGAACTGACAGTAAAGCTACTATGGAACTTTCTTCCCGACAGCTTCATTCATTTCTGTTTGTGATGCATTTCACTGTTAGAGAAGCAATCAATAGCAAAATTGTGGTGATAAAAGTTATTACTGGTTAAATATGTGAAAAATGTGCCTGTGTGTGTATACATATGTAATGCCAGCTATGAGAACATTAAAAAATTAGGTCAGTGGAATTTATTAAATATTTTTTAGTACCAATGTACAGCAGAGCCATTTTGTGTTCTCTGATGCTGCACAGGTACCACAGGCCGATTTATTTTCTAATCTTATCAAACTTATTGTGACCATGAGAAATGCAGCATTGCAAAGATTTAATATAACATTATAGGTTCTCTGCAGCTTGCCTTATGGCTCACAGCGGGTTGGTGCAGTTCCAAGAGGAGAAAAAAGCCCTTTCAGACCAGTGTCAGACCTGGGATTCTGCTGTTTGTGTCCAGCATTTCCTGTTTGCATCCAGTAATTAGGAGGGTTTTTGCAGCAAGCAAAGGTCTGGTGTGCATGCACGAAAACACCAATTTTATTGCCTGTTTAACCAAAGAAAAAGGCAAGAAAGTGTTCTTTTCTTCTAAATGCTTTTGGTAGGAGACTGATAATAAAATAAATGTGGGATCAAGGCCAAGTTAATTTTCCCTATTGAAAAACTGCTAAAAAATACATATGGCTTCATAATTACCCTGATTAAGTCTAATTTATAAAATTCTTTACTAAGTTTCTTTTCCTATTTGTAGATAAAATCTATCTAAGATTTAATCTTCCATGATATGGATCCCTAACCTCAGAGGGACTGGCTTATCTTTTAAACAATCCAGGCTCTATTTTGTATAGTTCCTTTATGTACATGTTGTATGTACCCAGCAGGTCAAAGGCAGTGCTTCCCCAGACCATTGTTGGGCTGGAACAATAAATATTAGACTTAATTTAAATGGGTCAGAGTTCATTCCCATCCACTGCCCATCTCTATGGCAAAACCGTCTGGTCAGTCACTTAATTGAGACAGAAATAGTCAATGTCAACAAACTGCTGAGGAAATTAAATGTATGTTTGATGGAGCTTCTTCTAAGCCATGACAAACTGACCTCTGATGTTATACACGTGTCTCTCTACAATGTATAGAAAACAGTGGGTTTTTTTAAGATTTACACTTGTTACTTTGGAATGTGGTTATCCAGTTAACTAGTGATGTACCTCTTGGTGGGATTTTTTTTTTTTTAATCTGATGAAGAATATGGCTCTTATCAATATTCCACACATTTTAGAGGTAATACTACCTCTATGACTTCATACTGTTCTCCCCAGATGATGCCCAGGTGGCATTCAGGAAATATTACAAAATTTTTGTGCAAGGATGGGTTCCTGCACCTGGCTGGGAGCAGGGGAGGTTGCACTGGAATTCCAGCTGCTCCCTGGTGGCTGCTGGTTGTCACCTCCAGGGGAACAGCAAACTGCTCAAATGAGGGGGGGACAGCTGGGTGAGTCACAGACACCAGATAGGAAACAGGGCAAGCCTTCATTTCATGAGAGCTTAAGGCTGGTGCTCTGTTAAAACCATCCCTGGGAAATGTGATTTGGGATGGCACAAAGTGTTTTCCAGTGGCACTTTGCATAAAATGTCATGACTGGGCAAATTGTCTAGAATTTGGAATTCTCTCCTTGGAAAATGAGGGTAGTGCTCTCTTACAGCATCTTCCAGCTGATATTTCTATTTCTGTTATTCTATTTCCCAGCATCAAAGTGTTGTGCAGCAGCCTTTGCAGAATTTAAATGTATAGCAGTGGAAGAAACAGCATGTAGGGGGATTAAAATGAGTTTCAAACTTGCTACCTAAGGGTGTTAGGTTTATAAACTCTATTTTTCTGTGTCTGAGCAGGCAGCCCAATTCTCAGTGCTGCTCAGCAGCCTCCATTGACTGCAGAAATTATGGGGTGGATAAGTTTGCCTCTTTTGTTTTCAGTGTTTCAGAATGTGCTCGACTCCAGCTGTGTTAGGTATTTTTTGGGTTATTTATGCCCAACAACAGTCATATGTTAATGACCCATCTGTGCTTTGAAGCCAACATGTCTCTGAGGTGAACTGGATGAAGAAGAAGGCTGCTTTTGGGATATTATAAAGTTAAATTTGTGCTGATTGTGTCAGAAAAAAACACAGGGATACACCTTCATCCAGAGGCTGTTATCACTTGTGAGGGTGGCAGAGGGTGCAAGGAAATGACAAAACCTGCAGCACCAGAGGTCCCAGTCCCAAAAATTTTACTCTTGCATCCAAGCTATACTAATTGATTATTTAATTTTTACTCAGATTTTCCCTAGTCACTAACAAGGCAGTCCTGTTGAATACAACCAATTCAGTAGAAAATTGCTCCAGTCATGTTATTCCAAGTGGACTGGAGGAGAGAGAAATTACCTATGTATTAAAGGAAAAAAGCAAAAACAAACCCAAAAGCTTTTTTGTATTTGTATCAAAGCTGGGTGTAGTTTGTACAAGCTCATCTTTCCTAGCTGAACACTAAAATTCTCCACTGACCTGGATAATCAGCTCCTTTGGAAACAAATGAGCTGCTCCTGTGTGATTATAAACACATTTTACAACAGGTTTAAGATAAAAACGCCCTATCCCTCACCTCCTCTGCATGCTGTAGCACAAGTCCCTTGAGCTCAAGTTTTCAGAAGTTGCCACCAAGTTCTTCCACGTGATGTTTTTAGCAGAGCTGAGTATCCGACTCCTGCCGGGACTGTAACCCAGAGCAGCCAGGGTCAGACTGCTGGCCAAGCCAGCTCTGCTGGCTGGAGAAATAAATCCCACTGAAGGAGGCTACATCTGAAAATGTGGCTCTTGTACACGTGTTTTTTCATCTGTAATCAAAGGATGCATTGGGGGCTTGGGGTTTTTGCGTGATTGACTGAATTATTAATGTAACAATTGATTGAAATATAAGTTCTGAGAGAGAACATGCCATGTAAGAAGGGGAGGGTGTCTTTTCCTCCTTTTGAAGACAAATGTGTCAGAGATCCCTTCAGTTTATATTAGTGCCTTTTCATCATTTGGAATGCTCCAAATTTCTAGTGAGGGTGAGTTTACCACGCTGGGGCTGAGCCTGGGAGCTGCTGCTGGCACGAGCCCTGCTGAATGAAGGGCACACCTTGCACAGCAACACCAGACCCTGGATCCATGACTCTGTGTCCACATGTGAACTGTTCCCCTCCACTCATGAAAAATACTGCTTTTAACAGGCATGAAAACTCTGAAATGCTTAATATAAAAGAAAAAAGTTGCATTTGTTAGCATTTATTAGTAGACCACCTTGTCTATTTTATTGTAACATATAGGTTGTGGCCTCTGAGCTCACATCATCTTTATTCTTGGGCAAGACCTCTCTAAGTTAAAATCTCTCTAAATTACTTAGTCCCAATCTGAGTAAGGGCTTCCATGGCACCTTCAATTTCCTTTATTTTTTTTCCTGTTTAGTTTGCCCTCAGGTTTTCTTGCTTTCTTAACACCTATCTTTGAATAGGAGGAACCCAATACGACACTGATAAGCTGCAAACAAAGATTTCTGCAGCAGGGAATTTGACCCAGAAGCCTATTTATCTGTGAATGTCTCTGCTGCTCCTACAGACAGGAATTTGCCCCTGCAAATTGCTGCTAACAAATGCAGTTGCCCAGGGTGCCCTATTTGCACACACATGTGCATTTATCCAGATGTCTGAAACAAATTTTTCTTTTAACGGTGTGTCAATGAATTATGATGATGTATTTTGACATATGGAGGAAAGGTAATTTTTTCTTATGTGAAACAATTGGGAAAAATGAAAGTGAAAGGTAAATTCTGGACAAAATAGCTTGAGGAGCCTGGCTGAGAGCTGGTCCTTGCTCAGAAAGGTGCTCTGAAGGCAGAAGGAGCTGGTGTACAGAACTTTCCTCCCAGGGGCTGCAGGAGCCTCAGCAGCAGCCAGCATCCTCCAGGGACCACCAGTGCACCTCTCCTTCTGCAGGAGCTGCAGCACTGCCTGGAGGCCTGACTGAGAGCCAGGGAAGTTGATAATTAATGAGGAGGGGTTGGTTGATGCAATGTACCTGTTTGCTGCTTTATCTCTCTAAGCCTTGGCTGCAGGTGGTGGCCAGTCAAGCGAGTGCAGGTTGCCAAATGCTGCATCTGTGTCTGAGCTCAGCAAAATGAGCACTTTAAGGAACTTGGACAAATTTTAAATTCTGCTGGTTCTGCTCTTGGGACAAGACACTAATTCTGATACCTCACAGCTTTTCCCTTTCCTCTCTGCACTGCAATAATCTTTTCAAAGTTTGCAGAGTTTTTCACGAAGCTACATTTCTAACACTATTAATTTTCCCTAATTTTACCTTCCTCAGTTGTGCTAAATTGCAGAAATTTAGAGATTATGAAGAATGCAAAAATCCCTGTAGAAGATGCAACCATAAGGAAAAATTTGTGTTACACTGGAGTCCTACCAACCTTGATTGTGTCCTTTTTAGATGCATTTTAAGCCATCTCTACAGTTTGTGTAAATTACACACACAATATGGGTGTGTGAGTGCATTAAATATGCTCTCATAGGTTTGCCTGTCATATCATAAAAGCAGCAATAAAATACTGAGAGTATATTATACTTATTAATGTACATTTACAATATACAATCATTAATCACAAAATACTAATAATGGACTTTTTTTTTTTATCGTGTTGAGGCAAAACTTGCCAGCCCTGACTGTTATGGTTGACTTTACAACCACCTGCCTGTCAGCTCTAAACACGGTGCAGGGAATATTTCATGGGGAAAATGTGAGCTCCCTAAAACATCTGGTTGTAAACCTGCAGTAGGGGCTGAAACAATAATAAAGCTTGTGATGGATGAGTCACGTGAAGCTTCCTTCACCAAAAAAAGCTGTTGCATTTCAGGCTTATTCTTCTCTCATAAAAGACTTTCAGGACCTGGACAATAGTTGGAGCTTTCCCCTTATTCTCAGGGGTGAATGGCAGCACAGGCAGGGCACAGCTCTGCCCTTGGGCACAGGAGATGTCCTGCTTTCCCAGAGCTGTGGGATGAGTGTCCCCAGCCCCATGCTCAGCCCAGGGCCCCTC
Organism: Peucedramus taeniatus; assembly: GCA_013400575.1. Lineage (NCBI taxonomy): Eukaryota > Metazoa > Chordata > Aves > Passeriformes > Fringillidae > Peucedramus > Peucedramus taeniatus. Next base: position 100,908 of record WBNO01022783.1, on the reverse strand, counting down.
TCATGGCTCCAGGTGAGACTGGGACTTGTCCAGGAGCAGGAATTCCCCCTCCAGCTCCTCCCATACTTGCCTGCTCTATGCATCTGCTAAAGGCTTCCTCCTGGAAGAGGACACAGACCAGCCCTACCACTTGGTGGTTGCTGCCCCACAGCCCATTTTGCTTCTTTTTCATCCTCAAGGGTGACCACAGGTCTGGAAGGTGGATGAGGATTTTCCCCTGGGTGCCACCCAGCCCCTGCTGACCCCAGTGGGATCAGTCCCCAGAGCTGTGGGCTGTGGATTTGCTTCTGGGATGGTGTTGTTAAGCTGCTGATGAGCTGCCTTATTAATTCACCTTCCATTTCTCTCCAAATGGCTTTTGATTCATGGGATTTTTATCTGTTTGAGAGTCAGATCCTGTGAAAACACCTCAAGAAACCCATTTTACAGTCAAGTGAGGAGAGTTTTCCCATAGCCATATGTTTCCCATGTAAATGTATGTGGTGACCCTGGAGCCATCTAAATCCCTGTGCACATCTCACTTGCTCACTGGTGCTTTTTCTTCTCTTTTTTTTCTTTTTTTTTTTTTTTTTGATGAATCAGAAGTAAAATCAAAAGCCTCTTTGAGGATTACTGAAAAGGAATTCCACATGTGTGCACAGCCCATTTATTTCAGAGCCCAATCTCACTAAAATCAAATGAGTATAATCTGAACATGCTTTTAAAAGATTAAAACCCCAAAAGATGAAACTGGAAAACCTTTTGAGATTTTATAAGAGACAAACAATTTATGTGGTCCATCATGCATTTTCAGACCTGTGTTTTTAGAGCAGAGTTTTAGAATAACAGGACAGAACTGGAGTTTCATCATGGACTGCAGACTTCAACAAGATACAGCAATCCAAACAATTAAAAAAAATCTATTTTCAATGCCATTTTTCTAGGAGGAAAACAATTTATTCTTTCCACAGTCATCTGTCCACAGGCCTTCAACTTTTTTTCCTCTTTCTGGGAGGGTGCACAGCATCCCTAATCTTCAATAGTGCCTGGATCTTGGAGGCTTGATTCCACCAGTCCTCGTTTGAAAAAGGTGTTTTGGCCCCAAAATCACTTGGAAACTCCAGAAGTGATCTTGTAGATTCAAATTCTGCTCAGGTATTGCGTAAATATTGCACAGAGAGCAGCTGGAGAGACACTCTCACTTCTTTTATTAGGGGAATGGACTCTGCCTCTCATCATGCTCCCTGTCCTTATCTTAACAACTCCCCAATAAATTTAAAAACTGAAGAAAGTGACAGACTTAAAGACTGACTTCTCTGTCCTCAGAACAGATACAAATCAAGGTCACGACCCAGTGCTCTTCCAAAGGTGCTTAAAATTTGGTTTTCTCTTGCTTGTTTTAAATCCCCTCTTCTCTCAGGGGTAGCCTTCATTCAGTGCAGATGTGCTACTGAATGAGACTGCCAGAGTTAGCAATATTTCACCCAAAGATGGGATCCATCATTTCCTATGTAGATTTTTTGTAGAAATTAAAGTCCACAATTTCAAACTGTACTATGTAGAGTGTGTGTACTGTGTATTTTGCCTGCACAACAAGGGAAGCATTAAAGTTCTATATCTGTCTCTCTTTTTTGTGTATTTAGGCAAGTACAGTGATTTTTTACATCCCAATATCAGTAACATGGCAGTGGAAACAGAAAAATTGGAAACCATAGCACTGCACTCATTGCTCCCCAAAATATGTGGCCATTCCTTTGTTTTGTTGTTTTTACATCCACATGTACTTAAATACATATATTTCCCAAGCCTTTTTGCCTGTAGCTGGAAGTGCTCTCATTCATGCCTGTGGATTTCCCCATTTTCCTGTGGTGGATGAGTGAACCAAGCTCTGCAGAGGGACTGGCTGTGGCAGCATCCTCACAAAGCTACCTGGGGTTCTTTGGAGATGTCTTTAGGACCTTTTCCAGGCTCTGTCCTTCTGTTTTGCAGGCTCATTAGCTTTCATGGCTTGATTTCAGTGGTGTGTCTACATGACATTTATTTGCTTTATGAATTGAGGTTTTAATTCACTTATTCTGCTTTTAGCGAGTGAGTGGATCCATGTTGTAAAGTTTTAAGACTTGCTCTTGAAACACTATCTTCTTGGCTAATAAACTGAGATGATGACAAGATCTGTAGTGAATATTCAAATAAATGTGATTACTTCATTTCATGTCAACAGAGGAGGTGAAAAGTGCAGCTCAACTGGCTGGGTAGGATTGGAAGGAGGGGCTGGGAAAAAGCAAGAGACAACAAAGAGATAGTTTGTAAGATTTAGTGGCTTTTTTTCAGCAGGGGTGTTGAGAAGTCAGTGTTGCAGAGTTCAGCAGGGTCACACAAAGTGCAGAAACTTTCTTATATTCATTGAGAAAAGCTTGATACATGCTTCCAACATTCAAACAATAGGAAAAAAGTAGATGGGCAGATGATGTGCTGCTTCCACCTCGTTTAAACAGGCCGAGGCTTGCACTGAATATACATTATCATTTTTATATCAGAAGGTAGAAAGTCCACTGTCTTTCACAAACTCTAACTCTGATAAAAGGCTCAGGAAATCATAAAAGACCATTAGACCAGTGATGGTGTTTCCTGGCTTGAAGATTGACTAACCCAGAAAAGCAGACTTATCTAAACGAATTTTTTGACCTTCCTGTTTGTTAATAATAAAATAATAATTTCCAAATGCAGATTGGGCAGAAGCTGGTCGGGATTATTTGCAGGCAGGCAATCAGCTTTGCAGCAGACACTTGAATTTGCTCATCTGGCAAGGAGAATGCAGCCACCTCCAGGAAGGTGATGTTCCTGGGAAAGGTGTGCCAGTGTTTGCTTTCTCTGCAGATATGAGAAAATGATTTCTAGCCAAAGAGGTGATGCTGTTAATGGGGAGCAATAAGATGTGGTTTACACAGATAAACCCTTGTCTCAGATGGGAATGACAATGTAGGTCTGTTCCACTAACCTTTGCCTCGACTGCAGGGTGTCCTTGGGAGTGTCCCTATCACACTTCCACCTGCTGACTCACTCTGGGTCATAATCTTGCTCAATACTTGGGGAAAAAACTATTCTCTGCAAGTAACAGTATTTGTGGTGTTGCTACACGTGTGAGACCATCCCAGCACGATGGAAATTTCTGTGAATGGCAATTTCCCTGCATGCTGAGAGAGATGGGTCACCTACTCTGCCAAACAACTGGGTTGTCACCATCCCATTGGTCCTTGTAAATCTGTTGGACATTGAGGTAGAAGTGGTTAAAGCACTTTAGGCATTTTCTACCAACTGTCTCCTGTCCCAAATGCAGGCAGTAGAAATATTCTCCATGATATCAGAGCAGTACATGGAGCTGTGAGAAGAAAAAACATTCATTTTTAAAAAGAGCATCATATCTCTAGAAAACAGCACATCCAGTTCAACAGGTCCATAGTGCTGATGGATAATTGCATGCTTCTCCCCCAGCAATTTTGCATAGAGAGATGTAGCTGAATCAGAGACTTATTGCTCCCTCAGCCTGTCCTCTTGATTTCTTTCTGGAGTGAATCACTGTGGACTTGCAGGGGCTTTTGAGGCTGAAGAGGGAGGATGATGCAAGGGACCAAGTTCCCTTCTTCCTGCAGGTCCCTGTACCTGTCAGATTTTCTGTGCATGTGTGTGCTCTGTAGTCTTCCAGTCTAAACTCAGTTCTTACTTATCTTACTGGGTGCTGCATTCCTAAAATCATTAAATCTCTACCAAGCTCTGAAATTTTCATGTTCACTGTCCCACTCTTAATTTCTCTGATTGGCTTTTCCAATCTTGGCAATTCTCTGATCCTTTCTGCTGGAGCAATTGTCTTTGCAGGCTGTCCCCAAGCTGTTCTTAAATGGATCGTGTGAGTTTTGCTTTGGCCCAATACAAAGTTCAGTTGAATAGTTAACACTGTAGCTCTGCAATGCAATAGTAATAATGATTCCATGACAATAGTGAGAACTCAGTTAATTCAGTCACTCTGGACTGTAACACAAAATCTAAAATTCTACTTTTCACTTACTATCCAATCTTCAAATTTCTCATGAGCCCAGCATAGTGATTGAGTGGTGTAGCTCTGCTGTCCATTTAGGCTGCTTTAACACAATCCCTCTTGCTTTTGAATTTGAAAAAAATCAAAAGGGAAGTTTAAAATGCTGTTCCTTGCTCTAAGACAACAATTCCAGGGGAGCTTTTATTCTGGCTAATGTACAGAAAAAATGCTTTTGAAGCACAGTCTTGTTTTTCCCATTTACAAACAAGCAAAACGAGCCATTGTTTTAACAGTATTGAGTAATTCTAAACACAAGGCGATTATTTCTGCAGTTTAGTTTTTCACCACGGGGATGTTAAGGGTTAACAGTTCCCCTGCATTTAACTGACAGTGGTAATATTCTCCTTAGTCCAAAGCGGAAGACGAGGGGAGTTGCTTGTTGTTATAAAAGCAGGGAATTTCTGGATCTTAGTAAAATAAACCAGGACTTTGTTTCTCGAGGTAATTATTCTCTGGAGAGAGAATAGGAAAGATGGAGGCAATTAGGAATGACCTTGCATCACTGGATTGTTGAGAACTTCTGGATCAGTGGCTGATATTTTCATAACTCCATTTAAGCAAAGCTTTTTTAAGCTGTTCTTGCCACCACTAGAGAAAACAGAGCAGTTACAGGCTGGTCTGGAGCCCGCTGGCATTAGGGCTCTCACCATGTGCTTGGGTGGGGCAAAGTGAGGAGCAGGAGGAGGTTGGGATGAGCAGGGGAACAGCTCTCAGGGACCACAGCTGCCCCACAGGGAGAGGGGGATGAGCTCCTGGATAGTCCTACCCTGCATGGGGCATCTTTTTTTGGCTGCTTATCCCACCCCAGGCTCTGCTAAGGCAAAGCTGTGCAGGTTGTTGTGTCCCTTGGGTGGCCAAGGTCACCCCATTTACTGGAACAGACAGAAGGAGTAAACCTGGAAGGAGAAACAAACCTGGGAACACTTTTCTGTAACCTCCACCTAACCCCTTTTAAGTAGAGATTTGCCTTCTGGTGGGTATTTTTTTTGTCCTTCTGAAAACTGTCTTTTGAGTGTTATCATTTAAGAAGCGTATTTAACTTTTATGTGTGAAGTTGGCAATGAATTACTATAAAGCAAATAAAACTGTCCTAGCAGCCTGAAAGTGGTGATATAGCAGATAGCATTCACACCCTCATCTTTGTATTCCCTTCCTTCAAGGATATCAGTAGGCAAACAAGGCTGAGTCTCTAATATGTTTAATAAAGGAGCAATTTCTTAAGTTTCCTGACCCAGCTGTGGCAAAGGTAATGCACTCGTCCCACTGCTCTGCTCCAGGCTCATTCCCTGGGGATGGTGGGATGCAACCACTCTTGCCCCCAAAGAGCCAGGTTTGGGACCAGTGATTTGGGAGCTCTTTTCTGACTGATGAATGCAATCTCCAGAATAACCAGCAAGTTGTAGCCCAGAGCAGCTTCAGCAACAGGAACACACCTTTCTCCAGTGTGTTTCTCAACAACTGTCACTTTTGTAATGTGATATTGTCACATGAAATCTGTGTCCCTGGATGGCAGATGCATGTAAGGACCTATCTCTGTATCACATACCACCACAGAGGAGGTTACTGTACAAAAAGGCATGCAAATTTTTTTCATAGCTTTCATGTTGTTTGGTTTGTTTGATGTTCTTCTAGCTCTGGCAGACTGCAGCAAATGGTTTTCTCTCACAGAGGCCACCACCTTTTGAATGATATAAAGGAGTTGCTCTGTTCTCCTGAGTTGTTTTTCTGCTATATATTTACTTAACAATCTCATTTTCTGAAGAGTTGTTGAAAGAACAGGAGTTTGTAAATTATACAACACTAAGCAGTGGATACTGTCCATGGCTTTGAGCCCAGACACTGTCAAATGCTTCTCCTCATTCTGGCTGGTTTGAGAAAATCATTGCAAATTACAGAAGTATCAACATTTTTTTATTATTATTTAAATATTTTTTCTTTGTTTTTTGTTAGTATATTCTTTCTTCCCTGGCAATCAGTGTTCAGGAGGGGTTGGAACTAGGTTGTTGCACATATGGAAGTGAACATCTGTGGTCTCAATTATTGAAAAATTAGAAAGTTTAAAAATAAAAATAAAATGAATGTTAGATCTCCAAGCTCACTCTCTTGCTACTTGTTTTCTTTCTGCATTAGAAATAAAAAATCCTTCAGTCATAATAATAATAATAATTCTCTGCACTATTATCCCGGGATCTCAAATTACTGCATACACATAAAAGTGTTATGTTTTCTAACATGCTCACAAAATTAAGTCTTATCCCTCTTTGCCTCTTCCCAGATGGGAAAACTACACTGGAGAAAAGAATGTTCTTAATGCCATGCAGACACTCTGAGAGAAACTGGAAAGCCACCACCCTTCCCTCCTCCCAGTTAGCACAGGATGGGTTCTTCCCTCCCAGCTCTGGGTGTGAGCGGGGCTGGGGAGCCCTGGGGAGAGCTGGGTCATGAATGGTGGCTCTGATGTGGGGCTGGGTGAAGGATCTGGCCCCAGTGAGGGCTGAGCTGGCACGGGGACATGGCTGGGGCTCTGTGTGTGTCACATTTCCCTCCTGTGGTTCTGCAGCCCCACAGGCTCGGCCCCAGCCTGTGCCATCTGGAGCATCCTCGAAAATCACTTTGGACATCCCGTTATGAATCATACCTAGATCCTGTTTCTGTGAGTGGAAATCACCACATAGAAATCAGCCTGTGCTTCAGGAATTATGGCTGGGCTCCGAGGGAGCAGGAGCCAGCCCAGGCTGTTTGCTCAGGGCTGCACGAGCCGCGTTTGGGGCACGGGCGCCGTCGTTTTGTCCTCGTCCACATCCTGGGCTATCAGCTTGTGCACCTCTGCATTGCCATTTATGAGAATTAATGGGTTTCATTCTGTTTAGGTAAACAGTTCATCCATCTGAGATGGAAGGTTTCCCCCCTTTCCACTTGGTTTACAGATATAGAACTTAAAAGTTCCATTATTGTGCTTGCTGCTGCAGACTCTTCTGAACCAAAGCCTTTGTATACAATATATCCCCAGCTCTTCTTTCATTGTATAATGTTAGAGCAATCCATCATCTGCCTGGCAAAGATTTAAAAAATTTTTCTTTTTCACTTTTTTGATGCAAAGCTGGGAAATTTCCTTCCACTAACTGACATAACTAAATGTAATGTCCCCCTGCCAGAGCTTGCTGTGGCACTGAGCACACATCTCTGCCTACAGCCATTTAATTATATAATGATCCTTTCCACAAAACCACTCCAAGTAAAGAGCAGGAGTAATGCATACATCAGTGGCAGTGAGAGTACTCATTGATAAGGAGATTTGATTTTGTAGAATAAATTAGTAATTTATCATGCTTATTGTTGTTACTTTTATAGATCATAAATTAGTTCACATGCTGGCAGAAAAAATCCTTACCAGCTAGGTGCTTATAAATAAGTTTTACTGAAACAGAATATTTTTAGGTTTCCTCCAGTAAAACCATCAAGCACATGCCTGAAAAACCTGCTCCAGACACTGAGTTCAGCACTGAGCCCAGGCCCACACTCATTGTTCCCAGTGACCTGCTCTGCCACGGGCACAACTTCCCCCCAGAAAATAAAATATTAATAAAATCTCTTCCTGTAGGACTGTCTGGGTGCTGAGCTGACCTCGGGGTACTGGCTCTGGGTCAGTGCCTGTGAGTCACTTGTGAGCTGGTGACACCAGTCTCGTGTCTCTTCTCCCTGGCAGTGTTACCCACTCACCTGCAAACTGAAAAAACCCTGCATTTTCCCCTGGAAACTCCACCAATATCCACTCAATGCACAACGGGGAGCCAGTTAACAGTTTTGGGTGTAGGAATGATGAGGAGCCCCAGGTCCAGGGCTGGGGCAAGTGCAGAGCTCTGATTAATGCCTGGGGCTGGGGCCTGATTAACCTAGCCCTGATTAATGACATCCTGTGTGTGCCTGAGTCACACAGCTCTGTGCCTCACCTCCTTGGGCTGCTGAGGATAAACACCTGCCCAGCTGGGCCACTGTGATCACCAAGGCTTGGGAGAAATGGCTTGGAGATCCTCAGGAGGAAGTAATCCCACAGATGTGAGGTGTCTTTACTGGTAGCAATAAAAGGGTTTCATCATTTCCTTGTGCTGAGTTCAACATGGGCAGAGCACAAAGTCACCCTGGTCTTTTTCTAATGAGTAAGTGGTGCAATTTATAACAGCCCCATAAAGATAGTCTTCCTCACTCACATTAAAGTATCTTGCAAAGTAATCATAACCATACTTGCAACTGATTCCACTTCACTATCAGGTGGTGATAAAGTAACCCTCAATCTCACTTTCTGCTTTTTGATGCAATTACAGGTAGCAACCCAGGTGTTGAGCCGAGATTTCTGTGCATTTTCCAGCTCAGACCTAAAACTCTGCAGCTCTAATATCCTCTTTACTTTGTACAGTGTCCCCCCTCCTGTACTTGGTGTGCAGGGAGGAGATGGTATGGTATAATTTGGTTTAAATCATATTTGGAATTTTGTTTAGTTAATCAAATTTAGTTGTGAATGCAGACTGGTGTTTCAGGGGGATTGCTTTTGTACCTGCTGTTATGAAAGTCAGCAGAATAATATTGTTCTTGGCTACTGTCCTGATTAACCCAGACATTTTAATGTGTGTTATGATAGGTCATTTGATGGATAGTCACCTGTACCCTGTGATCAGCTCCAAGCTGGCCACTGGGGCTGAACTTTAGCAGCTAGGTGTCATAATTTCCCATCTTTTGCTTGATTAATGTTTCCTTTTGAGATCTAAAGGGAAAGTGTCTGGAGAGATCTTTCTCCATTTGCTATCCAGTCTGCATTAGTGGGAAAGAATTGCAGAGGTTTTCAATGGAAAGATCCCATGAAAAATACAGTGTGGAGAATGTCTGTTTGTTGGTAGCTTTCCTCCTGCTTTGTGGAAAAGGAGCCTTATAGAGTTTGTGAGCTTAGAGCAGCTCTAGCCTGTACCTTGCCCTTCTGTGTACATTCAGATAAAAGTTCCTGTGACTGAAACACCACATGGTCATGCCTGAGCTACTGCAGGTCCTGAAAGGGGCTTAGAATGATCCTCTGGGAATTAATGGGGAGCAATAGAATACCTAGAGGAGAGTTAAAAAATTCATAGAAAGGGCAACTGTCATCTTTTATATTCTTCAGTATTATTTTCCATACTTTTTAGGCAATCCTAATATTTTCCATGGACTTCTGCTGGGTAACTCCTCCTTCCTTATTCCATTGCTGTTGGATTCCAGAGAACTTTTCCATTCTTCCAGCTCAGACCCTGGGAAAGCAATGTAACATCCTCAGGGCACTTTGCCTTAGACCAGTGGACGCTGTTCCCAATACTTTCAGCAGTGTGTTCAGACAGCTCTCTGTTCCTCTTATCTTAAATAATTCCTTAGTTTCACATTGCAATAAAATTTTTTTTTCATAGTCACAAGTTCTCACTGATCACCACTCAGTAGCACAGATCTCTGCAAATAAAGCAGGTGTTTGGGCACCCATATTAAAGCCAAACAAGAAATGCAGATCTTTGCAGATCTCAAGTAGTTGTTGAGGTTTTTATCCATGTCCACCAGTGATGAAACAAGTGGAATAATATCGACAGGAAGCAGCATAGGTATAAAAAAATGCTAATTCTAGCTTAAAGAATGTATGCATGCCCATTGAACTTTAAACAGTTTGGCTGGAGGCTTTGAATTCAGATCTCTGAGATAGAGCTAAAATCTGGAGTCTGAAGTGTTGGGTCATTAAAATGAGGGGGGCAAAAGAGGCCTCTTGTAACAGGTGAGCTGAAACAAGAACAAAGGGTCTATAAAAAGAGCCAGGTGAAGCACTGAGGAGATAAGGAATGATCTTCCTGTGCACTCATTGCCATAACTGAAAGGATAATTTTTTTTTTTTAATAGGTAGGGCAAGAAATGATACTAAAGCCTCTTCCACAAGTACAGTGCTAATAATTTCTTCCTGACCCTGGGAGAATCCTCTCTCGCCGTTCAGTAGGCTTGGCTTGAGACTTGAATTACTCTTGTAAATCCTTTTAATTTGTTCAAGAGTTTATAGCTCTGTCATAAACATTGCTCCCAAGCTGCTGTTCACCCAGTAAGATCCTTTACAATATTCCCTACAAAAGCTGCCAGTATTTTCTTCCTTTGTGAGGATTTGAGTGTTTTCACCTGTTTGCACGGTGGAGCTGGTGCACAGACCTGGAGCCAGCCCTGTTCTGTGCCACACCTGGATGCAATGGCTTGAGCCCTGATTGCACAAGGTCGGGCTGAGTTTCCAGAGCCAAGGCGTTCGGTGCTGCAGGTAAGAAAATGCCTGGTTTTAATTAAGAAATACAGCCTTTGGGGCAGAAATACTTGGAAGTGCGTGAGCAGAGGGCTTTCCAAAGGTGCTTTCATAGACAAAATGCTGCTCTTTGCCTAATCCTGAGGAGAATTTTATATGCCATTAGTTTCCACCTTGGAGAATCAGGTCCCACCAGAGCACGCGGCTGGTGACAAGGGTCTTGTGGGCACATGGCAGAGCTGGGTCTCACAGCATCTGGGAGGAAGGAGGGAGGAAATTCAGGGAGGCAGTTGCTGGGAGGGGAGGCAGTGCCAAAAAACCGTTGAAACTTTATTGGCAGCGAAGCGGGATTGTTTGGGAAGGGGGATGGAAGGCTCCGTGTGATTCATGGGACTTGAACGCAGTTGTCTCTTCATCTTGGTCGCATTATCTGTGCCTTCATCTGGCCGTGAGAAGAGGTGTGTGCTGCAGGGTACAGGGGCAGGCTGTGTGCCACCGTCCTTGAGCTGTCTCATATCCCTCTCTGTGAGATCTTGTGACAATTCGTATTACCGTGAGTCATTGTTTCTTTAAAGCTCATTACTGGCAAGGGCTCCTAGCGAGACACCAAAGTGGCATTGTGTTATCTATGCTTAACAGGGCTATTAATGTCTGTCACCACTGAAGTGTCATCCAGCAGAAATGTAATTCTGGGTTTTGGGTGCTGAGTCGCAGAGGTATGCTCAGCCTTTGTGTCCAGCCAGGCTGAAACTCAGCACTGTCAAGTGGTGTCTCAGCTTACCACGTCGATATTAAAAGGTTTTGGTTACACTCTAATACGTCTGTATAATCGTGTCAGGGCCAGGAAGGATTGAGGAATGTTCCTTAGAAATCAGTTCTCAGGCCATATGGGCACCAAATCTTTGCTTAGCTAAATTCCCTGTGGTCATCTCTGCTGCTTCTTTGTTTGAAGTTTTATTCCATAGCTCAGTATTACTGGAAAAAATGACTGTCACAATGCCTGGCCTCTCTTCCACTATGGGTGTGATGGGAGAAGAGGTTTGTCAATGCGGCATCATCACAGGGATTCAGTCAAAACCACTCCTCAGTGCTTGCTGGAGCACAGCATGTCCTTTACCCAATTCCTAACTTTCCCCTTCCTTCTTTCCCCCAGCATTTCCCAGCACCCAGTCACTCTATAACAAATTACTCATGGGTTATTGTGTTACAATTCTCCACCTGAATTAGGATTTTCTTAGGCTCCATCCATCAAGCGTTTGATTCCTCTAGAGTACAGACAGAATAAAATTAGTCTGCCACTTCAGAGGAGGGAGTGACCTGCACATTTCTCTTCTAAACACGATCATTTAAATAGGTCCACACACCTCCATCCCTCCTGCCAAGGGTCCCATGAAGGGACCATGGCACTTGAGAGGCACCAGCTTCCCAGAATGACCTCAGCAGAAGGCACAGTTGGGCAGCTGCAGCTTGGGAAAGTTTCTGCCTTCTTGCCTCTATTTTAATAAACTATAAACTATTTTCACACCTCTGCCCAGACTTCTTTCACACTTCTGCCTACATATTTCTCTGCTTTTTACCATCGTCTCTGACACATGCCTCTGAAAACACCTTGGACTGGTCGTAATTCTAGAACACTGATACTTATCAACATAACATTTATTTTTCTTTGCAATCTTCTTTGAATCCAGAGCAAATTTTCTTTTATTTTTCTTTCCTTTTTTTTTTTTTTTTTTTTAAAGGTCTGGTGTATGGATAAAGACAATAAACTTGCCCAAATATTTGCTGTCAGAAAAGATATTTCTGGCATTGACTGCCTTTTCTCATGTTCACAAAACAGAACTAGAAAAAATAGCAAGTAGATAACACACATTAGTACAGCAGTAACCTTTGCATTTAGCCTCAACTTTTTTTTTTTCATATATAGTTATTTTTCCTTCTAAAGCTTCTAATGATAAGGCTTTTTTGTCACCAGTAATGTGATATTTTTCTAGAAGAAACTTGGGGCCTTTTGCTAAACCCTTGAGGTGATTGTTCAGGTGGATTTGGAGGTTTTCTTCGTGTCATATAGGGTTAGGATATCGAAGTGCCATCAACAATAACTTCCTTGTTCTTCTGTAATTTTCCTTTGGCGTGTGTTTGATACCAGCAGGCTTGTCCATTCCCATCTGCTCTGTATTGGTTTTATGCAAATTCTCTCTCATCCCTCTACAAGTCCTTTCAAGTTAAAATATTGCTTCCTCATGCCCGCTTATATTACTTGTAATTCCTGCACAGTGACCTGCTAGCCACCCATATATTGGGCACAAAAGGCATAATCTGTGTGAATCAGATATCTCTTATCTCATCCCTGTTTGCATTGTACATTCCCCTCACAATACACTTTTTCCACAATGCTCATCCATTTAATGCCCAAATACCTGAGGTCTCTTATTTCTGCCCAACATGCTCCTTGCATTACTCACGGGGAACTGATGAGCAGGGAGATAAAAGGACTTTCTGTAGGTGGTGCAAGGATCTGTGTCCTGGTCAGAAGAGAAAATATGCTGTTTGAGCCCCAGCTCTGTGATTTCACTGGGTTTAACAGGAGAACTCTCCCTCTCAGTGGAGTTGCTCCCTGCAGCAGCCCTGTTTGGAGTGAGAAGCCAGCCCATCACTGGCAGTGGGAGCAGGTGACCTTTTCTGTATGAAGTTCTCTATTTTATCTCCTACAGAATTCCTAATGTAGATTTAAAAAAAAAATTCTTTTCCTAAGGCTTGCTTCAGATTTCAATAGTGTAATGCTGAAAAAGCCTTGAAAAAGTTTAGATGGCCTTGAAAGACTGTGTTAAAAATGGTGGTATTCTGGCCTGCACATTGAGTAACTGTGGAGACACCAAGGGGAGAGCAGGGTTTGCTGTCAGATTAATTTACTGAATGTTGCTGTTGGTCTCAGATCTGCAAAATCTGTTCTCTTATTAAATTTGATGAACAAGAGCAAATACTAGAGGTAGAAATAACTTACTTTAATTAGAAAGTTTTGTTAATCACTTGGTTGTATTTGTTACAGGACAGGAGGAAAAAATTAATCTGTGGCATAAAATATGAATTATGTAAATGCCTGAAATATATAAAATAATTTCTTCCACTTAAATTTTCAGAGAAATATACTTGTCATATTTTGTTACATTGTTTTTTCGTTGGGTTGTTTTATAAATTTGATTGCTTCTAAGAACATTACTGTTGATGTCAAAAGAAAAACCACAGGCAGTCTAGATTTGGTATCAACACTACTAATGCTTAAATTACCAGAAAAAGGAAAAGATAGGAATTTGTTTAACTGCTTTGGTGCCCAACAAAAGACAGTCTGCTTCTATGTCAAATACATTGTGTGCTCTTTAACACCCTGGCTGATCATAAATGCAGTTTTAGGCTTCAAAGAAAGACCACCACACCTGAGAACCAGAAATATGCCAATAACCATAGGGTCTTTTCCAGAACTTTGCTTCCACTTTTGGTTGTTATCAAGAGATAGGGATGTACACAGAAGCCTACCCCAGATGTTATTCATGGGTATAGAGTTTCTAAAGTGAATGTTTCTGATTCTTTTTCTAGTAATGGTGTGAATTTGAAGTATTCTCACAGAGCAGAATTGCAAAAATTGTGATATTAAGAAAAATATCAGATGCAAAATTTGATAATGATTCCTTCTGCCCTTAGTATCTCTGCCTTTAGGAATTCCAGCACTGTAATACAGAAGTAAATAAGGAAGGATGATTCTGATTTAATATTTTTGTCCTGTCTGAATTCTGTAACAGAGTTGTGGAGACTTGACCTCACTTCTCAGCTGCCTCTGTGTAGATGGAGCATTCAGTAAATATGCTCAAGATATATGGACTGCAATTAAAACCCCTGTAAGAATGTAAGAGCCCTAATGGTCTAATTTTTCAGTTATGTCAATGTCTGTGGGAATTGAGGTTGTGCTTATTATCTTCCAGAGGCACCTTTCAGACTATGGGGCCCGAGTCAGACAGGAATCTGGCTTTGCAGGAAGCACAGTCTCAGCTCCAGGGACAGCACTTTATTGTGAGTGCTGTAATGTGCCCTGTCCCTCAAGGAAAGGCAGCACAGATAATGCTCACAGCACATGCTAATTCACCTCTGGTGTCTCCCAGCAGCCAGCTGCTAGATCAGAAGGTTTTGACCCTTTTTTTCCAACAGAAGGTAGCATCTGGATTAACCAGCCTAAATTTGTGGGACTCCACACAAGTGTAAAAAAGGGAGGGTGGTTTTGGAGGCAGCAGAAGGCAAAGTCATATACCATATTCAAGAGATTTCTCACTTTGCTACCCACCAGACCCAAGCTGTTGGTCACCTGCAGTCCATCCCAGCTCTCTGTGTGTCCTCTCAGGACTGCAGGTTCCCTGCAAACCTCCCTCCATCCCCTGCAGAGTGTTAACCTGGGGCAGTACCAGCAGTGTGGAAACCAGTCTGGTGCATGTTTTGGACAGTGGGCAAAGCCCAGAGTTCTTGTGTCATTGTTTGGCACAGTGTGTCAAACAAAATGTGGTCCTTACAGTCTCTGAGGGACAGAATAGCACAGTGGGAGAAACTTTTGTCTTGTCCTCACATAGCCTGACTTTTCCAAGGCTGAGTGTTTCCACAAAAGCTGGTGATACAGGATTAGTGTCAAAGGGGTGTTCAGATGTTCAGGACTGATAAAAAAGTTTGCCAGCATTCATAGCCCTCGAGTCCATGTTCAAATTAAAAAAGAGACCAGCAACATTAAAATAGTTGAGGCACAAAAAGAAAAAGGAAAAACCTCCTCAGTTATCTATGATAACACTATTGTTTTCATTTTTTATTATCTTGCTTGTTACACGCCAATGAGAAACAACCACAGATCGTCAATAAGGTTTTTAATTGCAAAGATTTCCTGTGACGTGAGTGTTAATGAATGTCAAGGCAATAACACAAAAGACATTACTTGTTTAATGATTGATAGAACAAGAAAAGCACGAGGTCTTTTGCAGGATAAATGACTACTGTTCTGTGTTCCTTTACATTAGCAGTATCAACACTTAGATCACATGGCAGGAGATAATGGTCCAGGAGATAAAGCACAGAATCACAGTCTGTTATACAATAACAGACACAGTAATGATAATTAATGTGCATTTCTTTGGCAATTCTCATAGTTGTCAGCGCTGAGCCATTGGGACCAGCGCTGTTGACTGAAATGAGAGCAGGATGGGACACTTACTTGGTCCCAGAGTTCTTGATTTTTGCTCTGCTCCAAAGATGTCAGACCTTAAATGTTTTCCTTGTCAGATGGTTTAACTGGACATTCAGGTATGTAGTAGATTTTAAGTGTTCTAATAGTAATACATCTTAATGCCCAGATCTAAGTGACTGGAAAAAAGGGCATTAAAACACAAAGTATATTGGGACACTCGAAATAAACTCTTGCCCTTTGGCCAGGAACAATCAACATCATGACACTTACTGAAAGCTCATCATTTTTCTCTTCACTAATAAACATATAAGATGGGGGCTTTCACAGAAAATAAAAAAATAGGAAAATTCTGGCCAAGGCCTCCTTCACAGTCAGAAGGTAACAGGGAAGGATGGACAAAATCCGGTTTGACTGAGCAACATTTCACAGTGTGGGCAACAGGCCCTCACATGGCTTTGGGTACGAGCTCCATGGAAAAGTTGTACAGCTTTGGTTTGGTTTATATGGTTTCTGACACACCAGGTTTCATGGGACAATACACACTTGGCAACTTTTGACCAGTTTGCACCACAAGGTTTCGAGAGCCCCTGGAGCTCTGCCGAGTGAGCAACTGTCTCCAAATATGTGCTAAATCCGAGAAAGCCTCCGTGGTGAAAATTAGTTCATGGTTTGGCAAAATGTTTGGGGAGTCAGAAAAATATTTGGATGGAACCTGAATGGTTTAATTATTGGCCTTGAACCACAAGTTAATGGAGCTGCACATGGCCTTTGGTTTCAGAATGTGGCACTGGATAATGTTTCCTCATTTCTGAGGGCTGTGTTGGTTTGCAGCTACCAGCGATGGCACGGAGCTGCTGCTTGAAAGCTGCATTGGTAAAATTGTACATGTTTCATCCAAAACAAGAATGTTATCCAAATTAATAATATAGTTCACAATGTTTTAAAATATTTTCTTGAACTAGATCATGTCAGCTTACTTCAGGTTAAAAATTCCTGAAGTTATAAAAATCCCTTTGTTACTGCTGCAAGTAGGATCACGTTTGTCAGCTTTGAAGTAAATCGCGCAACTGGTTTTTGTCCTCTGAAAGCCCACCAAAGCTGTGTTTGAGCTTTACTCAAGTAAACTATGCACAGCCTTGTGCCATTTGTCTTCTTTTAGAAAAAGCAGCTTCCCAAGAGTCTGTCAATAACCAGTTTGACCCAAGAGTCTGCGTTTCCAGGTGTTCCTGCCCTAGGCAGCATGGTGTGGGTCTAGAGAGGTCTAAAGAGGTGTCAGAGCCTCTTGGACAACCTGAAGAGGATATAGGGAGTCCTGAATGGGCTGGGTTCAGATTTTGTTCCTCTGGGGTACAAGACCTTTTCCATTATCCTGCTAAGCTGGTTTTGGACAACGCTACACCATTAAAACTTTCTCAATCCTGGCTATGCATCTTCCTTCCCTCCATCCCCTGTGTGTTTTGAATTTTCAGACTTCAGCCCCACTTTGGAAGTGACTGAACTGTGTCAGGAGCTGCTTGTGTTGAAGGCAGGAAGCAGAATAACAACTTAAAGAGGTCTGGGGTGTTTTTTCAGTGTTAGACTTCTTTAGCTGTGATGCCAGGGAGGGCAGCAGAGCATGGAAATTGTGAGCGGGTGTCTCCCGGGGGCCCAGGCTGGGCTCTGTCCTGCTGGCTGCTGCTCAGCCAGCCTTCCCCATCTCCTTGTTGACCTTCCAAGAGAGCCTCAGAGAGGCCTCTTGCATCAAGTGAGAGTCATTAATGTGAGCCAATGTGTGCATTTTGTTTGAACAAGTTAGTAGTCACTTAAAAAATTCTGGTAGCCTTTTCAAGCGGCTCTGCAGAGTCTACATGTGTGCAACAGCAAGTGTCTACCTGGGAGGTGCACTCAGAAACTACTTGGCAAAAGGACAATATAAAATAAATGGCTTTAAAAAAATTTGGCTTTAAACTATTCCATCAAAACTACTTTGATTCAGACTTTGATTTGGCTGTTCTGCTGTGAAGCACTGCAGAGGTAACCCCTTAAAAACATGGGCACAAAAAAACCCCCAAAGTTTAGGGGAACTACAAAAGACTGTGTACCCCTACATAAAGCCCTGCCGAAGATAGTCTGAATTTCACTTTTCCAAATTGCCTTCTAGTCAATTTAAACCCACCACACTTTGATCTCCATCCTGCAGACCAAGTAGTTTTTACTTCTCTATTTCACTCACATCCTCAGGACGGGTGATTGGTGGGTAAGGGAACTTCTACCTGTCACTTCCAATTTTAGGATCAGGGCCTTGATTCAGGAAATCACTTAGGCATGTGCCTGTCTTGCAGCAAAGGTTTCCTTGTATGGCGGTGCCCTCCCAAAAGATGTCCTGATCTGTCTCCTCAAGTACCAAATGCTTGAAACTGGGTAAACACAGGGAAGCTGCTTCTTCCCTTTCACTGTGAAAGGACCAGACCCCTGAGAACCCAGAGACTCAACCCCATTGACTTCCCACTGCCCTTCCCAGGGAATAAAGGTTGGGAGAGCAGAGCACCCTCCAGGCGTTTCTGCTGCCCCTTCGCCGGAACAGCGCCCGGTGCTTTCCTTGTGGGAGCATGTGGAGGCATTAATGAAATGCACAAAGCAAAGAGACTCATCCATACAAATGGGTGATTTAAATAATGAGGAAGGAGGAAGGATGTGGCTCAGTGTCAGTACTGATTAATTAGGGCATAAAATAAATAACCCTCCTAACTACATTGGCTGCTTCCACTATAACTTACTCTATTAGCGGGTGATGGAGTTAATACAAGTGACAGTGTAATTACAGGTTAGTTAACTGCCCTCTTATGATGTTTGCCTAATTTTAGGGGATGGACCTATTTACAAGCTCACATTTTCCTATTGCGAAGAAACCCACAGCAAAGGGCTGATAAAAGTTGGTCGCTTGCAGTTTCACCGCTCGTCAGGCAGAGTTTTTCTGCTCCCCCCTTTGTGAAAGTCAACCAAAAAGCCTGGAATAATTCCCCCGTGTGCTTGTTTGATGTCACAGCTGAGGTCAGGGCTGGGTATTGTGCTCTTGCGAGTACGCACGGTTATCTAACGTGTGGCCACACAATGAAATGATGAACAGATGTGAACAGTGAGTTTTTAACATCTTAGCTCTTTTGTGTGGAAGTTTTATTGAAATGTTTTGCCTGTTAACTCTGTGAGTGTCAGGCAAAAGTAAGAAAATATATACCAGGATTTACAGGGTTTTGGAGTGGATTTTTGAACCCAGCATTGCTGCACAGCAAATAACTGCTGAGGTAACAAGCCATTTACATTTAATACTTTCATGGCTGCTGGCCAATGCTTCCACAGCTCGTGGTATGGATCACAAATTTCTCACAGAAAGAGAACAAATGCAAAGTTAGGTCTCCTAAATTATAATGCATTACAATCCAAACTTCCCATTAACAGAGGCCTTCAAACATGACATCAAATCCTTAGTTTGTTTAATGGCTCTGTGAAAGTCCTGAAGCTATTCTGAAATATTTTTAGCTGCTGGTCAGTGCTTCTTATTTTTTTCCTGTGGGATGAAAGAAAGGGGGATGAGGAAATTAGACAATTTTCCCGTATTATGTCGGTGTGGTATTGATATGATACTCTTACAGTCTCTCTGAAAATTATATCTGTAAATGGGAGTTTGTACAGCTTTAACTACAAATGATGCTGCCAAAGCCATATACAATATCTTATTTTGCAGGGCTTCTATAAGGTCCAGTACTGAAATAATTAGTCTTCTTCCCAGGTTATTGTGACTTTTTTTCTATTTTTTTCTGTATTATCTGAAATACATTGCAAGCTCACAGTGTCTCAGTTTCTCTACTTTTGCGTTACTTAATACCTCCAAAATGCTCTAGGATTTGGGTTTAAACATCCAAATGCTGTACATTGTCATTGCAAGAGCATCAAAGTTTGATTCTTCAGAATTCAAGGAAAATATCCATATTTCTATTTCTATTTCAGTGCAAGTTTTATCATTACACTTTTTTTGCAGCAAGTCACTTTTTTATATGTTATAGCAAGTCACTTTGAATTCAAATATAAAATGAGGCCATCCATCATGTTAGCAATTTAATTACCTTGGTATATATTTTTTCAGGAAAAAAATAAACCCCAAACACAACAAACCACCTCTATTATTTGTTGTGTGTATATATCTTATTACAGATTCATTGCCCGAGGACAGGCAGGGCTGTCAGCAGGGCAGTCCTGTGGTTAGAAATGCCAAGATGGGGAGCAGATAAGACATGAAGTCCTTGTGCCTCCTGTTTGGGTCTGCTCTGCTCCGTGTTTGCTTGGGGCCTTACCTGTTAGATTCCCTGTAATCTTTGTTGCAACAGTGAAATGATGCCTTGTAAAGCAATGAAGCGTGACAGGGATTTTGAAAGGGTCGAATGAGGTAGAAATGTGATATTTTCTGTCTTCTGTGGGCCCAGGAAATAGGAGTCCAGCTGATGAGCTGGGGTTGGGCATTCACCGTCGCTTTCGTGGCAAGAAAGTTGTGAGATTTATTGTTTGGTGCTTACAGAAGAGACAAAGTAAGCAATGCCCGTGATTTATTTAATTGTTTAACCATCTGGTTTCACAGTGACTGAAGGTTAGGCATTAAGGGAACTGGGAAACTACAAATGGCAAGGCAGGGTGGGGGCAAGGGCCTTTATATATTAAATATCCTGGTAAAACTCTGGTGTTCTTCAGTGTTAGAGACAAATTTCATTATTTGCATTTTTCCCCTTTTTTAAAGGGTTGGATCAATTCATGGGCAATAGAATGTGGAGCAATAAAAGCTGATATAACAAGAAGTGTAGTAAAATGACTTGTTTTAGGGCATGAGAGGATTCAAGAGGTGGGGTGGAAAAGGAGATGCCACTTCCATGCCCACATCTCATGGCACACAAGTTTTTTCTATATCTTTAGCTAGGACAGAGATGGGACATCAGCTTCAACAATATATGTGATATTAAGAAAGACTAAATTAAAGCATCCCAGGGATGGGCTGTTTTTGGCATTGAGCTCTTTTTCTTGTTTTTAACACATTTTCCACAACAAAAACCTGTGGATTTTGTCACTGCAGAGAAATGACAGTTTTCCTTTAGTTGTTTGAGTGGGAGCTGAGCTTGTGTCACATGTAAATGAGTGCATGAGTAGGACTTGGCTGAGCTGGTCAAATCATTGAGTAAATCAAAGCTAATGTTAAAATAACTTCTTCTGTGAAAGAGGAAAGACTGAGATTTCCCAGTTATATCCCTCAAAACAAACAAGCACCAGCATCTTTTGTAGGTCTTGAAGGAAACAGGGAAAAACACACATGTGAGATGACTTGAGTGGAAGAAATAGAGAGATAATATTTAAAAAGGACACAACTCAACCACTTTAATTCTCTTGGGAAATCTACCCTGTGGTATAGATGAGACCAGATACCCTTTCATTCCCCCTGTAGTCCAACATCTGTCTTCATTAGGAGTTTTGCCCTTCCAGGGTCCAAAGATCTCAGACTTTTGATTAGTTTCAGCTGGGCTTGAGTATCAAACCTAAAAAACAGTTATTTTGTCTGCACATGTTACTTTTCCATAAGCAAAGGCACATCCTACAAATAAAGTCTTCAGGGAGGTTTAAAACTGGCCTGCAACAGCAAGAAGAGAGAAACAAGCTGGCTTGCTTTATAGGAAAGACTACACAGGTACTGACCCCAGAAAATTTGTCAAGTCAACACCTAATGATGGCTTAGCTGCCGGGCTTGGCTATGCAATATTTAGATCAGGCTCTGTTTTTTTACACCTTGGGTTTTCACATATGGAGCCCGAATGAGTGAAGGGAAACAGAAGCGCCGTGTGAGCATTTCTCCCCGGGAGCCGGCTGGAGCAGCTCTGCTGAAGTTTGGCCATAAACTCTTTAAACTGCCAGGTCTCTGAGGAAGGCTCAGGTGAGCGTCCCCACATCTGCCATCTGCTGTTGAAAACCAATCCTCCAGGAGCTTGTAAAACACCACTGGGGAAGGAGAAGACTCTTTCCAGAGGCAGGATGCTCGTCACAGGCAGCAGGTGAAGTGTAGAGCGCAGGGAGGGTGGGCAGAGTGGTCCCAGCAGTGGGATGGGCACTCTTAGTCCAGGGCACTGGGAGCAGCTGATTAATAGCTGCTTCCTAAGCAGAAAGATGTGGCCTCAAGGCAAAACCAGTGTCCAGCCTGGAGCTGTTGGTGATTCTCTTCCTCAAATAAAGGAAATTGTTTTCTGTCAGGAAATATGGATTCAATAAACACAAGAGGGTTTCATGAGAATCTTCTCCTTGCATTGAGATTTCCATTTGGAAATATGTCTCAGGGTTGGGTGTGGTGGTTGTAGGCACAGAAAATATGGCTATCCTGGTTGGTAAGTGTGTCTGCAATTTGTCAGACCCCAGCTGAGCTGGTATTACCTTTCCATGAGCCATCTTCTGCTCGGTCAGGTGTTTGATCCAGAGCAGGGAGTTAAACCCAGCTCTTGCATATCCCAACACATGTCCTGACCACCAACTCTCTCCTTGAGGTCTTTCTTGGTCTCATCTGGGAGAGAGATTAGAAATAATAGGAAATTCCAAAAATTGATTGACAAATAAAATGAGCATGGAAGTTTTTCCTTTTCAGCACGTGGCTCCACAGTCACCTGAGTCCCTGAAAGCATGAAAAGACAAGGTGGTTCCATTCTCCTTCCAGGCCTTTTGGTTCATGAGAAGCAAAATGTGTAGCAGGTGCTATTTATCAGTTGTCTTCTGCAAGAAAGTGACTAAGCATATACCAGGGAATTTCAGGTGTCTTCATCCACACAGCACCTGATGGTGATATTGTTTCACTGTAGGCAAAACCACTGAAAAATCTTCCAACAGGACACCAGTGTTTTGTGGGAGAGTGTCTATATTTCCACAGTTTAAATGGGAAAGTTGAAGTGACTTATTTAAAAATTAACATTTGTGTTCAGTTTTCCCATTTTGTTTCTCCAGTATCAGCATATTTCTTGTTTTGAGATATATATATATATATAATATATATATAAAATAGAATAATTTTTTTATATTAGATACAACTTTGTAACACAACATTTTTTCTCTTAACATTTTTCAGGCTTTAAAATAAAGATTAATAGTGAACAGACTTAACTTAAGCAAGTTTCAATATTAAATGAAATATTGACTTATGTGTTTAAGTGTCTCTGTATCCAGGAATTTTTCCTGAATATTTGTTTCAAGGGCAGCATTGGCCTTTTGGTTTTCAGTTCCGATTTAGAGGTTTTTTTTCTCCAAAACTGAAATTTCCTATTTCTATGCAGCTCTGGCAATTCTATAAACTGGGATTTCCAGGATATGGAAGAGTTTCATAGGCAGCTGAAACGCACGGAAATATTGTGGTAGAATTAAGAACTGAACCTAAGTTTATCTTAATCCCAGCCCAGTGATTTAGACAGAGCGATTTTAACATTTCTTCTCCTCGTGATCACAGATAGTGCCAAGAGCTGGATGGGAGCTTTTACTGAGTGTAAGAATAGATGCTCATGCACACTGAAAGGTGTTCCTGATGTTGCTTTAATAAAACATGAGTTCTGAGCCGTGCTCCCTGCCAGGCTGACCGGGTGGACTCTGTTCAGGTTTTCTGGGAGGCTGGGCCGGGAAAGCCGCGCTGGCTGGATGCAGTCCAGGGAGGAACTCCACTCAGAGCACAGCCAAGGCTGGAGAACTCCTTCCACGTCCTCCAAAGTCAGAGCAGGCCAGAGCTGGAGTGCTCCACTGACCTAACAGGGAAATGTGATTTTGGGGAGGTTCCCCAGCTGTTTTGAGAGGCTCTTGAGTGGCCCTGGGTGTGGGGAGCTGCCTGCAGAGGGTCTTGGTCAACAAAGGGGATAAACCCCTACAGCAAACCTGATGGGTAATGGGCATATTCCTCATATTCCTCATATTCCCTCTGGAACTGTGCTATATCTGCGTGTGTTTGAACCAAATCCAGGATTTTCAGCTGCGTTCAAGGGTGCCTGGGTAAAATACAATAGCCTGAGCAGTGCAGTCACATGGGATAGCTCCTCCTGCCCTTTTGTCTTGTGAGTGTACTAATAAATCTGATTCAGTACAAGCCAGTATTTGAGTTGGCTACTTGTGTGCCCAATAGTTGTTTTTAAGCCAGGCTGATTGTCAGCATCTCTGTCTGAATGGAATGCCCCAGTACTAAAACTGGGCTATTTTGATACTGAGCAAAACTTGTGGAGTTACAAGCACTGTCATTTTTAAAATGACAGCCCTTTGGGGAGGGAGGCTCTATCATTTATTTTTCTTTCGGGTAATGACAAAGAGAAAGAAACATGCTGCTTGTTTAAACTGACAACTCACAAGTTTAGTATTTGAATCAGGCAAATTTATATAGTGCGTTTTTGAAACTAAGGAAGTATTAATCTTACCCCATTTATGCAGTGATCCAAAAACAAATATAGCATTTGCAGCCAAAAATTAAGGCAGGCTTTTCCAGCTCTGAGTTGTGACTCTGTTTTGTATTCAGTATTGGAAAAACATAACATCCCATTATTTTGTACAGATTAAAAAAAATAAAAGAAGAAAAAGAAAGTTAAAGGAGAATGAGCCAGTAGCACGTCTGTGTTTTCCTTTCTCATGCAAAAAGCAGGGAAACACACTGGGCTGAAATCTCATCACGGAGAACGCCAGGTACCGTTGTTAACAAAATGACAACAGTTTGATATTTAGGTTTTACAAAAATGACTTTAGAAAAGAGCGTGGGTTCAAAGCGGGAAGTTCACTAATAGGTCTGAAGCAAACGTGTTCCTGATTACACCCCATTAAGAAGGTGGAATGCAGCGAGTGCTGCTTCCCCCGAGGAAGCCCCAGCGCACGCGATGTGGAGTCTGCAGCCAGCCCAGCAGACGATGCCAGACCCACTGACCCTGGGAATTCTGCAGCATATTTTCAAAGATAATGTGTCTTTTGGGCTTCAGTGGCAGGGAGGGGAAGAGGGACTTCACTGCATGGATTTTGAGAGGGTCTGGAATAAGATCAGTTAATTGTGCGCTTTGTTCTCGGATGCATTTGCTCATCTCTAATAAGATATTAAAAACTCAGAAGTGTCTTGAGCTCTGCTATATTCTGGCATGCTCATTTGTTCCATGGCTGTCTTGTGTGCATCCAAAGCAATGATCATGTTCCAAGTGGTTTCTGGTGAGGCAGAGCTGCATGATTCCTTTGAATCATAACATAAGTCTGGTATGAGTCTTGTCGCGATGTGTCCCTGTCTGTGGAATATGAGAAGTTTGTTCATTATTTTTCATCAGACAGTCCCATGGAAAATAAAGTTCACGTGGCGAAACTGCAGAGGCAGAGTGAGGTGATATTGCAGGGACCACTCAACGTGCTGTCCCTGTTGGTCTGTATGGCCAGGGAGAGAAATGCATCACTGGCTGGTGATTAACCACCCCTGGAGGTGGCTGGGAAACCTGCTCATGCTGGCTCAGAGGTAGGACCAAGGGAAGGAAGGCTTGGGCATCTTATCAGAAATCACACCACTAATGCCATCAGCATTTCTTGGGAAGGCTGGGTTATAACTCAGCTTTATAACTGAGAATTTGTACCTATGCCAGCCATCCCAGGGGGTGCAGATTTTAAATGCACACACATTTCATTCTGCATGACAACACCTTGAAAACGTAGGTTAGTTAAGACAAACCACCGTCAATTAAGTTTATTGGATGATGTCAGTGATGTAGGTGATATATATATACATAATCATGGATTTAGAAAAAGGCCCACTCATCTCTGGGTCTGCAAACAGTTTGTCAATAACGAGAGAAAATTTATAGTGACAGTCAGTGTGATTTTGCAATATGCAAAATGGACTTAATTATCAGCATGAGAAATCACTGCAAGAAGAGTAAGGATTTTGATCTGTGTTTTTGTTCTTAGTTTTGAAAAAATACCATCTGCCAATAGCAGAATAATTTTCACAGCCATTTCCTTTGGATGTACTAGAAAGAGAGCCATGCACTGCCCTTCAGCTGGAGCTGGTGGGCCCTAGAAAGGTGCACACAGAAGCAGCCACGCCTGGTCCATTGGACTTTAATTATAATCAGACACCAGGTAGTTTAATTTTCCCTGGTGCTACTTTTTGCCAGTGGTAGATGATGTTAACAGCTGGCACTGAATTTTCATAGCATTTTATTTAATTGCAAGCTGTGAGCAGAGACAACGAAGAGTAAAGGAATGAAGACTTCAGACACTGTCCCAAATTATGTGGATGTGCTGGCTTTAGTAATTCAGTTTTGAATTTCTGAAGGAAATAATTAAATTGTTATCTTCACATTCTGAAAATTATTCTTCTTAGATCTCAGTGTGTAATTCCTTTTGCTTTGGACTACAAACGTACTTGTGACTTTTTCACCTCAGGTGTCTTCAGCTCAAATTAAAGCCAAAAAGATTGCACTGGAATTCTTGTCTTCCACAGCCTTCTGATGGGACCAAAAATCACACTGGCTTTCAAAAAGAATATGATTCAAACTCCTTCCAAACTCATACAAGGTTAAATAGATTTCAGTTTATTGCCAAAATAGGTATTAAATATTATAAGGGCAATGTAATAAGTTTAATTAATAAGATTTGTAATTGTTAGACTATTCATATAATTATTACTAACAGCTAAAATATTGAAAAGCAAGAACAATGACCTTAGCCCCAATGCAGGATTTGCAGTGCAAGCCATTGGGAACTGAGGGATGTCTCATCCACTTTCACACTTAGAAATAAAGCATCTGGTTTTCTCCCTCAACTGGAGTGGTTGGAGTGCAGGATTTAGCCCTTCAGTTTTCTCTTTCTCCTTCCTTCTGTTTTTCCCCTTGGCAGGGTGGGAGAAGGCAATCTCAGCGTGTTGGGGATTATCTAAGGGCTCAGGCATTGCACTGAAGTGTTCTCTCTAGGACTGATTTTATATTTGATCAGTCTCTCAAGATGGGTTTCAAATCCAATATTGATGCATTTTTTTCTCAGGATTGTAAATTGTTTGACAATTCCTGGGAGCGACTCTTGTAAGGGCTTAACCCCCTGTTTGCTTATACAAAGTAAACAGTTGCAATAACAACTTCAGTAATTTCCAAATCCCTACTCCTTAGTTTATTAAGTTAATACAAACTGAGCACTGCCCCATTCTCTCGCAGGCTACTAATGCTGGATTTGTTTGTTAGATTTTGAAGCAGTGTCCATGGTTTTAGTAAGCCTGACCATCTCCCCTTCAGTGTGTTACAATTCCTTTATTATTTGCTTTAATATCCTCTCCCTCAGCTTGGCTTACTCAAGTCTGTGCTTGGATCTGGCTAATGGTAATTGATCCAAATGAAATTAAATTGGAGAAAAGCCATTGCTTATGACAAGAAGAAGAGAAGAAAGATCTGTGTGACTTCGGCTGGACTGATATGTTCTCAAATCCTCGATTTTTCTTACAATCATTTCTTCCATAATGTCATCCCAATTTACCAAATCAGATCTTAAATTATCTCCTTTGCTTCTGATCCAAAGACTTTTTGAGTTTATTTTTGTTTTTTCTGTTCTTTTGCTCCTTACTTGGCAGTCATGTTCCAGCTATAGCCTTGCTCACGGGGCAAAGGTGCCCAATATTTCATGTACTTCATGCTTCTTCCATTGGGACAGCTGTAATTTGCACTGATAATTCTTATTTTTGCACAAAGTAATTTGTATTCTTGCAGAGGTTTTTTTTTTTTCAATACTGACGAAGAAAGGAGCTTCAGCATCTCAGATGCATGTTTTGACATATGTTTTCTTACAAAGTGATCTGTGGTTCAGAAATAGGTTATCCTTGTGGGTCAAGAGCTGTTGCTTTAACTAGTGCTCATGCCTTGTATTCATGAGAGGCTGTAATTGATTCCCATCTCTTTTATGGAATAGTCCTATTTTCTCTCTGAATAGATACTTCTGGTTCTTTTAAAGGCAGCATTCATCTCAATCAGCTCACTGTTGCTTTTTCACTACTGTCACCCAAGGAGGAGCCCTCTCAACCTCCTCCTCCCCACTTCAAATCATAGCATTCAAATACTAATTTTCTTGTCTGGGTAGATCTCCAGACTCATTGAAGAGCTACTCCCTAACAGCAAGAAAAATACCAAAGGTTTTGAGATTTAAGATAAAAACTAAAAGCTGGCACCTGTGTTTTAAAGTGTCTTTGAAACAGATGCAATTTTTGGGGAGGAAGCTGAAGAGTTTCCAGAGGCTGTACCTAACAGTATGGACTTGAGGCTGCAGCCTCAGAGCTTAACATTGTAAAACTGCAGAATCAAAGGGTTAATAGAAAAAGTTAAGTGCAAATTGGGTAAAATAAGAGAAAATCAATGTTTGTAACCTGCCATGAAGAGGGCATTCAGTCTCTTTGTTCTCCTGTTTCATTTTGGAAATCTATAGGTACCTGGGCTTCATACCATAGTGAATGAAGCTGCATGTGGGGAATAAAAATCCTGAGTTCACATCTAGGAGATGTGGGTTTTCCCTCATTGCAGTGTCTCTAAATACTGCAAAAAATAGATAGCTTGGCATTGGTTATTTATTTTTACTGTTTTCTACCAAATAAGAAATTAAATGTTCCTTTGCCCACCCCTCTGCAGTCATCTACTTTTTGACACCTTTGAAACTTATGGGACAATTTGTTTCATAAAAATTTTCTCAATGGGGATAGATACAGGCACAATGTGTTACTAAAACTAACTGCTTTTAAAAGAGAATGAGAATATTTCAAGATTTCTGCTGCATTGCATCATGGCATGTAACTGTATAGTGGAGAAGGCCAGGGGCAATAGGAATGAGAAACCAGAGCCCTGAAAAGTATTTGCCAGGAAACCTGAGGTCCCACAGAAAGTGCTGCCTGTTGAAGGCAGCTGTCTAAGCTGAGGTTTACAAACTTTTTGCACAAATCTAAGCTCAATTTCCAGTAAAACCTGTCTTGATTTATCAATTCAAATCAGAGCCAGGTGGCATTTCATGTGATTGCAGGTGAGATCCACTTGCCTCTCAAGGGTTTTGCTCCCTGAGCTGAGGCAATGGAACCCTCTGCCAGACAATGCTGATTTTTTATTTCCATGGGCTCCTGCAAATTGACACTGGCACAGTTTATATGAGGACAAGGTTTTGGTGTGGCTGCAGGGCAAATTTCACCAGAGCAATGTTGTGTGACAACTGACCTGATGTTCTCCCACACTGCAGGGCCTCAGCCCCAAAGCTGCTGTGATACCCAGGGCTGGTGTTATAGCCTAGAGTGAAATAATCTGTGAAAGGGCCTTAAATCTGATATAACTGCAATTAAATTCTTCCATAGTGGGCATGCCATAATCCCATCATAATTGCCAGCATGGGTTAATAGCACTGTTCTTATGGCACATAAACAGCAGAAAATGCATGCTCCAATGGATTTTCTTTTCTCCCCTTCATATTGGCCTGATAAAGTAATAGGCAATTAGGAATAGTTGGAAATTCCTTTGGAATTTACCATTTAATTAAGATACTTGTATTAAATAGCCCCAGGCCACCAGCACGTGCACCAAATCCTCAGGCTATGAGGGCCTCCTGTCCCAAGCTCCTCCATTTCCTTGGAGTCTGGCTGGAAGTTTGGACACTGGAGGCCTTGAGCTCTGTTTTTAAGACTTTTTCAAGGGGTTTGTGGCATTTTTTGGTACTGGTTTTAGTGCAGGGATAAACAAGTTGGTCACAAATTCCTGTGTTAAAAAAAAAAAAAACAATGTCCTATATCATGCTGTTCACTTTATCACAGGGAGGAAGGGTGGAGAGGTGGGAATGGTTAGAGAGCAGAGGAGGAGGAGGGAGAGGTGCTGAAGACTCAGGTGAGTTGAATTTCCAGTGAAAATACTTTGACCTAATGCGTCCAATTTCATCTTCTAAATAGATTAATCCATGAAGGACTCAATTCCACCTTCATTTTTCTTACAGCTCTCACTGATCTCATTAAAACATACATTCCTAGGGATGGGCAGGATATATGGGCCAGGATTTAAAAGTCCATAAGGATCATTAAAGAGAAAAGTTAAAAGATTCATTTGCCCATGAATGACACACAAAGACATTAAGCTTTTGATGCCTTTATGGTTCTCAACAGAGAAACAGGGATTAAAGCAGATTTCCCAAATAAACAAATAAATAATTTCAGTAATGTCTCCACACTAGTGTGCTCAGACTCAGTTAAAATGTTAACCCTCTTGAGGAAGGTTGGTGTTCCAGCAGAAGCTGTGTTGGGGTAAACACTTTTTAAAGATTTATATAAGAAATGCAATCAGTAAATGCCAGGAAAAACCACTTCAGCCTTCCTGCAGTGGGACAGCTACTGTGAACTTCAAACCTCCCTGGCTGCTGGCAGTGGGAATCCACCTGTACCAGACTGTTTGCCCATGGTTTTATAGGGTTGGCTGTCACAAACCTTCCCCACACTTCAAAAGGTACAGCTTACCTTGGTACTCTTTGTCCCAGAAAGGGATAACAAGCTGACTTTAGCAAGTTCATGGTATTCCTGGTGTGCTGTCTTAGAGCTGCTCAGACACAATTGAGAGCTGGGTAATTGTTTTATGGGTTACTTAGCAAATCCAGACATATTTATTTAGCATTAAGGCCCCGATAAGTGAGAACTACAGAGGTGGTACCAGAGCTCTGTGCATCTCCTCAGGTCAGTGCTTTGCCACAAAATCTCTGGAAGAATAAGAAGGATCTTGGACATCATATTGTATGTCTAAACCAGCATCCTGCATCAGCCATTGAATTCCTTAAAATAATCTGTTTGGGTCAGATAACTGCTTTAATTAATGGTCTTGAAATGCCAGTTGATCTGTAAACAGCACTAAATGATATGACAGAAAATGCAGCAGCTCTGTTGAGAGATGGTGTGTGTCTGTTCCCAGCATCTGCTTGGCAGATAATGCCAGAAAATTGGATGTACCTTTTGTAGACTTTGATAATTCATAAATCTATTGATCAAGGTGTTCCATCATTAACCTTTAATCTTTTAGAAGCAAGTTGGCTGGAATCTATTTACTTCAACCAGCTTGTTCACTGATAACACATGATTTTTAAATTTCCCTTTGTGCATTCCTTGGCTAAAGAAAAACACAGCTGTGTGTGAGACAAATTCTATTTATTTTCTCGTTAAGAAAAGTACAAGAAGATAGCATCATTTGAAAGCTAATAATAAAGAACTACTAAAGAACGCCCTTCATCTGTTTGCTCTGCCACTTTATGAAGGCTTTCCAAACAATCTTTTCAGCTGTATTAATAAGGAAAGATATCTTAAAAGTCAAAGGAAGACAAAGTTAATGCATTTATAGAAGTACCATTTCAGATAACATTTTACCTGAGTGTTTAGATTAGTTAAATATTAGAAAGGTAGAGATAATAGCGTTGTTTGTATTCATAAATGTGGAAAGTTGCATTTTCAGGGCAGTGAAGTGTAAGGCATATCAAAGGTTTATCATCCTGGAATGTGTGGGGAGCTGTGTTCCCATCCACACCAGGAGGCTGTGGGGTGCTCCCTCCTGCCAAAACCCCACTAAAGAATGGGAATGCTTTGGTTTACATTTGTAAATCCCTTTCCCCCCCACTTTTCTACCCATAGTTAAATATTGGGAATTAGGAAAATTACTTGGCACTAGTTAACTACCTGCCTGGACCCAGTGAAACAGTGCAAGGGAGGGAGATTCACTGATGCAGCAAGGAAAATGAGACCAGACAACAGTCTGGCCATTTTTAGGGCCTTCTGCAACCCTCAAACACCTTCTCTGCTGTAAATAAGATAAAAAAAGAACATCCACAAAACACCCTGGGAACAGTCAGCACACAAACACCCCTCCAGGGGTAGTCACACACATGTGTCACACATGACCCTGCCCGTCCAGCCACAGGGGTGTGTGTTTGGCCGGGGGGATGGAGGAGGCATGGCCTGCACCCACAGGGGCACAGATGGGCACAGGGAGCTCCTCTGGCATTGCCATCCCCTCTCTGCCCATCCAAACCTGAGGATGAGCCCACAGCCTTGCAGAGCTGACCAGTGGAAACAGCCCACGCTCAAATTTCTCCCACAGGGGTGCAGCAGTCCTGCCAGCAATCCCAGCCACTCTTTTTCATCTTGTTACCATCCTCACAGTCAAATATATGTGTTGAAATGATCTGACAATAATGGCCCTGGCTAAAATATGATGTTGTTTTGGCTGAATGTGGTTTAAACTGCCATCTGCTGGCTTGTACTTTTCAGGGCCAATATTAAAAACAATGTTCCCTCTTACAGTAACCCTCATTCATATGAAAATAAAGCAGGCTGAGTAATGCCTTCCCTCCTGCAATGCACAGCTGAAAATTGCACCGAGGAATACAAATGTTGCCGAGTGCAAAGGCAAATCCCAGTGCTTGTAGGTAGATTCCTCAGGGATATTTTTGTTCAATTTACACCTAGAAGAGAAGTTTTAGTTGCAAATGCACGTGTGCAACTTCCCCCGAAGTAAATGAGATGTGCACATACACATGGTGAGTTCAGATAGTTGCTTACGGGTTTCTTTGCCTATAAAAGCAGCTTCCTGGAATATTACCTGGGACTTCTGCCAGAGCAGGAACCAAAGATGGCCTAACTCATTCTATTCAAAGTTACATAATGAAGTTTTGCTTTTTTTCTCCCCTTTCCTAGACTGTGAGAGAAAACGCCAACTACTCCGCTTGAAATTTGGCAGCTCCTTGCAAAGGAGGAGTTTAATACCTATATAGCTGCTTTGAATTATTTTCCCATTGGTTTTTCTTTTTAAGCTTTTGAAATATCAGGGTATCTCTGTCACTTGTTGCTCAGAGGCATTGGCAAGGTCCCTGGAGGGCATGAGTAGTGATGGGGTGATGTGCAGGACCATGACGTGAGCTCTGGATGACTGTCCCTGCTGGGAACGGAACAGGATGCTTGGCTGGAGGGTGGAGGGACTCAGAGGCAGAGGATGTTACTGCCTTGTGTCTCTCTGCTCTCCAGAAATTATAAAAAATAATAAAATAAATCCGTAAGCAGTGAAAGAAAAGGTAGAAATCTGGTGTTTCTCATTAAAAAGCAACAGAACTTGTTCTGCAGGTTTAGGGAATATTGTGTATCCTTGAGAGAAATAGCAAGGAGAAGGATGAGCATTGGGCTAAGAGGTAGGATGGGCCAGATCTGCAAACACCAGCAAGGAGCTCATTTGCAGAGTCTTCCAGCAAGCCCCACAATCCATAAACCTTGCCATGTTTATTGTAGAACCATAAAATGGTTTGGGTTGGAAGGGTATTTAATGATCATCTTGGTCCAACCCCCTGCCAAGGCAGGGACAGCTTCCACTAGAGGAGGTTGCTCAGAACTCCATCCAGCCTGGCCCTGAACACTTCTGGGGGTGGGGCATCCACAACTTTTCTGAGCAACCTGTGCCAGGGCCTCACTCTTCTCAGTGAGAAGAGTTTTTTCTATTCATGGTGGCAAAGTGAACTCGCAGCACCGTGGGCCAGCACAGGTGCATCCTGCAGCCTGGGTGGTGCCTGACCCTGCTCCCACCAGCGTATGCAGGGTTGTCCCACACCCCAACACACCAGCACGTGGCACATGGGCACCTCCAAGGCCACAAGAAAACCCTACAGGTCCAGCACTGCTGGCTTCTCTTGTTGGCTGACACAGCCAGGACAATCCAGGAGGGGATTATAAAACACCTTTCACCTGGGGGATCTCAAGGTGCTTTGCAAACATTAAGTCATTAATTCCCCCAAGTGGCCCTTTGAAGCTGGAAGGTATTGGGGGAGCAGAAGAGGGAGAGAGGCAGCTGTGCAGTGGCTGGGGCAGAGGAATGCAGTGACGACATCGATGACATGACTAATTTATTTAGCAAACTGAGTTTAGCATGGTAATGAGGATGTTTTTGCCATCATCCCATCATTCATCGGATTTATGAGGCTCTTTAGGCAATGAGTGCTGCTGTGACTAAGTTTAGTTTGATTTGTTTAATTAATTCATCTAATTCATTTTGACTGAAGAAAACCCTGTAAGATTGTTTTGCAGATTAGAGGGACCCTAGTGCTATAAATGTGTGTGTGTATCTACCCATGTGCATCTATTTATCTACAGAGAGACACGTGGCTAGGGGTGCCTATGACTATAAAGTGCATTAAGGTTTTATATTTTACTTTAAATCAAATTACTACATAAACTTCTTGCTTTTGCCTCCATAAATATTAGTGTACATGGTCTAACCTAGACTGTTTCAAGTTAAAGTAGAGGTTTTTTGGTAGCATTCCTGTTCTTTTTTTGGGTATAGTTCACCAACCATAATGCTCAGCAAAGCAATATGAAAACACTCAGGTTTTATGTCCCATGAGGAACAAATGACAATGTTGTTTCTGGTACCAGTAACAGTGTGGCAGAGTTGTGGCATCACTCTGTAGCTGAGGCCAAAGGGATCTCTGGACCCCTCAGGCTCCGAGGACTGGGTTTGCTCTGGGATCTGCTTTGAAAGCATTTTTCTGCCATCTCCCTTTTTAAAGTAAATTTTTAAAATTTGCATGTGGTTTATTATTGAATTCATCCTCAGCAAAGGTGGGGGAAAATGAAAGCAAAGTCCTGGTGAAAAAGTATCACTTTGACTTTGCTCTGATGCCAAATATTTAAACAGAGACAAGAAGAAAAAATTCCACTTGCAGTCTCATGTGCTGGTTTAAATCAATCACGTACTTATACACCTTTTGGGTTTGTCTTCTCAGCAACCATCCTTCATCTACAATGTTGAAACATTTTACCTCTTCCAAATCAGACAGATATAACTGGGAAACTGATTGCCAAAAACTCATGCCAAAACCTCTCTGCAGCCCATGGATTCACCTGGCCACTGCCTGTGGCAGCAGTGTAGATGAATGATGCTGGTTTTATAGGAAAATCTGTCCATGGGAACTCAGACAGCAGATCCTGGTCAGGCTGTCACTCAGCACAGAGCATTGGTAGTTCCTTTAACAGCAGATTTCTGGCCTGCTCACAGCCTTTAGCCAAGGCAGCATATGGAGCCTGCTGAAGAAATCAGTCTCCAACCCATGCAGGATGCTCTAGCAGGCAGCCAGCAGAGAGGAACTGGAGGTATAATTTTCACAGATTTAACCAAGAGCAATGACACTATTTGCAACCAAGGGGCACAGCCAAAAATTATTTGCCAGAGTGCCAATGTGCATTCCCTAGTGGGTAATTGGAAAATGAGAACAACCTGTCAAAGATTAGCCCAATTTCTAAAGCAAGCACAAGACAGCCTGATTTTGTTTATGCAAAAGAGGCGTCTAATTACAACTCAGATTTGGGTTTCAGAGTCAGTTATTTGGAGCTTTTCAGTTGTGTGTACACACTTGTTATCAGTGTGGGGTTACAGAGCATGGCAAATTCCAGCCAAGGTGGGTTTAACTCCACCAGAGCCCAGCACAGCTTCTCCCAGGCTGGTGTCTGTCTCCCCCTGACATCAACACCAGCTTTACAGAAAGCAGCTGCTAATGCTCATAGGTTTGAGGGCTTTGGTAAAACCGGTTTTCATTACCATGTTTATTTTATGAGATACATAGTATATTCTGATGAGAGCTTCTGGTAGTAAATCTTCAGGATTTGGTTTGGCTTTTTTCTTTGTCTGCTGTGATAAGGCTCTGGGAGAAAGTGTTTCCCTGGAGCTTGCAGTGGGATGGAGAAAGAGGAGACAGCTCAGGGACAGGGGTTGGTCCTCAGCAGTGTTTTCAACTCAAATGTGAGGCTTCTTGAGATGTTAACAGGGATTCACATCCACAAACCCACACTGGCAGCTGAGTTGTGTGCTTAGGAGCCAAGTGAAAATTCAATCCTGCCTTGGAAATACTCCCATGCCTGCTGTGAGTGTCACACGTGCTCCCTGTGATGGGCATCTCTTGGCATCATGTGGTTTTCAGTGGCTGATGGCAACACATCACTTCCAGTAGCAGGCCAGCAGTGAAGGATGATGCTTTTATGACCTACAGAATGAAATGGTGTTATTTTTGTGTAGTTTGATACTCTCCTGTACATTTGGGATGGCGTTAGGTGAAGGGTGAATGTCCCTTGGGTGTCTGAAGGGGAACCCTCCCTTTTACTGGTGGTACACTTGGGTTTTTACCCAGTGCCTGTCAGGGTGTAGCTACACAGAGGGATTTTACATCTGCTGGCAGATGTGTTTTCACTAAGTCACTCTTCTGGTTTTCTCCCCAAACCCCTGTGGAAAGCAAAAAAGGGCTGATGGAGTGGCCATGGAGAACATGTCCCTTGCTATGAAGGGACTGATGCCATCAGCAGCAGGGTGATGGCTGCAGTCATTCCTAATGCTCCAAATCCTTCCAGACTCCCCAAACTTTGTGTAAAAAGCAGCTTTTTCTGCAGGACACTTCAGTTTTGTTGATGTTTTGGCACAGGGTGACTCACAAGCCCTCAGCAAAAGAGGTTCTGGGGATGCCAAGTGTATGTTGCTTCTCACAAGCAATTACAGAAATTCTAAATCATGTCACAAGCCTAACAAATGTTGTGAAGAGAAATTGGGGTAACCCTTGCTTGTCGTGAGAACATAGAAATGAGTCTCATTTTCCCAGCAGTGGAAGACTACATTATAAAAAGAAAAATAGTGCAGGTATCTTCTGCTGCTGCATAAACCTTGGGTTCCTCCTTATCTTTATGCATGGTCCAAAACCCTTGGAAAGATTTTGAATGTAGGTGACTGTCCTGGGCAGCAGTTTGTGAGGGAATGAAAGCTTTCCATCACAGTGACAGCCCTGGGAGGGCAGCAATGCCCAAACTTTTGGAAGATGATAGTTTGGAAACACAGGATGACCTTCCCCAACAATGGAGGTGGTCATGTCTAAGTGGTCTCTGTCTGGAAAAAGAGGGAAATATTAGAGAGGAAAGGCTGAATACAGATTTCTGTTTCTCACTTATTGTTATTAAAGACATCCAAGGTAGGATGTAATTCTGCCTCTCAGAAGCTCATCCAGCACTGGGAGAGTCTCTCCTTTCACAGCAGTGCCCTCTGATCACATCAAACTCCAGTGCAAAGCGATGTGAGATTCCACCTTTGCAGGACAAATTTTGCAGTGTGACAGCAGGAAAATGATTTTGTTTTTACTGCATGATCTGCTTCTGCTGTGGCGTTTGTGCCCAAGCTGTGATACGCTCAACTTGCCAAAGGGACTTTGCTGTGCCCCTTTCAAAGCACCCACTGCCCACGGCTCAGCCTGGGAGGACAAGGGATGTGCCATTCCCCCAGCTGAGGGTGGTGGGAGGTTCCTCTGCCAGCATCCCTGTGCTGGGCTGAGATAGCACTGCAGCCAGGCTGCTCCCTGCAAGGCTAAACCTATCATCTCCATGAAACATCTCCTCCTGCCAGAGCCAGCCCAGGCTCTGGAATCTATGTGCTTGTCACCAGAGCTTTTGCACATAACAATACGATGCATTGCAACTGCGTTATAAGAACCATAAAAAATCCTGGCACACATAACACATTCACTTCATATAAATATTTCCAAAAAAATTCAGTGATTGAAGACTCAAATCACATCGTAGTGCAGTCTTGTTTATTCCATAACATTATTTTTATTGCAGGATGACTTATATATAACCTTGAATTTCAAGTTCAGTAGAACAGACAAAGTATTTGTTTAGAGGGCAGGACGATTAAAAGCATTTTTTTCCCTGTTTGAATTGGATAAAATTGTAATATATCCTTTACGTCACAGTAGC
Organism: Peucedramus taeniatus; assembly: GCA_013400575.1. Taxonomy (NCBI): domain Eukaryota; kingdom Metazoa; phylum Chordata; class Aves; order Passeriformes; family Fringillidae; genus Peucedramus; species Peucedramus taeniatus. Next base: position 63,551 of record WBNO01022783.1, on the reverse strand, counting down.
ACCCTAGTGGTTATCATATTGCATGAGTTACATGAGTTTTCAGTGAACATTATACAGTATATACTACTTTCAGTAAATAGACCAGTCATGCTCATAGTTACATGGAAAACTCCAGGAAATTTGTGATGACATTCCCTGCAGGTTAGTAATTCTACCCATTATTTATACTGGTTTGATTTGAGCTTTAAAATAATCTGGTGAAATTAGATAAGGCTCAACATTCTGCAAAACCTTTATTTCAGACAACTCCAAAAATAGTTTAGGCTAAATATTTGGGATTTACTGAATTCTAAGATCAAGTGAGTTCTCTTTATACCTTTGATACAATAGATTGAAAAAAAAATCCCCCCAAGCTCTTTGAGTAACATAATTGCATCTTTTTTATGTTGATTTTTTTTTTTTTACATCCTTATGCATCAGTAAAAATAACATGAGTTTAAAGCAGAATTTATTTTCCAAGTGGGTTGGGAAAGTTCTTCTCTGGGACCAAATCCTTACTAATCCCTCACTGTGTGCTCTGTGCCTTGCCAGCATAACATACAGCAACATTTGTGCTACAGCCCATCCTCAGTGAGCCACCACCTGCCCCAAGCAACCATTACAAATGGTATTAAATAACCCCTGCTCCAGCATGACCAGAGACCACCCAGCATTTTTGCAGCAACTTCTCAGCCTCAGGTTTTACTGCCCACATGGAGCTCCTGGGGGACCCACCTGTGGCACCCACAGGCATCACCCAAAATTGTCCCAGGTCAGAGTTTGTGCACAGGATACAGACACTTTCCATTATTCAGTGAATCCACCAGAGATTTTGCAGGAGGCAACAGTTAAAGAACACTCTGCACTTAACACATGTCTGAGCATGTCCATCCTGATTTTGCAGAGCTCTTAAGTGTCTGCTCAAATTGATGCATATACTTAAGCTTATTCCTGTAGAGTTAAGCATGAAAAGTATGTATTTAACCTTAAACATATGTTTAAATGCTTTGCTGAATGAAGACCATAAGGCCTAATCCAGTGATCATTTAAACCAGTATCCCATTATTTCAGTGGCTGCTGTGTGTGTCTGTTCAGTGAACAAACACTGGAGACAGATGAAGGAAAAGGAGCAGATATATCAGTGTTTTGTTGATATGGACTTCTTTATATTCAAAACTCTTACAATTTGAAATATTCTTCTCAATTTTTAAATGGACAGGCAGTGTCAATATTTTTTTCTATATTGCTAATATTTCTGCATTTTTATGAGTTTTTCTGGTGTCTTACTCTGCATGGCCTCTGTGTTCCTACACACAGCATCTCAGCTCTCTTTAATAAAAAAGCCTGTCTTGCTGTGGAAGAAACTATTAGTTAGCCCTGCAGATGTCTCATGGTGTGTGGTTTACTGACAACTCTGGCTGAAGCAGGTGACTTTCCAACTGGATAAAAAAGGAGGAGAGAACCCTTATGGCCACTTTTGCCTCCATTCAAAGCTGAGCTCCTCCTGCCTGCCTGGGGGCTGCAGTGGGCACATGGGGGGATTTCAGTTTGCCAGGGCAGTCCTTGAGTCATATTTGCTGTGGATTTTTGAGTCCTTGAGTCATATTTGCTGTGGTCATATTGACCTGTGGATTTTTTAATGGATAATCTCAGTTATTTCTTACTGATGTCTGCCTTAGTCTTCCCCATCCCTGCTGCCCTGAGCCTGAGGAGTGGTCCTGTGCCCCAAAGTGTCTCTGCATATCCCTGACAGGTCCTTGTGCTCCCAGGCATGTGGAGCCCCTGCACATGCATCCATCCCCCCATCAGCACCTGCAGAAAAGCATAAGAAAAGGCTCAACTCCTGTCCAGCTGAAAACCCATCCATCCATCCATCCATCCATCCATCCATCCATCCATCCATCCATCCATCCATCCATCCATCCCATATCTCAGGTAAAACCAGTAGCAGATCCCAGTGAAAATTACTTAGGGATTAGGTGAGGTTGGAGTGACCCTTCCTTAGAGATACTATTTTGGTTTCCAGTGATCCAAGACAGAGGTGATGCCTTTCATTACAGCCTGGGTGGACTTTAGGTCCATTAACTTGCCTAATTGTGCCTCTTGGCTGATTTCTACTCAAGCTTCCTGTTGTGCACCACAGAGCTGCAATTCCTAATGCTGATGTATTTGCTGTGGGCAGTGCCAGGTCTGTCACTGTGCCACCACACACCAGCAACCAGGGCAGTGGCATTTATCCCCTTCTAAACCTCCTCTTCTCCTCCCATGCAGAGGGTAAAGCAGCCTCAAAGAACCTCGACCATCTTGCAAATTAAATTTGCTTGTAGATGTGCCCCTTTCTCAAGTGCTTTGACACTTACAGATAAAAGGAAGCTGCTGTGTGTTATTGTTTGTTTATTGAGCTCATTGGTCACTACTCAGCTACCAACACCCTGTGATTCACAGAACTTGGCTGCAAGAGGTAGACTAAGAAAAATAAAAAGGCTTTTTTTTGGCTTTTTTTCCTTCTCTCTAATTGTCACCAACAGCTGAATGCCTAACTGAGGGATATTGGCAAAATCTCCCAATTCATCCAAAAATAGCCAGAGGAGGATCATATTTATGTGTGTTTGTAATTTAAATAAATTTTTTAAAAATTCCTCAGCAATTTATAACTTATATGCAAATGCTATAGAAAATAGGACAAGAATTTGTATAAGTAGAAGCTCCTGTTAATTTTCAAACCTCCCAGAGCCTTTCCTTTGCTAAAGAGAGATAAACCACGTTTTGTTTAGCTTGACAAAGTCGTTCACTCCCAGACTGGGAAGCTGTACGCCAGCTTTCAGCCTGAAGTGGCTTTTTGTGGCTGAGCTGGAAACCCTTTAAAAAGGTTTGTAATGGAAATGCTGACAAACAGCACGAAAAGTGGCACTAAGCGAGCAGTGCTATGATATTTCCAACTTTCTAGGAAGTTCATAGACAGCAAGTGGTGAGCTAGGCTGCCTGGAAATAGACTTTTAGCAATCCTGGTTCTCTTTTTCCTCTGGTGCATGAATAGGATTTCAAGTTCAGAGGTAGGAGCTGGAGCAGGAGCTGTGGTCCTGCCCTGGCGTGGGGTCTGGCCCCATCCCCAGCCTGCTGCAGTCACTCCAAGACACACCACTGCTCCTGTTCACTCCTCAGACCTGTAAATCAGGTTCACATTTCTGTGTCTCTCACAGGACTACCTTTTCTAGCATTTACCCTAGCTCTCTGAAACCTTCCAATTGCGTTTAATTTACTGTTTTCTTTCTTGGCAAGAAGCATCTTCGTGCTCATTTTCCCTGATTGAATGCTGTCTTTTTGTTGGATATATTTTAGCCTGTAAGTTATTTTATATAGGGATTACCACAACTTTTTATAAACCAAAAAGAGTCTCTTGGTGAATAATGGTGTTAATCTACATGTAACTAAATTCTTAGATGGGAGAATACCAGGTTGCACAGTATGGGTATTGCTGGTTAGGATGTGCACAGTGGGATGCTTTTACTGCCACTAAAATCAATATTAGGTCTCACAGGTTTTACTGGGAAGATACATGAATTTTTAAAACGTCCCATTAAGAGCCCAATCCTGACACCCTTGCTCACATGTGAAATCCTATTGATATCAGGGAGTCTATTTGCCTGATTAAGGACTAATTCTGTGAATAAGGATTTGCAGGAAGTGGCCTTATCTCCTCTGCATACCACAGATCCTGCTCTCTAAAAGTGTTTGCTGTAAGCGCTTATCGTTTATGTAAGTGCCCTTCAATGGACATTTATATAATGGGGTAAATATTTAAAAAGTGGTGCAGTGCTTTAGCTATGCAGGTCTAAAGGACATGAGTGCTCCTGGCTGGAGCATCAGGCACCTTCTCCCCAAGTGCCAGGAATTATAAAAAGAAAACCTGTGATTGCAGCAAGGTTTGGGAAACACTGTGCTGTGCAAGAGGGATCAAGATATTAGCATTTTTTAAGTGGGATTCACTAGGACATAAAATCCACCTCTGCTGAAAACATGAGTAAAGCCAACTCAGAAATAATGTTGTTGCTTCACAGTAAAAGGTTTGTTGTAACTTGGCTTTCTGGCAAGCTGTCAAGTGAAACTTCAGCCATATAAATAATGGTGTTTCAAAAGGAAATGAAGAGGGCAAAATGTTTTGAGGAGATGGCAAACCCTGAGTAGTGTCTCTTTCCCTGGGATATAGATACGCCATTATTTACAACCATTACTGGAAAAATGCATGCAGTGGCTAAGAGGCTTGTTGTTTTTTTAAAAATTTGAATAAACTCTTTTGTTGTTTGTTCATCACCATCAGAAACTACAGTCACCAAATTAATGAAAACCAAGTGATGCCCCTGAAGAATTTTTAAATGAACCTTAACCGCTGCCTACGGTGACTCACTCAAAGTGAAGGAAAAAAATAAATAAATAAAATAAAATTAAGGTGAACTAGCCGCTGTTACTAAGAGTCAATTGACAGAAGGCATGGGTCATTAATTTTGTGTCCTTTGTTTTGTCAGTTTGTTTTCGTGAGGCCTGGTAGAGAAAGTAAAACCAGTCAAGCTGAAAATTGTCTGCTCTGTAGCTTATTTCCCCTCCCAGCATGCCCTGACCCAGGGGAGCGGCTGCGGGGCCGTGGCCCTCCCGCTCCTCTCGCCCACATCCCCATGGCAGGAGGGGTTTGTTAGCAGAATGTTAATTCTGCCCCAGCTCAGCTTTAATCATGTACAGGTTCTGGACTTCGGGAGGAATGAAATGTCCCCCCACACGCAAGAACTTCAGTGAGGGAAAAAGACCCCGCGGTGCTTTTGGCCTTAGAGTAAACTCTGACCGAAAGTCAGCAGGAAAAAAAAAAGCCGTGACCAAAGGCAAAACGAAATGTATTGCTAATTTTCAAACATCCTCACAATATTCCCTGGCCTTTTTCTCCTCTACTTGTGCATTCTTCCCACTTGCCTCCCCAGAGTGCCCATGTGGGATGCTGCAGGTGAGGACCTTGGTGCCCCAGCACATGGGTGGGATCTCTTCTTTCACCAATACCCTAGAAAACCCCTGTGAGGCTGAACTCTTTTATTTTTACATCAGTCCTGAGTATCTTCACTGAATAATCATGGCTAGTTCAGTTTTATACAAATAGGAATGTTTAACTCTCTGACTGTGGTGGGCTCAGAGGTCCTACAGCTGACACAGACCTCACCCCTGCACGGTCCATCCACAGAGGAATGTCTCGCTCTGCGATCGTTTTCTCCTTCAAACGCAAGAAAAGTTGGCAATACTCAAAGAAAGCAAATATTACACATTTGCAACCAAATCCCATAAAATTAGCAGTGAAAACACTTTTCTTTCCGTGCTTGAGATGCAGGAGGTGATAGGTGGACATTGGATACACGAGGCAGATGCTCGTTGTTTTGCTTTTCCACACCAAGTGCGCCCACGTGAGACCCAGCAGCCCTCCAGCACGACCACTCATTTCCGTGGCCGCCCACATAATCTCTCCCCAAGATGTAAAAGATAAATGTAAACCTTTGGTACATGATTATGCCAAATTAACGTGTTCCCCTGTGCCTGTAAGGTTTAGGTGAATAATTGGATTCCTCTTCATTTTTGGTTTGAAACAATCTTTTCTGTCATTAGGCTGGTTGCCAGAAGTGGGTGTTTGTGGCTGGGTGTTATTGCAAGGGCTGAGGGCCAGTGTGCTCATAAACAGAGAAGTGACATAATGTCTTTGGTATAATGAGACAGCTTAATGCAAAGCACTGCAGGAATTAGGGGACATGCTTCAAGAATGGAAATGAAACGTATGGAAAATGTACCGTTAAAGTTCTGTCAAAAAAACACTAGAAAAAAAAAAACCCACCTATTTGATTAAACACTCTTGGAACGAGTTGTATGAAGAAAAATTATTGCTTTAGCTCCATTATCTTAACGTTCATTGGAAATAAATTTCCATTAATTGAGTAGCCTTTAAACCAACAGTTAAAATTGATTTTGACACGTGCCAAAACCTCACAGTTTTTGGCATTATCTCCTAGATTCTGGATGTTGGTAGGAATGTGCTAAAAATGTCTTTCTTCCTGTTGAGAGATGACTAACTTTATTTTTTGTTGTATAAATTAGCATTGGTGTTGCTTAATATTTGTTTTTAAGAGACCAAAGCAGTTTGCTGAATCACTTTCATGGTTCATTAAAGCAAAAGCTGCAGCTTCTGTTCTGACTGCCCAGATAACATTTTCAGATAAACACAATTTCCTGGAGTTTGTGCTTTTTTTTGTGGGTTTTGTTTTGTTTTGTTTTCTCCTAGGTCAAGCCCACAACCTTTACCTTATGAAACAGATTACGCTTTCCAAATATTGTATGTTAAGTGTGTGTTGTTGCTTGTTATCTATAAATCAGATGCAGAGTCTTAATGCCCAAGAATGTTCCGTTAACTCTAAAGAGAAACGTTGACTTTTATATAGGAAAAAAAGTCTTGGCAGACAAGTTGGAAGTACCAGATGGAATAGGTTGTGCCACACGGATTATAAGATTTCCCCCCCTCCTCCCTTCTTATTGATGTCTTAAATTGAACATGTTCCATCTGTCTGCTCTCAATAATGAATAGTAACTTTTTTTTTTATTGTAAAGGTAACAAATTCCATATAGAATAAATTAATTCAAGCATGTAATGAAATGTGCTAGGAGTGTGTGCGTTGGAATTATGTGTAGAAATCTAATATAGTTCATAAACTGCAGCAGGTAAGACTGGTGGCAGAATTGACAGCTACTCAGGGAAGGCCAGGTAAAAATTGCTGTTAAAAACGATGCCAGGAGAAGTTTGCAGCAAGAATCTCAGGATCTCACAGGATGATAAATTTGGTTGTGCCACCAGAGTTTATTCAATTTAACAGTGCTTGGATAAGGGGATTTCAGTTGTGTCAGGTCCTCTTCCAGCATGAGGGGTCTGTGAGGAGGTAGAAATGTGGTATTTTACCTGTGTTGAGGCCCCTTGGTGCTGCTGGAAGGAAATAGAGCGGTGTCCATTAGGCTCCAGTTCCCCCCTCATCTCCTTAAGAGGTTGAGCATTGCTCTGTTAGACCAAAAGCATTTTTAATTTCTCCTCACTGGAAAAAATCCAAAGGATATAAACTTAAAGCAAACTCATGTGCTTTGTACACTGAAGCAAAAACAAAGTAACCTTTTAATGCAGTGATGAGCTGTTGGGTTTCAGACTGATATGTTTGGTTTGAGATAAATCCCTGCTCCTGCTTGAGACTGTATTTTACTTTCTCTTCTTTACTATGTAGTGACTTGAGATAAAGGCACTGTGCCTTTTTTGCACATGTTTCTATAAATAGAGAATGAAATACAGAGCTTTAAATACTAAAACAGGCACACTTCTCTGTTAAAAGTTGATTTTATTTTCATCTGAACACACAAATATATGTATTTTTGCTCTTGTATCAATGAATTTTAAAAGGTTGGCTCTTTAAACTTTTGGGAACAGTTGGTTTTGATTTTGGATGTAATAATCTTTTCTTTCTGTGACAGGGGTTTTTATCTGGAATTGGAAATTACTGTTTCTTTACTTACAGATAATTGATGCAGACCGAACTTGTTAAAGTCAAAACAAACAACTCAGTTCTTTATTACATGCTTATGTGCTTAGTCACCGACTTTATATTAGATTCTGCAAATGGTACAATTTATGCAGTGACATGTCGGAGACTTAATGTTGTAATTTTCCTGTTCCTAATGGAGAATTAAGAACCTGGAGAAGCTTGGAGGTTCACATGCGCAGAATCCCTACTGCTCGGGTGCAGAGGTCTCGCAAAAATTTAGTAAGTGAGAAGGAGAACAAAGATCCTTAGTCGGGGGGAAAAAAAATTGGATAGCCTGTGGCTGAGAAGCTGATTGGGACAGGTAGGCACAGTGGGGCGCGGGATAATGAGGCACATGGCAAATGTGATGCACAGATGTGAAGCCAACTGTAGCTTTGGTTCCAGGAGCCGCGCATGCCACAGCGCTGCGCCTCGGGGCTATGTCTACACCAGAACATTTGGAGCAGTAAACGACGGGCAACATTAGGTTCAAATTAATCTATTACTCCAGAGCTGTGAAATGTTGGTTGCTTGTTGCGGAATTACATTGCCTCTGGGTGAAATGTTTTAGGGAGATTTTAATGCATGCTCATGGCTTGCAGAGCAGATTAAGAGGAGAAAGGGAAATTAGAAGGGTTAGGAGGGCTGTTGAGGTGCACATTTCTGGTTAAAGTATATGAAAAGGGTATTACATATTTCACAAACAGGCCTGCTCTCCTGTTGGCCACCTGCTGGGACTGAAATATCCTATGCCATAATGAAGGCAGGTTTGCAGAAGCCTTGTAAATAGTTTAGAAAGCAGATAAAGGCAACATTGGCCTTTCCGGAAAATTTGGGAACACAGCAAATTTCTTCTATCCTGCTCCAGGATCCCAAAAACCCTGACCTGAAGTTGATGGCAAACTTCAGCTCTTAGCTATTTACCACTTTAATTTTGACCACGATGCTAAATGACAGGTAGTCTCCTAAAGTTTCACAACACGTTATTAGGATTAAGTAATCAGATCCAAGCTGTTTCCCCCTGGTACCTAAGTGGTCCTGGCAGGCCCTTTTAAACAGATCCACAGTCCAAAAGGACGTGTATTCCAAGTTGTAGCATAAGATATTCTAAATCCTCATCAATTAAATAAGCTTTATTAAATCGGCACAAACTGTTTGGAACTATCTATAAAGAATATATTCTTTTACTATATTGTTGCTTTTCTTATAAAAAAACACTTAATTGAAATGCCTAAGAGCTGCCTGGCACAAAAGTCAATAAAAAGCCTAGAATAGAGTTTATAGGGGTTGTCTATGTACATAATTAAATCCTTCAGGCACTTTAAAACTCTGCAAAATAAATGGTTATGCAAGAATAGCCTGCTGAGAGAAGAAATGCTTGTATCAGCTTTAAGCAGCTGCTCTCTGCTCGGTGTTTCTGTGCTGGAATGAGAAAGCTATTAGAACAGGGGACGACTGCAAGCCCCATACAAATCATCTTTGTTACTGACACTTCAGGGAGTGCTTTATGGTGGCTGTCAGGCCCAATACAGAACTTGGGCCGTGCCTGCAAAAGTCAACCGGCGTTGTTTGAAAAGGAGACGGTCGTGGCAAAACCAACATCTCTGCCCAAATAATGTTGGAGGCCAGGATGGAGGGAGCAGAGGCAGGAGTTAATGCTGGCTGCAGCCAGGCACTGCCGGGCGAGCGTGCGGCTGAGGCCCGGGTCTGATGGAATAACAGAGGTTAATTGCTTGCAATGGTCTATTGCTGTAATAGGAGTAAAAGGGGAGGACTGTACTTAGATTTGATTTCACTGTTCTTTAGGGAATACAGATCGAGGGGGTGGGATTGTTATTAGGGGCAAAGGAAGTGGTGCTAAAAAAAGAAGAGTTTAATGAATGTAACCAATAGAAAAATTGTAGGTTTGTTTCTCCCTCTGGCCCTCAAAGTTATGATAAATGATAGCACAAGGAAAAGATAACCTACCATGAGAGTAGGATCACCAAGGCCAAATACTAAAACTCCCAGCTGACTGCCCCATACACTGCAGCCTCTGTTCGTGTTTATTTTTTCTGCTCACTCTTGGTTTCGTCAATCAGTATGATAGACGATAACTCCTGACTAGAGCAGCCTGTGTCCTGCTCTCTCACGGTGGGTAGCATGTTGTGGTTGGCGCCGTGCAGTCGGAGGATCACCCGCATCAGAAGCATCAGGGGATGAGGTAGGGAGCAGTCTTCCAGCAGCCCCACTCCTGGGAGAATAGCAGGCAGCGGTGTTATCAGCATGCAGCCACGCTGCCAAGAAAATGACCACACATTAGTAGCTTTGTTTGGGTAGAGTCTAGGGGGGATGTCGCTCGCAAAAAAAAATTGAGACGCTCTCTTTCTGTTAAATCATCCCGGTTGTGAGTGTTAAAAGATAGCTTGTTCAAAAAGAAACCATACGCGGCTGGCCCGAGGCGAGGCCGCGACAAGGCAGCGGGAGCAGCTCGGAATTTGTAGCGCTGCAGTCTCGGGGGCAGACACACACCCGTCTGTCTCCGGAAAGCAACAGGTTTTCCGCTTGCTTCTGCACTGAATCCTCTGCCCTGCCCCAGGGCAGCCTTGCCTTCCCTCCCTGCCATGCTTTTCCCAACGCCTCTCCTTGCTTTAGCCTTGCCTTTCCTATGACTTTCCAGGGAACCAGCAAAAAAAGAAAATAGCTTTTGCTGGCCGCTGACATGTGAAGAGCTGCTTGTTAAGCCAACAGCTCATCAGATGGCTGGAATTTCCTGCGCCCGATCTGCGGATGGCTGGCGTTATTTATCTCCTCTCTCAGCACCAATATTTGCCGTGTGTGTTGTTGTTGAAGGTTTTGCTCCCGTTTTTGCTAATAAACTAAAAGAGAAAGTGTGTTTACTGTTGCTGAAACCTCAGCTCTTTTGGGGGGTTTGGGTAGGGCCTCTGGGGCCATTTTATTTTTGAGCCGGGCACCCCCTGCCTCCCCTCAGAGAAGGAAGTAGCCAATGTGAAATTCTTCTGATATCTTGTGATGTAGCAGTGGTCAAACATTTCCTGTTCAACATTTTTTCCAGTGTATTTGTGGTTCTTTTCCCAGGAACAAATGTTTCAGGATTCTGGTGGACTGGGCTTTACCAAACACTTTGGGCAAGGCTGACAAACGCATGCACCTTGGAGCAGGACAGCTGATGCGACCGCAGTCACTTGGAGCATCCAAAAGGGCTTTTTAGGAAATAACCCCTGTGTGTGCATTCCCACTTGGTGTAAATTTCTTAAATGAAACACATCTTTCCTCATTCTCACCGGTTTCTCTCTAATAAGTGCTGGTCTGTGTTGAGGTGAAATTTAACACTAGAATATTAGTTTTATTCCAGCTAATTATGTTACTGCTCATGAACCCTTGGATTTAGGGTTGGTCTGTTTCTAGTTATCCTGCCAAGTTTTTTACTTGACGGAGGGGGTCTGTTTCATACTACTTGGCCTCCCAACCTTTGTAACCCCTGGTTTCCTCTCTTTTCTGAATCACAAGTTTATGTTCTCCCCTTCTGTGAAAAGATTGAAAGCTTGCTCAAGCACAAACTGACCGAAAAGCGGTAGTAATTTTTAGTAGATTTTTTCTTAGCAAAACATTTTTGCTGAAAAATAAAGTAAATGCAGTTATGACTGCTGATAGAAAGGAATCCAACTATTAATAAAAAGCAGAGAGGGATTTTGAAACAGGGCTTCCACTGTTACAATGGAGACATTTTCTATTACTTTATTTAGTGCAACACCTGTGGCTGCTCACATTGCTCGTGTCTGAAACAGTCCAGGTCTACATAGAAAAAAATATTGCGGTTTCATTAACTTATTTGTACTTTTATGTCAGTGTTGTAGCGAGGGCTGGGCTTGCAGGGACCAGGTTTGGGAGGGGGAAGGGGGCCAGGAGCAGAGCTATGTGTGGTGGATAGGACCTGGAAAACAGGGATCCTGTGGAGGACGCCTGGATGATCCCAAATCCCACATGCCATGAGTGGGTGATCACTCGTGTGACCTGCAGCTGGAGCTCTAATCAGAGAGGAAAGTGGAGCTAAAAGCATCGCAGATGACAAAAAACTGTTAGCTATCTGTGCACTCAGTTTGTCCCAGGAAATACCCTTAAATGATTAAGCTTCCCTGGCTGAATCACTTTATGTTCCTGCTTGCTATAAAAGAGATGCTCATTGTTTTCCGAGTCAGATATTGCTGCTTAAATTGAAACAAGAATATGTGATCTGGGTTTTGGCTGCTCCCTGTGTTCACAAACCTCTCCTCCTCCTTCTGCCACCCTCATGCCTCAGGATGTCCTCTGCCTTCCTCTGCAGCTGGTGTCCACCTCGCTCCTAAGGACACTCGATTCACCTCAGTGGGATGTAAGCAAATGGATGTGTTTGCTAAATTTTATAGTTATGTTTGACAGTCACCATTCCCGTTAGGTTTTAGTCACTGACTTGCCAATATTTATCCAGACTATGGCTTTGTGCACTATATCTAAAAGCTGTAATTGTCCATTCTACATCAAAAACTGCTGCAGAGGACCTGACTGGAGCATCTTCAGAGTCAGGCTCTAAAAGGTGTGTGGGAATGTTTATGCAACACAAACTGATTCTTTCATTTAAATACTGGGAGCAAGAGGAATTCAGGTGTGTATCATAGTTGTTAGACTCTAATTTCTCTGAGCACAGGAGGACTAGCCAGTGGTGCTTTATTTGAGTTTGGATGAAAGTGGATTTTGAGCATATTCAGGAAGTTTTAAAAACCAAACAGGATTCAGATGCTTACAGTCTTTAAATGGGCCTCATTGGACTCTCCTCTTGGTTTCCATAAAAATTAACTACTGAGATTTATCTTGGAAATAGAACGATGTGTCTAACAAAATAATTTACTTTCTGCTTGATAAATATATAGACAGTAAAAGACCACTGAGCTGGTCATTGAAATTAGGGGCAGGAAATAGGATTCCAGTCTTTTGACACTGCAGTGAAAGAGCTTCTGAATCCAAAGCGTGGGAAAAAGTTGCTTTGTCTCTTTATTACTGTTTCAGTAGGCAAGATGATTTTTAACAAACAGGTTTAATCACAAGAAAACAACATAGATGTACTTCAGATAAATTAAAGCATGTCAAAAATTATATATATCCACTACTAAACTCAATTAATTGTCTTGACCGACATAATTCAGTGATACGCGCTTCTTTTAGCTCATATTTCAATATGAGTTTTATTAGCTTTTTATAGCCCTGCTCAATTTAAACCAGAACGTGCTGGGTCTTTCCCAGCCCTGGCTCCTCTGGGTCCAATTCTGTTTTTCTTCTTCAAGATCTGATTCTGCTCCCATTGTATTCCACGACAAAACCCCCAGTAAAGTCAGGAAACCAGCAGCCTTTATTCCCACTGAGGCCGGTGGGAAGCAGAGCTGGGTAGGAATTGCCAGGTTCTTCTGTTTTCTTAAACTAAACAATCCAGGCTCCTTTGGTTCCCTCTCCCAGACCAAGTAGCCCTATTGTAAACCTGTTCCAGGCTGGATTTTATTCTCTGTGGGTGACTCAGTCGCACGCGGTGTCCCTGAGAACACAGCAGAGCGTTGTGTAACACAGTGAATAATCCCTTGGCTTAATTCATGGAGATATGCTTTGGTCCTTATCAAGGTGTGCCTCCTTGATACCACACAGTCATCTCTAATCAACACTCCACGAGCCTTTCTCACTCCTTGAAGGGTGAAGGATGAGTTTCGGTGTTGTAACAGATCACTTGCTATTTCTGTTATTGAATGTCAAACATCTTATACCCTTTTTGTTTACACAGCCCTACTCTCTGATAAATCACTAATGAAAGGATTTAACAAGCGCAGAGGGAAAATTGCCCTATAGAAAATTCCATTAATAATCTTCCTTCAACCCATAACACTCGCCTTTTCCTTCCAACTACAACTACTTGACGTTTCCAGACAAGCTGGAAGATAACTGAAAATCATGTCACAGAAATCCTGGAATAAATGTGTTGCCTAGTCTTCACCATGGATTTGCAGATCCAAGTGAGCAGTAAGATTATAGTGCAGGATTTTACAAGAGAGAAGAGACCCACTAGATCTGACAGTCTTCCTGAGGAAACAAAAAAGCCTAGAGGTTTCCTTAAAGAGGCTTATAAAGATGAGCCTGCATTACTGGAAATGCAACATATGTGCTTTATTACTTTGCCAGGTGTTTTTCTGAAAGTTGCACAAAATTTGTTCACCTACAAGTGAGGTGCACATCTTTGTTTCACGTGACATGCAAAATTTCACTTTAAAATTCAAAATCTTTTACTGTAACTGAAGGAGAACAAAGTTTTGACCATTCTCTCTGACCAGTGGCTTTCTCTGCATAGTCTTTCTTCCCATGAATTTAAAATAGTTTGCTTCCAAAATGTAAAATCACAGTGAATTCAAGTAAAGTGACAGCGTGCAGTGGTTCATTACATTATGTGTCAGAGCAAATCAGAGGTCCTCCAGCTGGTTTTTGTTAGAGAGCTCTTCTGTGATGGCTTGGCAGATTGGCACTGCTCCTGTCTGTCTTCCATGTCACCTTGCTTCCTACTCATGTACAATTACTCTCTACATGTGAGCTGCTTTGGCCACTTGCTTGGCTTTAGGTCCCTGCAATATCAAAGAGAAGCTGCTTTGCTTTAAAGGCACCTGACACCGACACATCCTTAAATTAGAGCATTCTTCCAATCTCTCTCTTTCCCTCTACCCAGAGGAAAAAGAGGAGAAAACACAAAGTTTGAGGTTTGTTCTGGGTTAGCGGTGTTAGTTCTGCCTGCAATATTCATATTGTATATTTGAGGATTGTTGAAAAGAATTGGACTGTGTGACAAAAAAAAAGACTGGACCATTAAATACCTGCACACTTTGAGGTTACTTAATGTTCTAGGGTGACTTTATACCCTAAGCCAGGACAAACATGTATGCTGGAAGTTTCTCTGAAGACCTTATCCTTCGGTAAAGCTACCACTGACCCTGAAAGTTTACCGTTGCTTTCTATAGGAGAATAATTTTTGTTGCAATAAGTTGATAACTTCATTCATCTGTAATATTGGCTGCTGTTTCTGCCATCCTCTGTGCACGCCCTGCTGTGAGTTTGGTACAGACAGAGCTGCTCTCAGCTGAGAGCACCATCTCAGCCAGCTGATTTACCAAGAGTTTCCTTATCATGCACTCTCACACTGCACTGATGGTTGAACATTGCTTTGCGTTTGGAGCCTTTAGGATTAGCATTGGCAAGGAGGGGGAAAAGGGCTCAGAGGAGGTTTGTGGTGAGAATTCAACACCCACAGTGAGAGGCTTCTATTCATTTTGGTGATTTTATTTGGTAAGACCCTCCCAGGTCTTTGGAAGTCACGATATTGTGCACAGGTGAGTGGATGAGGCTCATCCTTACAGAGTTGGAGGCTGTGCAATCTCACATCCCTTTCCACTGCCACAACACAGCACACAGGGACTAATGTTTGGCCATGGCAGCATGTTATGCACTTCCCACAGGCGAGATGCCAGTCCTGGCTGGAGCAAAGGGGCATGTCCAGGGGCCATGCTGGGGCTGGGCTCCTGCTCCCCAGCCCCTTGGGCTTCACGCGGCGGCAGCATCTCATGGAGGCTTTGTTTATTTGTTCCACGATTATGTGTATGAGCTTCCAGAATTTATGAGATCAGAGGTCAAGTGAAAGGTTACAGTTCACAGGTCAAGTGAGAGGCTAAAATTTGTGAAACCAAGGAAATGACAGGACAGTGCCAAGTGAAAGGTCAAAAGTCAAGTGAAAGGTTCAGCGTGGATGAAAGTGAGCAGCCTGAGCGCCGGGCAGACCACACACCCCAGTGGATCCATACTGACATCCTCAGCATCAAAATGCAGCCTAAGTTTAATTCCCTGGCAGAAGCCAGGGCAGGAGATGGGCTGAGCAGGTATCACTCAGATCAGGCTCCAGCACTGGCTCTGGTGGTGCCATTTGAAGATAACTTAGGTTGATTCCATCTTAGGGCTCAGATGGATATTGACAGCAATGAATTTTGAGCTTATCTCACAAAATTTTCATCAGGATGGGACAAGTCAAATTAGATTCTGGTTCTTGCCAGTAGTTCCAGATTTATTTCTCTAGGATGAGTCAGCATTGGTTTGTCCTCCTCATTCCTTTCACTGTATTTACATGCAAAATCAAGTTTCTGTGTATGTAGACAGATCAATCAAGATCACTGTTCCACATTTAAACCCTGTTGCATCAGAGAACAGTAATTTCCATTAGATTCTCATTTCAGCATGCTTCTCTAACAGCAGCTTGAGTCAGCAGGGCACACTCTCACTGCAAACTCCTGGTTTGTCCATTAGGGATCTGTAATTGCATGTGCGAAGGTGGCTTATCTGTTTTTTTTTATTTTACTATAAAGCAGAAAGAAAATGTAATGCTGGTCAAGATATCAATTTATCTGAAATAGTTTCTTTTAGCCTCACTGCTGTTTTGAGATGACTTTTGTCCTGGTGAGTATAAATGAGTGAAGAAATCCTCATGAGCTGAGAAAAAGAAAAAAAAATACAAGGAAAAATGATGTCACTCTTCCTTTCTTCCCATCATCCTTTTCTTCAGAAAGACATCAAACAAAAGTTTTTTAATGCAGGACATTAACTAATTAGTGGAACACAGTTAATACTGGCACATCTTCTAATGGTGTAAAGGATCATTGCACTAACTAGGCTTCATATAAAAAAAATTGAGAGGCCTTCTTTCCCTTCCTAAACTGCTTCCTTGCTTCATGATAAACCATGATCCCCAGTGACACGATTCCTGGAATTTGTCTTCCATGTGTATTCTGTTAAATTGCACCCCTGAGAAGGGGACTCATCTCCTGGTCAGAAAAAGAGAGGAAAACAACAGTTTGGACAGTAGGGGAATGCAAATCAGTACTTTAGTTCCTTGAGTTGATAGTCCTCAAAATGCTTTATCTCGCCTACGCCAGTTGCATCCTTTCTAGATTAAATTTCAGCCTCCCAGTGTTTGTCCAGCTTTCCACCCCCTTCAGAAAAAGTGGGATGTGGAGTGAAACATTGTGTACTTGATAAGGGAGATGTAGATCTTAATGCCAACACACATCTACTTGCAGGCTTCCTAGAAAATGAGCATTTATGCTGATTAACAGCAACTGCAGAGAGGTGGATGACCTTCGAAAATCCCTCCCAGCCCACGCCATTCTACGATTCTGTGAAAAAGAGGTTAAAAACTGAAAAAGGCCACTAGTCGGTCTTTGATTTAAACCCAGCTCCAGAGAAGGATTTAGATGCTGCAGTGCTGGGGTCTTCAGCATCTAATCATTAAGCAGCTGGCTCCAGCAATAGTTTTGCAGTAGCTGTGTAGGAGTGATCCACTCCTCTGAGCAGTGTCCCACCACCTCCAGACCCTCCCAGGTGCCCCCAGCCGGGGTCTGCAAAACCAACATGCTCTACCCATCCACATTCACCATCAGGGGCCACAGTGATATATATGATATGTTGAATCCCTCTCCTCTGCCTCCCAAAGTTAAAGGATTGAGTTGCTTTAAAACCCTTTGATTATACTAATTTCATGTTTCTTCCATGGGGAACGCAGTCGTCTGCTGTCTGGAGTTCTCCCACTCCAAATTACACGGAATGTTACGTATTCTTAGGAGTCTTGTCTTGTTGGGAATTACAGTGAATCGTGACACTGTTCTCATTTGCTGCACATTTGTTATCTGCCTTGCATGGTTCCCAGCAGTGTGGGGACGGTTTGTTGAGTGGCATGTTAATACCATTTATTTTTTTAAGCCTAACTAGGGGTATAAAATTCCTCGTCAAAATTCTGTCACGTTCTCTGGGCACTGGTAAATGAGTATCTCCTTACAACTGTTTTCTTTCTAGCAGAGAAGCCTAAGCTGGTGTATACATGTAGGAGTGTTCAGTGTTCTCTGGGAAATGGGGCTGACAAAGAAACCTCTGAAGTCATCTAAGGCCAAATTCTTTCCACAGAAATCTGTGTGTAGGGGACCCACTGAACTTGCATATGTATATCTGAGGGCAGATTTTGACCCTAGGTAAGCAAACAGCTACAACCAACGAGTTGTTTACTTTTCCTAAGGTTTTGCCTTTCCTGGTTATTAATATTGCTCTCATAAATTTTTTTGAGCTACACTTTCAAAACTCAAGACACCAGGCCCCAGAGGATGAAATACAGCAGCCCAATTACACACAACCAGAGTCAGGCTCTAAAAGTCAGGAGTTTTTGAAAGACATGAACAATATTTAGAGAGCTGGTTAATATTAATTCCTTTGGGAACTATAAGTCTGGCCATTAATAGGCTTAGAGTGATAAAAATGGCAATATGGTGTGCACGTATAGATGATATTGTCAAAAAGAGGCAATTAGCAGCACAGAAAGCACATGCACATATGGTGAGCAGGTTGAGATGAGAAATACTGCCAGCAACATGATAACAGAGCTAATGGCAAAAGAGGAATGAAACAGTAGCACAATTTGTTCCTCAGCTAAACAGAGTGAAGATTTTTTCATCCTAACAGATTTTCTTTCTCATTCTCTCTGGCTGTTGCTAAGGTCCCAAGTCAAGACATCAGACAAATGCTTGTTGTCTACCTTCCTACACGCATTTGACTGAGACTAGAGAATGTGATTATTTGCCTGAGAGAGGCAAATATTTCTGAGAGGAGCTCTCAGAAATTGGGGTTGAAAGCCATGATCTGAGTCTCTCTGGAGTCAGTGGAAATACTGGAAATGACATCCCAATCTGAAGCCTCCCCCCCACTCAGGTCTAACTCGTGAAGTGTTTTAAATTGGCCAAATATTATGTTCCTTACCAACTCTTCTAATCTTGGCAGAGGAGTATTTGAGGCCAGACTTGCAGACTGACAGGCTCTGAGATAATGATTTCAGCGTGTGTCCAGCAGGTACTCAAGGACTGCAGGATGCTGTGCACAGAGCCTGCTCAGATGTTGCAGATAATCAACTGACTTATCTCCCAAGTGCATCCAATACATCCTACAGCTTCATCTTTATCTCATTATGCTCCTTTATGGTTAAAAATGAGGAGTTTACTGGGCAGCTAAAATGCTCCCTGTATCCTTGGGTGGGGACAGTTATCATAAACACAGCCCTGCCAGCCTTTGAGCTGAGTGAGAGCTTTTGCATTTTGGCTTTGGAAAGGTACACACCTGTCACTCTAAAATGGAGCAGATGGGTTATAATCTTATCTGCTCACCCTAGATTTGTTGTCAGAAGGAAGTGAGGTAAGGGCAAGTGGTAAATGCAGTGAGGTTTATCTGTGCTGTGGGCCATGCTTTTCCCTCAATGCACTGACTAAAGAAATTGGTGAAGGGGAACATTCTGGCTTCCCCTGAATAATTGTGTTCTCAATTCTTATCTTATGTTGTTGAATAAATAATTGATATTATAGGAGGAAAAGGCCTTGAAAGCAAACTGGCCCATTTTACACTTTCTTGTCATTTGATTGCTCTTATTCTCACTAGTGTGTTTTGGCCTTTTCACTACACTGACTGCTACTGAAAACCTCAGCATTTGTGAAATATTTTGGCAAGACCACTGCCTAAGACAGTGCCCTTCTCCTCCTTTATACAAACCTTGTGAGAAAAACCTGTGCCAGTGCTGGAAAATAATGCCTTTTTGTTAGTAAGAACTGCTGCTCTGACCTCTTTCTCTTCTTCCTACTAATTATTAAAAGTTTATTGCACTGATAGTAGAATTTGAATGGTATAGATATAAGTACTCTATAGTAGATATTTTCTCTTGCTGCTCTGCCTCTAGAATTGTCTCATTGTGCCTATGGTGTGTGAGAACTCCTCATGCTTTCCTTAAGAGTTTGTCTTCTAAAAATTGCACATAACTTCAGAGATCCAGGCCTGATTATAGGGTCAGCAAAGGAAAGGGTAATCACTCAAGCTTCAGTGGGCCTAATCACTCCCTGTGGAGTGATAATTATTGTCCTTCACCACACTTAGAGTGCAGGCAGTGTCTGCTCTGTCACATAGCTTTACTTGCTTCCTGCCCTCTATTAGAATATTAAATCCCCCAACTGGCAAAGCATTTTGACTCTCTAGGTTAAAAAAAAACCTGAGAAAAATGCTGTCCATTGGAGCAGAGCACTGAGTTATTCACGCAATAAAACGTGACACCTTATATATCACGCGCTGAGAGAAGCATCAGGAAAGTTTCCAGCATGAAAACTACTGAAAGCTATGTCAAATATGGGCATTTATCATTTGTATATAGAAAACAGGAAATTATTTGGCCCATCTCATCCCAGATGGAATGTGGAAGACAAATCCAGGACGGCAGAGCATAATTATTTACAACTCAGCAAATGAAAACCTGCACACCACTACTGAAAGCAGGCCAGGAAATAGCTAAAATATCAAAATGATCTGAAAAGGAACAGAAGGTGCCAAAAGGTTGAGAGCTTGTTAAAAATTGACCTACACTCACGGGCTTCGTAAAAAAATCAAGAAAGGATTGGAATAAGTTTGGGAGAGTTAGAGGAAAATATAAACCCATTTCCCATCTTGGCAATTGGAAAAGACCGGATTAAGCTGGAATTTGTATTTTTTTAATGTACTGGAAGTATTAGATATCCCATTAGTATGTTTTATTTCTAATTCCAGTTGCACAAAAATGCTTGTATTACCCCATAAGATGGGAATACTTGCACATTGGAGGTGATGATGCTCATATCCCAAGAATCTGCCATCTCTTAGTTTAAGGGCTAATCTAAGGGTCACTGGAGTCAAAAGGAGTCTTTCACAGGGATTTGGATCAAACTCTTTTATTCTATGTTTACATAATTACAAAGCTCTTATGGCAGGAGCAGTTCAATAATGGGAGAGCACAAGCCAAGGTCTTCACAATTTTTTTCTACTGCCTCTTTAGAGAAGATCTATCCCTCTCCAGTCCCAGCTCTGCTTTTTGGCATTTCATTCCATCCTACAATATTTAGGTTCTCTGATTTCTCCAGATCCTGCAGAATCAGTCTTCCAGCAGTTAAACCTGGTTCCCAAGAATATGCTGGTTGTGGTTTACTCGTAGCATTATTTGGAAAGGGAGCAAATAGCAAAGCTGAGCTGGTGTATTACAAAAATGTCAATTATGCTTTCCAAAAATCTCACAGCTGAGAAGCAGTCTTGACATGGCACGATGGGAGAGGTCTCACCTCACTAAGATGTAAATAAGGTTGCTGAGATGAGCAGATGTGGAGTAATCCTGGAGATTTTCATGCTTGAGTTAGGAACTGAAAACCTATGAAAAGGTTCAGGGTGGGATTCACTTTTGAAAAAAAGGCAATAAGAACTGTTAGAAAATGCACCAAAAGATTTAAAAACATATGCCTGAAGTTGGGCTCCTATGCCTGTGCTTAGAGTTCTGAAAAAGTTTGTTCTGATTTAAAAGAGTGTTGGCACTGGGAATCAACATGTCCAGTTAAGAACCCTTCCCACTACATTTTAATGAAAAACTAAAACTTAGAATCTGGATGATGTCTTTCACAAAGAGGCGTCCTTAAAAGAAAGACTTACTCAGCAGAGCAACTGCTGGAGCTGCAAAATGACCTTAGGAATCCACATACTGCAAGTAAATATTTATTGCCGTTAAATCGTTGGCCCCGAAAGCGAGCGTTCGTATTCTGGCGAAACCGTGTGGAAACTGAGTTCATGCACATGTTGTCAGCCATGGGCCCTGCACCACATCATCAATCTGAGATAAGTATTTGGGAGGAAGAGGCTGGGTGTGTGGGGAGGCTGCGCGCTCAGCTCCGCGGCGTGAAGGGGAAGATCGTGTAATAGCAGAGAAACAGAGTGGGTGTTGTGGAAAACAAGCCACTGAGCTCCAGCAGCAGGGAAATGTGTAAGTTAAGTTTCTCTTCTTTTTCTACCCACCATGAAAGAGCTGCTGCAATAAAGATGATTTTTTTTTTTTGGTACAAATATCTGTTTTCATGGCACCCACTGTTACACTTCAATGAGCACGTACTTCTCTGAAGGGCCAAAGCAACATCTCCAAAAACTTCAGCTATTTCCTCATCACCTTTTTCCTCATTGTTCACACACTTTTGATATATTCTCTTAGTCCTGTCATTAATTTATAAGCTTCACATTGGTAGTATAGATGTCTTTAAAAGTGTAATAGAGTTTTTGAAGTAATTTCATCTGACTCTGAGACTGATGACTGCCACCTCTTAATGAGCAGCTGGAAGAACCCTTGCCACTGTCAAAATCAGTGAGTGCAAGATTTAAAAAAGAATAATAAAAAAAGAAAGGCAGAGGAATTGGACTAAGATTACCTTGAACTTTTGAAGCTTCTTTATAATATCTAGGAATTTGACTCAAAATCAATTAAATCAGAAGCTGCAGTTTTTTCAAAACCAAAAAGATATCCCTGAAGTACTAAATTTACCTTTACCTGAGTTAAAGCAATTTGTTATGTTATCTAGAAAAAAAAATTTTTTTTTGGGTAGAAGATTATGTAGAACATAGATTTACTGTTTAAGGGATTTTAAAGATGCAGTCTTTGGGCTGCAGTCTGAGGAAAATGGAAGAGGACAGTCTTGTACTTCCCCATATGTAACAATAATAATATATTTAGGAATTGCAGCTTATGTTTCATGGAAGTGTTAGAGCTGAAGCCGAGTCAAGCACTCCAAACAGAATAAAGATCTGTGCACATGGGCAGCACTTCTGTGTGCAGTTCAAACCTCTTTGATGTTTATGGTGGACTCAACTCAGTGAATGAATGTAACAATATTAAATGAAAAGCTGAGATTCCCTGCACTACTACTGCTGCTTTTTCATTTCTGGCTGGTGTTGTGACCATGTACTAATTTCCATGGGTATCTGTTCTCTATCATTAGTAAGTCTTTCTGGTCTTTTAATACCCATTTCCCACTAATTCCTCATCAAAAGGAATATTTTTTAAACTGTATTTTTTTGACAAAAATCATTATTATTTGCTCATACAAAACCTATTAAGGATTTCTTACATGACAGACCACTGCTAGGAGAAGAAAGGGATTTTTCCTGAGCTACCACAGCAGAAGTATTTGCACAATTGTTCCTAATCTGTTGGTGTGTAATCTGCCATTTGCTGCGGCTCTTTCCTCCATCAGCCTGAATTATTAACACTGCCTGTTGGCCAAGGAAAACACTATTCCAAACATCTCTGGAGGCCTAATTCAGGCTTTTCTAACTTGTCCATTTTGGAGTTGAGACTTTTAAATAGTTTAATCTAACACAAAATAAAAGGAGTGAAAGGGTTTGCCCTCAGTTCAGTGAGAACTGAGTCTGGCCCTAATCCCATACAATAATTATTTCCTAGTTTTTCCTAACAAGGGCCTTGCCCCCCATGATCAATATTTGCAGCAAGGAAGGAGTTCAGGGTTGAAAAGTTGCAATCTGAGACGATGTGTTCATTGCCATTGTGATTGGTTAGGGATAAAAGCTGGTGGAATACAAAACCCTTTTGAGTCTTAACTACAGTGCTGAACGCTATAATTATTTTAAAAAATACATATCCTGACTCTGCTTAGAAGCCTGTTTGCTATAATTCACCCCTGTGTTAATAGCCTCCTAACATATATGAATGTATGCTAAAATGGGTTTTAAACTACTAGATTTATGGCTTGGCAGACTGGTAAATGCACAATTATAGTTCATAATAGGTAGGTATCTGCTGTCCATTGATTTTTCTCCTGTTCTATTTCCTTCCAGAGTGATGTCATTAGACATTACAGGGATGACTAATATTCCCAAGGAATGACATTCACGTGCCAGAATGCCACATGTCGGCGTTCCCCTTCGGGCTCCGGCACCTTCCACCATAAGATGGCAAAAACACCCCAAGAGTTTTTGCTGCAGCAAAGCCTCAGCCTTGCCAGATCTGGGGTGGATTGGCAGCACAGAGGCAATTCAGCTAGGGGGAAAAAAAAAGAGATGAAACCACAAAGGCTGTTTAGGAGCTCTGGATATCTTTCTATTCAGATCGCTGGGAGTGCGTTTGGACTTGTATCTATTCATTCTGCGGTGACGGAAGTAAAGGAACTATCCAGTGAGCTATCTGGTTTTCCCAGAATTGTTTGTACTGCTGACCTTTATATCTACTCATTTATCCTAATTGTTTTTAGCTGTTTGAGGAAGAATCTCAGATGAGAAAAGCAACTCAGTATGTATCAGAGATCCTATCTGCTGCAACTTTTGTTTTAATTTAAAGCAGACCCAGCATCATTTTGTGCGTTGGTTGCGTAGTACCAAAAGCAGGAATTTGTTGTGGGATTTTTTAATAAAATCACAGGCCCAAGACAGAGGTCCCTGGACACAGGAGTGTGAGCTGGGGGTGGGGTTGCTTAGATGTCTCTTGCCCAAACGCATTTCCTGATGTTCCCTGGCTGGAACAACTTTTGATGTGGTACTTTGTTGTGGGAGAGTGGGGAGCACCATTTCAGGGAGGTGGCCCAGCTGGCTCTGTCAGCTTTGCCTGAGTCCAAGACAGGGGAAATGCACTGCCAGACTGTTATAGCGGGAAATCTGGCTCTTGATATCCATAAAACTCCCTCTCCACGTGGAATTTCCCAGATTAAATGAGGATATTGAGTTTTGTCTGTATGCCTTGTATGAAACTGAAGTTGGGCACGCTTTACTTCTTCCGGGGGATGTATTAAATCTATAATAGCTGTGTTTTTCTTCCTCCTTCCAGCCAATCCCTATCTCTTGGAAGGGAGTGGGAGGCTTGTGACATATACAAAGTGTTTGCTGATGGCTACTAGAAAAGAATCTGGGTTATCCAATAAACATGCCCCAAACTTTCAACTCATAGGGAGCTTAGGTTCAAACAGTAGCTCTGACTACTGCGCTGTGGTTATGGAGCGAAATAGAGTGATATGCAAAAGCTCACACCAAGTATATCACTTTGCTTCAGAATTCCTGCATTTGCTGCTAATGCAAGGAATAGCCTTTGAACTCTAATCTGGTGTCTCCGGAGTAGTTCATAACCGAAGGCACTTCTTTCATCGTAACAGGGTGACAGTGATCCAGACTTGCAGAGCATTTGGTACAGTCCCAAAGCGAGATAATAAAGCAGATAATACTCTGAGCTTTGCATTTCTGAGCATACCAGCCCTTTACAGAGACATTGCAGGGATCCTGCCTCGCAAAATCCTCCTGACACAATGAACTATTGGTGTCATTGTCTTGCATGAAGAAATATGAATATCATTGTCTTGTAAAAAAGAAAAAAAAATGAAACATGGCATTTTTTCCCTCGGTTTGTGCGCTAAACCACCAGCACAGCTATTTCTTCAGCTTTTTTGATGGCAGGACCAGAGAGCTAAGTGTGTGTTTTAACACTGCTCTGAAGCCATCACCTGTAAGGAATATTTTACCTGTTAAAAATGCCAGGTTATCCAATTGTTACTGTCACCAGGGGTGGTCACTAAGATATTTATCTTAACCACCTAAGATCTAGGCAAGCTGTATGTTTCTAATACTTATTGAATTCACCTTGAAGAATTATAAAATATGATGACATGACCTGTTTTATCTTTCCATAAGAAATACAGTTCCATCTCCGCTAGTAAACTGTTTGTTTGCCTTGGTTCAGGTAGAAGAGGTCTCATCTTTCTCTTGGCCAGGACTGGGCTGTCCCCTGGAGCCATTGGCTTCCAGTACCCAGGGTCCTGAGAAGCTGCTTAGCTGCACCCTGATGTGACCCTGTGCTCACTCAACCTGAGGAAAATACTGAGATTTTAGAGTTCTACAAGATAACTCGGGTTAGTTTTATACACCACCAGCAGCTTTTCCTCATCCCTTTAAAGGGGTGCATCCTTTCTACTTTCATTAAAAAATATTGCAACCTCGCTGTTTAGTTGAGTAAGACAAAATTCCTCCATAATAATATTAATTTTTTATTCAGTTTTTATGGTCCCTCAACTTGATTATGAAGACAATAATGTAATTTGAAAAACCTTCCTTTTTTATTTCAGCTTCAGCAGAGCTACTAAACGTGGGTGTAGATAAATGACCACAGGAAAACTTCACAAAATTACTGTTTACACATAATCTGACAATGAGCCATAATTTGATTGCTAAAAAAATCATTTTGTGTACCTCTGCCCCTATTCTGCTGGATAATGAAAATTTATATCTATGTTTCAGACATCTGGGGAGGATGTGACAGCTTTGGGGCTGAATGAAAGATTATGCCACAGTGACCCCTGTCAGCATTTCCTCATGGACTGGTTACCCGAAACCCAGCAGCATTTAGGCTACTTCTTTTTCCTTTTACTCTTCCTTTTCTCATCTCTTTTTATTTTTGTCCTTTTTTTAAAAAAAAAATCCTTTTTCGCCTTCTCTTTATTTTTTTCTCTCTCTTTTTTTTCCTTTTTCTTGTCTTACTTTTTCTCCTGATCTTTATTTTTCTTATTTCTCATTCTCTGTCTTTTCCTTATTTTTATTTATTTCCTTTCTTTTTTCTTTTTTTTTTCTTTTTTTTTTTTTTCACAAGACCAGTCATTTCATTTTGGAGGGTTAATGACACTGTAAATCTAATAGGCCATTTTAGTGCCATCATGTGGGTATTAAAAGTCGTGTGACTGGTCAGGATCCCATATAGAGTGTCTTGGGGTTGTCTTGCACAGGAATGACAAGGCTCTTATATGGCTGTAGGAACTGGGTATGTTTTCAATTACTTTTTAGGACAGATCTGCTTTGAAATTAATTTGAAGTCTTTGCCTATGGTTGTGTTTGCCACCTCTCTCAGATTATCCTTAGTAAATGCTCATGTATCAAATTTACCTTTGATTCTCTCTAGAAA
Organism: Peucedramus taeniatus; assembly: GCA_013400575.1. Lineage (NCBI taxonomy): Eukaryota > Metazoa > Chordata > Aves > Passeriformes > Fringillidae > Peucedramus > Peucedramus taeniatus. Next base: position 37,136 of record WBNO01022783.1, on the reverse strand, counting down.
TAATCTGTGCTGTTTAATTTATTTTTGTCTCAGGACTAAGAACAAACGTTTCTTTGTGCTTGAGGCGCACAAATGGATCAGAAAAAGAAGATTTTCACAAATCCTCTCAGTGTATTCCTCTGCCTATGTCAGGCTCCTTGTGCTCTATTTTCTGTCCCCAGATCAATGCACATCCCATGTGTCACTGTGGGAACACCCCTTAAAGACCCCAGTGCTCCCCAGTCGCACTGGTGGAGACATTTAAGGTCTTCTGAGTTGTACATGGGCTCTGAAAACAGGAGGAAAATCACACAGACAGGTGGATAGGTGGGAATCAGGTAGAAACATTGTAGGTAGAGAGTTCTGAGAGCATCCTGTGGAGAAAGAGAAGGTCTGGAGAGTCTGTTGGGATCTGCTGTGAGTCCTCATTTGGTGCAGTTGATTGTAGACCCAGGTTTGCTCTCGCGTGCACAAAATACATCCAGATGTTTCCAAGAACTGACAGATTTTAATGAGGGATTTGGATGCCAAGGCTCACCTTTAAAACTTTTGTTTCCCTCCTCCTTGTGACAAAATATTGAGATTGTAGAGGTTTTAGATGTGTTGTGTTCATTTGATTCACAGACTTGTTCAAAAGTGGGGGCTTTTCTTCATAAATGATCATTTTGTTAAATTGCTCTATCTGCCACAAAAGATTTCCACTAAGCCCCACCAAAATTTGTTTACTTTGGGAGGAGATTCTCCCAAAGCATCAGGATGATATAGAGTTCAAAAATGTGAATGATGTGGTAACGAAGAGAACTCCCTCATGCCTCGTACATTTGGATATTTCAAAGAGCAGTGACTGTATCACTTCCCATGGATGCGGCTCCAGGAAATGAATAATGCTGAGGAATGGTCAGAGATGAGCCTGCAAACATTCACCCACCTCCTTCCCTCCTGCCCTTCTCCCCTTCCACCTTGCACTCATTATTCCAAAATGTGTTCTTCTGTGGGGAAGAAGAGTTTGGAGCCTGGGGAGTGGGGTGGTTTCTGAGGCCCTCTGAGCATTCCCACTCTTCCTTTGCTCTCTGTTGTTTCCTGTTGAGGTGGGTGGGTGCACAATGGGTGCACTGCAGGTCCAGAGGAGGGTTAACAGATCTCCAGATCTCAAACACTCCTGACCCAGAGACATCTTCATCACCTTTCCCTAACAGACCTACCTAACCTATTTGGTAGTTTATTCAGCAAACCTGCTGCTTGGAAGAGGCAATTTGTCTGTAGCAGGCAAAATCTTTCCTCAGTCGCTCACAACCTCCTGTGACCCCACAGGCTGGTGCCACCAGGGAAGCCAGAATGAATGTCCTGCTGCCCACACAGCTCAAGGTGCCTCCTGAAAGGCTAGCTTTAGGTCCAGCCAACATCAATGAGTGGCAAAGGTCCTCGTGCTGTGCTTATCAGGCCTCCAGTGGAGTGTCCCATGGCTCCCAGGGGACCCCGCAGACGGATTTCCTTTCCAGAGAAAACAAAGAGCGGAGACATGGGATGTGTCCTGTGTCTCCCTGATATACTGCAGGATCACCCACATCAGACACAGCCAAATAGCTCCTCAGCAAGACACACACTCCAAAATAAGAGACCTGATGGTTTTTGTGGAAGAAGAGACAACACTGCCTTTGCTGGCAGCCTCTGGGGTGGCTTTGGCTCAGCATCACTGTGGCAATGCCACCTCTTCTGTTTGCTGTCCTCACATCTCCTGAACAGCTCTTGGCATCTGCTTCTTATGTTCACTCCTCATCACTTGCCTGGAGGTTGCTGCTTCCACCTCCAAAAGGTCCAAAAATTACAGTGTGTGCACTGAAAATGAGCATGTTGGTCATGGTGCTCTTTTGCCTGGAACCTACCCCTTACCTACCTTGATCCTGCCCACAACTGATCCTGAAGAGGCACATACTGGATTTTTGGGGTGGTTCTGCCATGCAAACACTGCAAATGCTCCAGTCTTTTTTGTGGGGTGTCATGTTTAAATCTTGATCTGACTTTTTTTCTACCAAGTACACAATATCTGTACTTTTCCAGCAGTGAGAGCAATGGAATCTCTTCACTTAGGCTTCCTGAAATCTTTTTAGTGGATAGAAGTTCTCAGAGAAAGGACAAGTGTCAGCAGTAATCGCTACCTCTCCACATTCCACACCTGTGACCTGAAAAAATTAGCAATATCTATCATAAAACCAGTGTATTCGAATGCTTATTTGTCGTTTTCTTTTAAAGCTTTTATTTCTACAATCTCTGTCAGAATGAAAATCCCTCACTTTCACATTCACAGCCTGTGGTATCAAATTTCATCTTAGCATGACTTAAAATATTCACACTATCAGGTCCATAAGCATTACATCCACATTTTTTTGGGAGGAAAAAATATCCACGTTATAAACCATAGAAAAATAGGGCTTGTAATGAAAATGCTGACAGCACATTAACTGTCACTGGGCACTGCTATAAACAAGTGTTATGTTCATGTGCAGGAGAGAAAATCCATGCAGGGCTGGGCTTTACCAACTTTGGGGACCAGCAGTGCACAGTAACACAACACATTTATTTGTTTTCCATGAAAAGACAGCACTGCAGCACTGCATGGCAATGTGTTGCTAATTACCTACTGCTCCACTGGAATGGTGACTGACTCTCTGGGATGCCTCCATTTCCAAATTGGAATTTGGAAAGCCATCTGAAAATGAGAGAAAACAAACAAACAAAAATGGCATGTAATTGCTCTCCTAAACTGTGGAACAATTAATTGTTCTGTGAGCAGTGATCCATTCCTCTCTTTCATTTCTAAAGCAGCTCTGACAATGTGTTTTGCACCAGGAACCTGGCATATTAGGCAGTACTAAATGTTTTAACCGTGCCTGTAAACTTGAATCTATCATTTAAAACTCTTCTCATTGCTAATTTTATGATTGAGAAGGGAGTTTCTGTGACTTTGCCAAGTGCTTGAGCCCAAGAATTCCTAGGGTGCTCTGAGGGCTCTTGAAGTCATCCCCTTCCAAGGTCAGGTCTGCTAACCCTGTAAAAATCCCTCATTTTTTTGGTAAATCTCCTCGTGCATCCACCCTCCTGTGGTGGCCAGCAGAAGGTGGAGTTGGTGTTGGGCTGAGAGCAGATGTGAGGTTCCTCCAGTCCTGCAGCTGGTTTCACAGCTGGGGCTCTGTGGGGTATTTCCAGTGCAGCCAGTACAATCTCCTGGCTGAATATTTCAGGGTAAGCATCTCCTGCTGGGAAAGGTGGTGGTTGCCTTTGTGTGCGAGCCTGGCCTGGAGAGAAAAACCATTTACAAACAAGTCATTTCCATTTTGGATTGTCAGAGCTGGCAGGAGGAGGAGGAATTTTAGGGAATCAAACAGCCACTCAGAGGAAAAGCTCATATTAAACAACACAAGGTGCACGGGGCAGTTGAGTAATTCTGTATTTACATGAACGTTGCAGCAAATGCCCTGTAATAACAACTCTTTTTTTTTTTTTTTTTTTTTTTTTTTGAGCTCTTTAGGTTTTGTGTTATGAGAAAATATGAAACATAAATCACACGGAGCTACTCCTGGCCTTAAGCCTTCAGGATGCATTTGTTTGAAATCAAGAGCCAAATTCCCTGGATCGGAGTAAACTGTTAGGTGCCAACTGGGGCGAAATGCCAGCCTTTGAACTCCTGCACATTATGGCTGATGTGATCCATATGCAGGCCTTGAGTCTTGCTCCAAAGTGGTTTCTTTTAATTGATTTAGCAAATTAACAATATTAGGCCTTCTGTAGGATAGAAAGTACATTACTCACTGTGCCCTTATATTACCCTGAAAGGAAATCTATTGTTCTTTTGTAATGAAATGGTATCACAAGTAAAAAAAAAAAAAAGGTAGCAGTAGCAGGTAAAAGGAATCACATTCAGCTGTCAAGCATGTTTAATGAGGAATTTTAATTATGAGGCTGGAAATCAATGGGCATAACTTTAGCAATGAAGTCTTACAGGGAAACTAAATTGCTTTCTATCTTGCAAAGTTTACTGAAGCATCTTGAGCGGCTGCCAACCATCATTGTTCTGAGAAAAGGAACTTGAGGAAATTGCAAGTCACACTGTAGCGTTTATTGTAGGCATATTCAACAGCAACAAAAAAGGAGGATTTCCATGGATTCATGTTTAATGGGTTCTTCCTAACTGATTCATCTCTGCCCTATGATTCTTCAGAACCCTTGGTTTCACGTACTGTAAAAAACCTGTTCTTAGGAGAGCACTGAGGTAAGGTTGCACTGAAAACTGATAGTTTATGATTCATAGAAGATAAAGATCATCTTATTTGTTCCTTATTCCTGGAGAAGGTGGGCTGTGAGGAACAGCATGGCATAAATACTCTGTGCAGTGGTGACCTAAACCTCCAAACCCAGAGCTAACATAAAAAAATGGTACTCAGGTCTCTGTAGTGTTCCCTAACCAGGAGCTGTGGTGTTGTCCTTAGGATGCTCCTGTAAAGTCCTTTTGCTGTTTCCAGGACAATTGAAACTGCTGTAGTTTTGTAACTGCACTGTGATTTGTTTAAGCTAAGCACACCATGTAGGGCCAAATCCAGTGGCTACTGAAAAATGGACCCCCAAAATACATCTCAACATCACCTGTGAGACTGGGCTCAACTTCACAGCACAAAAACAAGCTCAACCCTGCTTCCAGCTCTTTCTGGAGAAACTGTAGGCAGAATTAAGCCAAAATGCTTCAGAGTACCACAGGAGGTGGTTTTGGAAAGCCACGTTTCCGTCTCTGTTTTAGGCATTCCTTGGTTTCTCATTAAGAGCTGAGAGCTGCAGTTTCTCAGCACTGAGTCCTTGCTCCTGTTGCTTCTCCTGCTTTTTGGGGATGCTGCATTTCTCCCCTCTGTGGTTTAAATCAAGGCACATCTCTGACTGCCCCACTGTCCCTCAGAGCCCTCCCACCACGTGGGCACCCAGTGTTTTAGTGCCCGTGCTTGGGAATTAATGGCCTGAATTAATATTTGGATATTGCTGCAGAGGGTGTTCAACAAACCCTTAATGCAGGTAGGGGAGAAGTACTTTTGAAACCAATCTAGTTGTCATTCCATAGGAAATCCAAGTCATAGATCACAGTTATTGGTATTTTAAAAGTGGTAGTGCCTGTTAAAGGCTAGCTATTCCCCAGAATATAGAGATATTTGGGGCTGCAGTGGAGACACATTGGCAGCAGAGTGGAAGTTCTGAGCTCACCTGCCAATGCTCTGCCTGGCTTAACTGCTATCAGTCGCTCACTTTCATGAGTCTGAAATTCATGTAGCCCCAAAAGAAAGATAAATAAGAACAAGTCACTTTTCACCCTCCAGACACAGGCTCAGGAAATTATTTCAAATAAAATATATCATCTCAAGCAGGGGCAGATGAAATAGTTTTCTACTAAAGTTGTTCTCCCAGTTGACAGAACAAATTACTGAATCTCCTCCATTGGATATATAAAGTATCTTTTCTAAAATCATAATTACATTCAACTCTTTGGCAAAAATACTGAATTCTGTGTTCGTGGCATTTAGCGATGCCTAAAAATCTTTATGGTGAAAGATAAAAGCAGGGTATGAGCTTCAGAGGAGTATTTTAGTCTGTTCCCTGAGGAATAAGGGGGTCTTCTCCTCTCTCATCATCACCAACAGCATCACTTCTAGCAGTCCTCCAATGAGCTAATTTCCCAAATGAATTGGTTGGTTTAGCCTTGGTGTCCATAGCAGGGGAATAATTTTATTAAGGTACACAGCATAACATGCAATTCAAACAACAGAAGGGTTCCTGGGCAGTTCAAAGCTTTCCTCTACCCCTTTTACCCCAAGGCAATTTAGGGTCGTGTGTTTATGGTGCACATATTTGGCTTTCTCTGTCTCTTGTGGGAGCCACTCATCTTGACTGCCAGTATATTTTTGATAAAATTGAGGTAGAGATGAAGCAGACTATATTCCAGAAGAAATCTCACCCACTGTATCTATAAATTCTCTCTCTCATCTCCTGTGAGTGTTGAATGAGCCTTCAGGTGTCTGCTGCTATTTCTCTTATGGTGCTCCAAGAGGCCACACGAGATGGAGTGGGGGCTGCAAAGCCCAGGAAATTTTACTATGGTCAAAAATAAAGTAAATCCTGCTCACCTCTCCCGTGCCTTCACCCTTCACCCTTTTTCATCACTGATGCATTTTATACTCCCATATTTATAGTGAATATAGGCATTCAGGTTGCTTCAAAGAAAAGATCTTTCCTTTGAAAATGTTGAGATAGGTCTTTTTCAAGTATATGTGTGGTTTTTTTGGTCATATTGGGCGGCAAACCATTGATGTGTACATAGCAGACATCCAAGCAGGACTCAAACATCTACATGTGGAGGACCTGGGGACCAAGTGAGGAAAGGAAAAGAGGAAAATTCTACTCTTGTACTCCTGATGGAGGTGTAAGAGTAGAATTGTTTTTTAAAGATATTTTCAATTGCTGAAGGAATGTTTGTTGCTAAATATTCACATGCCAAGCGATGTGTAAGTCTGTAAGCTCATTTTAATGTCAGCTATGGGGCCTGTTAATACATTTTTCCTGCATCATTCCAGTCTCCTGTGCACAGCCAGGGGCTGCTGTGGAAATACCATGGTCAGTATGGTGCATGTACACAGCCAAAGACCAAGTCATTGGGCCAAGGACTGGTTGTCCTAAGGATTTAGTAACTTTGTTGTCTTTTCACCGCATTTCTCAACCTCTCTGTTGCTTGTACTCCCACAGAAATACATATTTTTTATGGATAGACCTTTATTTTCCAGTGTATTCACTTGTTGATGAGTCTGTTCTGTGTCTATTCTGCCCTTCTTGACAATTTTTGCTGATATCCACAAAATCCATTCCAGCCCATGCCATCGACCAAAATCCTCATCAATTTTTCAATGAATTTCTAATGCTATCAGAGGGTTAATATATGAGATGATCCCAGTGTTGTGTCAGAGGGAAACCTTTTGAGCAGAGGATGGATGTACAGTGCGGAGCAGCGTATAAATCATTTTCAAATTAGTATTCTCTGCATCTGGAGAAGAGTACATTTGTGTGCCTGCATAAATTGCCTATGAACACATTTCAAAACCCTACGCTTAATCTTAGCAATGAACATTTCAAAAAGTAAATTAATATCTTCAAGGCGAAGAAATACAGTATATTAAGCAGAAGCCCACTGGAAACTGTATAGTTAAGAATCTGTCAGCCTTTCCATTATAAGCTCTGTTTTTTGAGGGGTTTATAACTCAGTTATAAAATTTCACACTGGGCTAAAGGTTGGCACGTATCGCCTCAGTTTGGCAGGGTGACATTTTATTAGCTCTGAAGGCGTTTTGGATCCCACGTCAATGGGATATTATTTTAAACCACAGAAATGAAGTTTAAATAACTTGGGGTATGGCTGGGCTGCAGGAAGGTGAGACGAGCAGGATTGAAGCCCAAAGTGATGCTGTTGACTCGCAGAGAGGTGACACCAGAGGTGCCAGGGCTGAGGTTGGGATCGCGCATCAGCCCCAGAGCCAAATTTCTTTCCTTTTGTCCCTTCCCCTTAATGTGCCTTTAATTCACATCTTTATGGTTAAATGTATGTTGTACTGAGGTTACAGGTCTAGTTGGTGGTTTATAAATTAGGCTAATTAACATTACAATAGTACTTTCTGAGTGTGGGAGTATGTTTGTGGGTGGATGTGTGTGTGTGCAGACAAGAGCGCTCCTTGGAAGCAGAAACAGGATTAAAGTGTCTGTGGGAATTGTAAATTTATTGTGTAAATAGCTTTATGATTTGTTGTGTGTTTGGATTAATGCAATATATATCCATTTTAAACATTGATCTTTAAGCGAGTAATGTAATAAATCTGAATATTCCTTCAAATTACTGTTTACACTGGCTGTGCTGTAGATTAAAAGAGACAGTTGCCTTTATAAATTTAGTTGTAGAGTACACGGGTGTGTATAAATACTTCTGTTTCCAATTATACCAAACAATGATGATAAACTGTTGTGAGATGTTGGGACAATTGTACACAGCCTGAGTCATGAGAGGGATGATGCTGAGCAGTGACCGATGCACACATGGCACAGGGGGCTGGGGGGAGCTATTGTTTGGGCCAGGAAATGTGTAAATAGGCACCTAGAATAAATTCTATGAATGTATTGAAATGAAGACACAGTTCCTTCCCAGCTGTAATGCTTCTAAAAGGGGCAACTGTGTCAACACACCAAAATATGGAATCATGGTTGTTTTTTATTTACAGAATTTTATTGGTTTGTAGAAGGTGTTCAGGAAAATGAATTAGGTACCCTTGGCACTGGGTTGTTTTTGGTTTTCCATGTCCAAGGCTGCTGATGGTGCTGGTCTTCATGCTCCATATTATTGATCAGACTTCATTTGACAGTTGGGCATCACCTCAGAAGGGATAGTGGTTATCACTGTGACCCCTTAAAAATATATTTGCACCAAACACTGTGGCTTTAAACACAGAGTTAAGACAAGCCAGAGTTCATAGGCATGGAAGTGCATTTAAGGAAATAAATACATAGGCTCAGTTTTAATTTTGGTCTTCAAAGAGAAATTCTGTGGCCACCAGAAGCTCTCTGAAGAGACAGCTGGCCCTCAGGCAATGGCCAAGGGTGATCTGTGCTCAATGGGGAAGTCTCTTCTCAGGCAGGTTCTTCTCTTCCTGATTCACTGGGCAGCTGTGCCACAGCTGGGGGATGTGGCTGCCTGGCTTGTCCTGGTTTGGATCAATACATTTACAGTGGTACCACTGAGGGAACCACTTGGTCTTGCTGCAAATGTCCTGCAGTGACATCTTAAGTGCTCAAAGTCAGCTTCCAAACAATCCACAAAAAAAAACAAATCCTAAAAAATGTTCCTTCTTCAGACACGGCAGGGAACAGTTTTGTGCTGTCTATAAGAAAAAAAAAAATTGCTTTCTGAAGAGTTTGGTTTTCCAAAACTCAGGGGAAGTGTGGTTGGGTTCTCTTACATCAAATCCATGCCTTGTATGAATGCTGGAGAAGAGCTGACCCGTCTGGCAGCACCTGGGGAGGGGATGACCTTGTCATACTGATGGTTACATTGATGAGAGCTGGCCAGACATTAAATTAATCAAATTATGCAGTTTTAAAACTCAGGAAGGAGTGATCACAATTTGGCCCTCTTCCTTCTTTTTCCTTCTTTGTTATCCCTCCTCTTTCACATTATTATTTCTAAGAACAACAACAACAAAAAAAAGTGATCATGATAAATTATAGGAAGCTGGCAGCAGTGGTAATTAACAGGTAATTATCAATAAACAATTTAACCACAAAAACTTGGATCCCACCTCCCACTTGTCAACAATAAAGTCATGGAGGCTCCACAGGCCACTGGACAAACAGTCCACGGGGAGCAGGGCCGGCGCTGTTAGTGCAAATAAACAACTCTGTGCCGGGAGGCTAAACAAAAGCACAGCTTGGAGTGACCACGGGGAAGCAGGGAAAAAAAGGCTCCCTCGGCAGAAAGAAACAACAAAAAACCCAACAGTAGTTACAGTTTGAGGAGCCAACCTCAAACCGTTCGCAGTTTATTGCAGTCCCAAGTAAGTATCCCATAAACAGCAGTCAAAGCCCAACGTTTGGTGTCTTAAAAAAAAATCTCTTTGAAAGTGGGGAAAGAAAAGGTATTTTGGGGGAGGTAAGAAAAAAGCATTGTTATGTCAACTGGTTGACTGCAACAGATGCCTGATTGTGCTGTGTCCAACTTGAATCTCTGTTTTTGTGATACTGAGGTGAGAGATGTGTGGGGCAGCCAGGTGTGTGCCCAAAGGCTCCCTCAAATGTGCATGCAGATGTGCATGGCCAAACATCCTTCCAGCCTCTCCCTTGGGAATCAGGAGAGGTTTTTTAGGTGACTTCCAATAAAAAAAAGTCATCCCCTTCCTCATGTGAAAGCAGGGTTACTTTTTTCTCTTTTTGTAACTTAAATATGACCACAAGGAGCTTGGAGGAGTGACAGCACTAGTTCACACCACTCTTTGCTGACAATCTTCATCTTGCATTGCTGCATTGGGATTAAGGCAAATTTTCTGTTGAAGGGAGTCAGATAAAGACAGCAGAATGAATTGAGAATATATTGAACATGGAGTAAGTTTTTTGTGAATGACTATAACGTCACAAACTAACATAATGAAATTTAAGTGCTTGGATTTGGGGGTTTTACAAATTGATATCAGAACCTTTGGTAGAAATGTACTACTTACGTGTTAACTTTTATGTTAAACAATTGACACGAGCCAATCTATAAATTTGCACTCAACAAGACATATCCTGGCATCCTCCTGGAATTCATGTATTTAGAGAGTAACGATGGGTTAATGTGGAGCTTTTGTTGTCTTCCACTTCATGAAAGCCCCCAGTCTCATCACATCTCATCTGTGCTGGCAAGCTCCCTATCAGCCCCACCTTACCTACCGCACAGACCTGCTGCCCAGCCTCCTCTGAGCCTGCCTTAGATGCTGCAGTGTGTCTGCCTGGTTTTTCTTTAGATTGTCCAGTGCCTGCTGTTTTTTCCTCAGGTTCTTCAGTCGCAGCTGCATTTTCAGAGATTTTCTTAGATTTTCTTAATTCCAATATTTTTGGAAAATCCTAGATCTTCTAACAAACCCTCATGCTGTGTCCCCCAGTAACTTAAAAGTAATTAAGCAAAAAGTAACGATTTTGGACATCTATCATTTAATTTGAAATTACATATGGATTTAATGGAGGGGGAGGAAATAGTGCTTTGAGAGATTAGTTCTTAAATTTTGATTTAAGAACTGAGTTATTAGCTGAAATAATATGAAGCGGGGCTGCTTTTTTGACCTTTCTAAAGTCTAGCCTAGTCAATTATTACAGCAGAGCAGGGAACCAGAGAACAGCTTTGAATCAGTCAGACCCAAACTGATTTAAGTTTGCATGGGGTCGAATAAGACATTAGTTAAAAATAACTAATGTATTCTTTGACCTCCATAATGAGAAAGGACATTTACAGGTTTTTCACCATATATCTGATCCTGTTTATTCCATTCTGTGATTTAAAGATGGACTGAATGTTCTCATAGGAGTCTAGATAATACAATTATTATTTTTTTAATGTTTCCTGCTTCAAGTATTCTTTCAGTTGTGCATTTTGTCCATCAGTTTATATCATGGTTATATCTTGAGGCAAGATTGAATAAAAAAGACAATCACAGATCCCAGTGCTGGAAGGAGCAGGATCACTAGGGCTCCCACCTCCCTGCAACCTGCCTTAAGAGAAAAACCTAAGTTAGTGCTAATAAAACTGATTTTTCATTGTTTTCCAGATAGAATTAGACAGGAACTAGGGCTAGGAAACTCTTTCGCTCTGAGACCTTAAATATCTTGCCCTTGTCCTGTCTCTGAGCACCTTTTTGTTGAGGTGAGAGGGGAACCTAACTCACAGCCCTGCAAGCAGGGGAAGGCAGCTCAAGGCAGATAAGGTCCCTGTCCAGTAGGGAGAAAAATTTTTTCAAAGCATTGGTTAAAAAGGGAAAAAAAACTGAGCAAAAAAAAAAGAGCAAGGGGTGGAGACAAGTGAGTGGAGAAAGGAGAAGGAAGCAAGAGGGAAGGAAAGGGGAAAGGAACATTGATGGCAAAGCAAACTCAACCCAGAAAGTTTTCCACGTGTTGAAAAGTTCCCAACTTTGGTTATGTCTTCAGGCTTCAGCTCTTCCTGAGAACAAGAAAAGAAAACAAAAGCTGTTTCTATTTTTTAATGTAGATATCTCTCATTTCTGCACCCAAGTAATTCTCACTTTGCTGCCGGACGATGCTTCTCCAGTTTGGCCCTTCGGTGTGCAAAGGCTTGGCAGCCCTGATTTATGCATCTGCCTTTTTTCTGCTGCATAACCTGAGAAGATGCCTTTATAACTGGCTCCTTCGGTGCTGTAAAGGAAACATTAGTATGTCAAGTTTCCAGAGAGTTTAAAATAGGCCAGCTGGCTGCTCGGGGTGCACAGCTTGAAACGGTCACTTCCATTTTCGGCTGAGCAGCGCTGCCGTCAGGAGGAGCATTGATTAAATTGACCACAGTCCAAGGCTGGTAGAGAGCATAACACGAAGTGACTTCTCCCCAGAGCAGGCAGAAGATTTGTGATGTACACAAGGATAGAGTATGATCTTTTTCCCCTCCCTCTGTACTCCTGTGTTTACTTTAAAATACTATTTTTTCATAACAAAAGAAGCCTGAGCTTTTACCATTAAATTTGCTAAACAATTTAGGTTATATTTCATTGCTTGCACCCAGCTTCACACATAAATGTTTAGCAATATAGATAGCCCGTGTCCTCCTGAGCTTTCAGTAATACGGTTTTCAGGAATAAAGATTCCTCAAATGAGAAAGGTTTTGTGAGATTAACAAATACCATAGAATGATGGAATATTTTGGGTTGGAAAGGACCTTAAAGATCATCTAATCCCTGTGAGCAAGGACATCTTCCACTAGACCAGGTTGCTTAGAGCCCCATCCAACCTGACCCTGAACAATTCCAGGCTTTGTTTGAGGACAAAGTTCCCACACTTCTTTCTATTTAGTCAAAATACTTCCATGTTATTTTCTTTCCTTATCTCCAGTGAATCCTTTCAAGGGGATGTATCCCAGACAATGGAAATGAATGGGTAAGGAATTTATCTGCAAAATCTGTTGGTCCCATTGCCTCTGTGCAGCACTTTAGAGCAGCAGACCCCAAACCAGCAAGGTTTTAAACCCCTCAGGTCCCACTGAAAATCCCTGAGGAATGTAGGGTTTTTACCCCATTTTAAAAAATCAGAAAGATGTTGTAAAGAAAGGAACACTGTCAGTGTAACAATACCGAAGCAAGCAGGGGGAGCTGTATGGGGTAAATGCCCTTGCATGTGCTTCAGGAGCATCCCTGTGGATGAAGGACACCCACCAAGAGCTGGAGCTATCTGAGGATCCTTTCTCTTGGGGGTAAGAGATGACCCCAGGGCTTCCTCCAGCCCTGTAGCAGAACAAAACTGCTGAGTGAGAGGGGATAGTGGCAACCCTGGCTAACGAGCATGTCTTCACGATTTCCCCCTACTTTGCACCTGAAACACTATTTATTATTTCTAGTTATCCCCCAAATCCAACTAAATCACTGTGTTTCTTCCTGGTCCCTCTTTGCGCACTGGTTCTTGTTTGGGTTTTGTTTTTATTTTCAGTTATGTTTGTAAGGCTCTCCCACAGCCTGAGAACAAGGGGGTGCTTTGGAAGCACAACACCTTAGCACTTATTGTGGATAGATCAGTAATCTTTTATAATCAGAAATAGGTATAATTGTGTGTCTCTAGAAAAGGAGCTTAGCTGTCAAAGGATTAAGCCACATCCTGATCAATGCAAGTGCCTTCCTAGAAAACAGGCAGGGAAAGATTTCCTGTAGTTAGCAGCAATGAGGGAGAGGAACTTTAAAAACAACTTTCTATTTGATAACTACAGAAATCTAGCTAAGTCTCAGGGATTTAGCCAGGGAACATATTGGTTCCAGCAGACTATGGTAAAGTTAATTAAGGATGATTAATGGAGCATTTTCCTTCCAATGATATCTGTGACAGAACAAAGCTGTCTGAGGCTTGTCAAGCAGAATTTGAGTTGAATGAGTATTTATGTGATCAAATCTGAAGGGCTGCCTCTTGACAGAGCAAGGATTCATCAATCAATTGCGCTGGCTTGCAGTGGTGGGAAATTGGTCTATCAGCATAGCTCTGCTCCCATCCCCCATTTTTTCATTCAATCATCCCTCAGGCTACAATGCATCTTTAGCTTTTACCTCTGACCACCTTAAGGGCTATCAGAGAAAAGTAAAAGCAAGAGCTAAAACATCTATTATAGTGGTTATTTCTCAGCTGTACTCATACAATTGATTTCTTTTAAGTAAAGGCCCGGGCACTGTAAAGCGATACAAGCCTGTTCAATGAATTAATTGGTTTTAATAGAAGTTTAGCTTTGAGCCTGAAGAATATATAGTGCTCTCTTGCTAGAAAGTCTCCTATTAGGGAAACCACCTGCATAAAAGGCCCCAGTCCTCTCTTAATCCCACTGCCCTCATCATAATCACTTCATTTAAAAAGGCAAGATCCTTAATTTAAGAGAAAGGGGCCCCACGTGTGCTCCAGTTTCTGTGTATTTTGTCGTGCATCAGTTCCTGGGAGGGGAACACTGGCTGCCTGCACTTGGCTTTGGGTTGCCCTTGCAGCCTTTGGATGCCTGGGATGTAAGACATGCCAGGATTTGGGCAGAGGAATGATATCACTGTGGATATACCAATATCTTTGTTTAATGAATGCCTCAGTTGCTTTCACTGCTGTGGGGACTGAATGGAACTAACCACAAATGATGTAAAATGATGCATGTCTAGTGGAAAACTCAGAGGAAGATAAGTCTTAGCCCTACTCTGAATAAAATCAGGGCAGGTATTTTATTTATGACAGGAGACACAGGTTTAGCTTCATGTTCTAATGCAGCTCATAGATGGTTTCTTGTTTAACTGCTGTGGGCTCAAGCTTTGTTCTTCTGGGCACTCACCAAGCAAAATACACAAGTGGTATTTAAAACTGAAACACCAGATTGTCATCTCCATCATCAGCCTCATAAAATGGCATCATTAGACGTCTGACCTACATTAGCCATCTACTGTTCAGTAATTTAAATTGACCATCAGTTCAGAAAGAGCAATATCTCCTGGGGGCAATTCACCCATTTTCTAGACATCTAGGGAGGACGATGAGGGTTGCATTCAAGAAGTCTGATCTCTCTCTGTGGGGAACTTGGACTTCATACCTACCTTTGAAATGTGTAAAGCTTCCAGTAAAAATAAAATCCCTGAGAGTGGATTACTTTCTTTGGTGCAGTTGTAAGCTCAGTGGCATGTATCCCTCATTGGATTTGCACACTAATCTTCCTTCTTAAGTTACTGGTAGAAATCAGGTTTCTAGGACTTTTATGAATTGGAAAATTGAAGTTCTGCCTGGTAATAATTTTGAGGTTTGGTACCTGCCTCAGCTAGGCCAGCTATAAATAAGAGAGGTTAAAGACAAGACTACACTTTTTCTCCCAGACTTGTGCACTTTGCACAAAGAAGCACAGAGGAGAACTCCAGTGTGCCTTGACCTATGGAAAAATGGCTCAATCATGAGCTGTCTTTACTTTTTTATACAGGTTTCCATCTAGGACTATTCCCCTGAGTACCAATATCTGCCCTGCGTATACAAATTTTATATAAATCCAAAGAGGTCTCTAAATGCAAATATGTCCTTTAGACCTTATTGGTTGTCCCAATATGATTATTGTTGAGAGCATTTCTTTCTGTCGGTAGAGAATACTATTTCATATGTGCAAGCAAGCTTGGAAACCAAATGTCTAAATATTTAACCAATGTTATTTCAAAGAATTTCATTATTTATCTTCTTTATGATTTATACTATCACATTCTCTGTCTGTAGTTGTGGTTTATCATAAGCAACCCATCTGCTGAAACAGCCAAATTGGAACATTCATATAAGATGCGTTCCGATATCATAAACATGACAAAAGATAGATTACATTTAGTCTTTCTCCATGTTTAACCAGTTTAATTTGTTTCCTATGCAGAAGAGGCTCTAAATTTACTTAATATATGTTAGCACTTAGGAACACAGTTAGGAACATGACTAGGGTCTTAACCTATTCGTAAATAAATGGGAAGCTTCCTGTCTGAGTAAAAGAAAGAGAGAGAATTTATGTCAAACAATCAGGAATTTAATACATAGTGCTCTATTAGGATGTCCAGTTTGTGTACATACTCTTAAGGCATGATTACGAATAACTTCACTTCTTATAAACAATGTGACTGAAGAAATTACTCACAGATACAACAAAAAGGGAAAGAAAGGTAGGAAGTTTTAGCTGCAGCCAATAAAGGAATTACTTTCCCTGAAAAGGTTAAAAACTCAGGCATTTATTTTTGTTGCCATAATATTTGTCTTTGCAGGTTTAGCTTTCTTAAGAATCCCAAAGAAGATGCTGCGTCGGGAAAGATTTTAGTGACCTGGGTTCAAAGTCATATCATAGATCCAACATTTTCTCCGACAGCTTTGGTTTTAAAGTAACCCTAATGCTGGACCAAATCTGTGAAGTGAAGTGACTGTCCATATTTATATCACTCTGAAGAGAGCTTTTAGTGATTACAGGGTTGATCCAGCAAGTTGTTGAATGCCTTCAACTTCTGTCGGTTTCAGTGGAAGCCAAGGGTGCTCAGTGCTCGGGCAGAGTGCTCAGCACCCTCAGGACCTGGCCCAATGGGGTTTTTCACATTGAAAGGTCAAGTAGAGGGCTTTGTATTTCAAGCTATAGAGTCACTCATTTTTCTCTCTTAAGGTAAAAACCATGTGATTGGAGAGTGTGTGATTAACTGTTAAGGAAACAATGTCCATAATGATATATAAAGGTGTTGCTTTCAAAAGTTGCTGTTGGATTTCTTCGGAGGTGTTAAATATATGGTGGTCCAACACCATGCAATTCATGAATGCTAAGAATAAATATAAGCTTATTTCAGTGATGGTGATTTACTGCGGAGCAATTTTGAGCAAATATATTCACATTATAGGATATGAATACAAATCAAACATAACTGAGCTGGTCTTTATGAGAATGAAGTGTCAGTACATTTGAAAATATGTGTAACGCCAAACTTTAATCATTTTACCAGCATGTTAATATTCCAATTGATTATTCTGTGTTCCTCCTGAATGTTTAAGGTTTTGCTACTGATTTGTCTGCTGCAAGCATTGCACACCTTCCAGGGCTATCTGGCACTTAGACTCTCCCAGGTTGGGATACTACTGGTCTGATTCTGTTTGATAAAGAGCTTATCCTGTTGCAAAGTCCTTGCCTCCAAAGAACATTAACACTATAGAATATAGAGAAAGGGAAAAATAATGGTGGAACTAACAAGTTCCATGTGGGCCTTCAGCAGCATCAGATTGGCTTTCATTGCACCTCTTCTCCAGGAAATGTGATTTTCCTGGAATGCAGATCCCAAGGTGAGACTCCATCTTCATGTCTGTGCATGAAGTATTTTATACAATCTCAGCACCAGGAAAAGTAATGGAGTTCTTATTGCAGTGGCATTACACTTGCTCAGATAGGAAGGTGGCACTGGGTTTGCTTGCATTACTTGAGTTCATTACTCTCCTATGTGTACAAAATTTAAGGAACTACTTTTTTCAGTCTTAAACATTTTTGAGGCTTCACCACAAGGACAGAAAAAGCCAGGAGACCTAGGTGAGGAATAAAGGGCACAGAGACAGTTTCTGCTTTAGGATCTTTCAGTCCAAGAGAACATTAATGGATGCATATAAGAGAGGAGGAAACCCAGAACTTGTCATCTTGACAGCAGCTGCAGTATACCAGGAGATTAATCCTTATGAATTCAAAGAGGAATTTGAAGGAGAGTTGGGAGGAAACTGGTGAAATAACTTTGGGGGTGTTTGCAGGGAAAGCCTCCTCTGTCTGGAGGGCAGGGCTGGAGAAAATGCAGCATTTCAAGGTTTGCCTCTGCAGTCTGCAGTTGGAAGGGGAGATAAGACTGTGTCCCTACACAGGGATGGCACACACCAAAGTGCCCTGAAAGTGAAGTTTTTACTTCAGGGGATGCATAGGAGAATGAGGTGATAGAAGAGAGACATTACAGGGAAAAGTAGTGGAATAAGGAAAGAGCAGCAATATTTGCCTGTGATCTTGGTAATTCTGGTCAAAATACAACTACTGAGGCTTTTTAAAAATTCTGTGTAGCCAAAAAACATATTAATAATTAAAATTATGGCAACGGTGCTAAAAACAGCTACAGCCTACAGGACCTTTTAAAAGATGGACAGATCAACAGAAATGCAGCAGAAAGAAAGGAAGAACTATCTGGGAAGGCAGGAGTAAATCATGACCACAAACCCCTGGCTGTCTGGTGCTGTTTATCCCAGCCTTGCTCTGCTTCCCTGGCTGATAACACAGCCCACCATACACCCGGGCATTGTTCTGACACTGAAAGATGAAGCGGATTTTTACGAGCCGTAACTCTCCACCACGCTTTCCCTCACAACACCTACTGCCTCACTCTGGTCCCTTGATCCCACTTTCCTTCCCCCAAAACCAGTGTGTTTATTGGGACCAGTGCAATGGAAATTCCACTTACTGTTTATATCTTAGGTTTCTCTTGCCTTCCTATATTTCCCTGGGAATTGGGGCAGTATAGATTCTTGCTCCACACCCATGGCTTTGTCTTTGCCTTTTTTTCCTGAATAATTTTTCCCAACTGCATTTCCACGGAGCAGCTGTTTGTATTTAAAAACCACCTGCACAAGTAGTTCTGTTTTCAGTGGAAGAAAATGTTGCTTGTAAAAGGAAAAAGCCCTAAGGTGTTGGAGTTTGCTGGAAGTTTTAATTCGATGCGTATTTTTTCCTACTGATTGATGACTGTTCGAAGTGCAACTTTAGCCCTTGATAACTAATGAAACTGGGTGGTACTAACAGTCACCGTCTGGCACAGTGATGTGTAGTTAAACTGAGATCCTGTGAGGAAGGAGATTGGGTTTTGACCCAGCAGGAAAATCCTAGATCCCTAATTTTAGCAGAGGAGTGAGAGATGGTGAAAGAGGAGCAGCGTCTTCACAGAGAGTGAAACTGCTGTGCAAAAGGCTGAACTCTTGCATGGTTGGGCAAGGACTAAGAAAATGTAGAACATGCAGAACACAAGACCTCCTAGGAAAGGAGGATGGGCATTTGGGGAAAATCTCACCTTCGTTTAAAGCTCGTGGGAATTTTGGGGACTTTTTCTCAAGGGCTCCTGAAGTATAATGGGGAACGATAACATTATTTCCCAGCCATGGCTAATCTCGAGGAGTTGAGGCTTATGTTACACTCATGCATTGTGCTGGGTGTTTGTGAAGCCATCAAGTGCAGCCAGAAGTGGTCCTGAGCCCAGCCCAGCACTGGGAAAGCCCTGTTTGCTCTCTCCAGGGGCCCTCCTTGGCCTTTCTCCTGCTGCTCCTAACGCCCTCCTACCTCTTACTCCTCTTCAATTCTCCTTGCTATGGCATGATTTTACTTTAATTTCTTTCCAAGTGGTATTAATTCTTTAATTTCCAAAGAGCCAGCTGGACTGAGTACCCAAATCCTCTCCAGTTTCCCAAAAAGCTCCTGTGTGCTTGGTGCTGCCTCTGCTTGGCAGCGTGTGATGCTCACAGGAGAAGTAACCACTTCAGGCCAACAGTAAATGGCAGCAAATTCTGGCTTTCAGCCCTAGCTGAGGCCATTAGATGATGATTTCTTGCTGCAAAGCTGGCACCAAACCTCTGCTGACCAGGGCTATAGTAGAAGGTCATTTATGTGTCCCATCCCAGATGATGGAAACAGTAGCAGTGAGGGCAGTAGCAAGCTAAGAAATAAATTGTACCAAAGTTTGAAGAGCTTTACACCATTATTAACAGACATCTAGGTATATTTATATATATTTTCAGATGTATTTAGGATTTAATGAGTATACTTATTTATTCTGCCATCAATCCCATCCAAACTGAAGAAGTTGCCAGAAGCCAGGCTAGCTGTGTGTCCCAGGAAAAAGACTTCTGGCACATAAAAAACTGATTCCTACCTCCACTGCCTCCCAGTCTTCCCTTCTCCCTACCTGCAGCTTTGCTGTCCATAGGCAACAGTGTCTGTCCTCCAGGTGGGGTTTGGGTGGGATGGTGGAGCCTTCTTCATGCCAGCCAGACTCCTTTGCAGTAAACTGGAGAAATTGGAGAGGTCTTGGCATACTATGGCTTGTAAAGGTCTTGTAAATGGCTTGTGCAAAAAAAAAAATTTCCAAATGGAAACAGCACTGTGCCTTAAATTTAAAGAAGCTTTGATAGGAAAGAGCGGTAAATATAAGCCTTTCCACCTCTGAGGGTATATTGTAAATGCCAGACAGTGGAAAACCAGTAAAGAAAAAAGCATCTGAGAGCAAAGACAGCACTGGGGAAGTTAGACTTGCTTTTTGGCTGTGTATGACTGAACCCAGCAGGCATTTCAGACACAACTGGTTTTAGCATAAAGGCCACTTCTGGTTGTTTGGAAAACCACTTGGTGCTGTGCACGGGTGGATGCTGCTCTTGCCATTCAAATCCCATGGTGTTTTAGGAGGGCTGTCAGTGCAAAAAGCCATTATTTTCTCACTCAGTGCATCTTAGGCCTTAGAAACTGAGGAAGGGTTTGGTGGAAAGCATCTTGCTGGGTCCTGGTCACTGTAACAAGATGGAAAACTCCACAAACTATTTTGGCATGAGGGTGGCATGTTTGGGATGTGTGAGAGGGAAGGGATAGCAAGGCAGATGAGCAGATGAGACCTGATGGCCAAACAACAAAGGGATCCCCAGCAGAAGAGTTCTGACTGTGATCACTGTCCTCAGGGGAGGTGGCATCTGTCTCCTGACATGGACACTGTTGTATTTATCTAAAATCACAGAGCTGTAAAACCGGAGCTCAATGTTTGCAGGGTAAAGAAGTGACTTCACTGGGAAGGGTTCCTTAACAGAGCTGAAAGAAAAGTGGGCAAATCCATCACTGCTCCTTACTCAGCCTTCATGTAGGTTATCTTTCTGTCAGTATTCTGCTAATCTCAGAGCATCAGAGCTTTGTTTGTGTAGATAGCCAGTGCCTAAATAGGTCTGAATAGAATTTCAAACATTATATTCATCTATAAATGTCACTGCTCACAATCATGTAGCCAAGAGAAGCAGTTCTGCAAAACCTGCACGACTAAAATTTAAACAGCTTGCGAGAAACCACAGCAGTGTGGCTGGTTTGCTAAAGGAGTGTTATTTGCTGAAGAAATCACCATGTAATGCTTAATAACAACAGCAGAGAGTGTGGTTGCATGCATTTAATGAAAGAAGTGGGGAAAGTGCTCTAGACAACCTTTTCATTGCTATTTTGGAGCACAAATTCAGTTTGTGAGTGCTTGCAAAATATCTGTTGTCATCTGCTCATGCAGAACTTCTCTGCGACACCTCTGCAGGCAGGTGCTTTAAGTGTATGTGTAAATTCATCTTCCTAGTGGCCACTGGTGCCACAACAAATGTCATTCCAAACAAACTCTCTGCTACAGGCTCTGTTGGAAATCATCATTTAACACATCATTTAGAGTACATCAGAGTGAATCTCACGCAACCTGACCGTAATAATTCCCTTCCCAAATTAACTCTGTTTTTAACATTTTGACATTAAGAATGGAGGCAAAGTCCTTTAAACACGTGGCTACTTTCATTTGGTACTGAGCATTGGGAAATGAAGGTTTATAGTGCAATGACTAATTATTATTTGTCCGTGAATTTCACAAAGTAAATCACAGTGTGTATACAAAAATTACACAGATAGCCTGTTTGCTTGCTCATTTATTAAAATTCAGCTTGCTGGGCCCAAGAGGCTGCCCAGGAGTAATCCTCTCTGCTCTCCCAGCCTGTGCAGGAGAAATCTAGAAGATAGGATCTCAAACAATTTGCCAGCTTTCCCCCTGTGGTCAGTGAGGATGCATAACTTTCTTTTTATTAACACAATTAAATTCAGTGGCTCCTTTCAGCTGATTGAATTCATGCATTGCAAGTGGCCATGCAGTTCCACGTAGCCACTCAGGTGTTGCATGCAGAGCTGGTGTATTTTTGGAAGGGCTCCATGCCTTACCAGAGAAGTAGAGAGAAGCTTCTGAGAGACAACCCTCCCGCCCTTCACCTTGATTTATAGTGCACATTATGGTTTTGAATGGTATTTTTGATCAGGCAGGATGAGCTGTGACTGTCCTGTTTCCAGTCCATGCATTCAAGCTGGCTGTTTTCTATCTTGTCTTGGGTTCTTGCCCACCCCACACAGCTCTCTAAGGTGTAAAACAGGAGAGCAATTACTCTTTGTAGCACCTACTATCCATCTAACCTACATTTTCACTCTTATTTTAGAGTCAATGTTGCCTTAGATATAAATCAGTGCTCTGGGTTCAATGTGTTCCTGTTCCAGCACTTCTGATAGGGTGTGAACAGTTACATATTTATTCAGACTTGTGCCTTATAAAGTACATGGCTGCAGAGACAAATTCTTCATGATTGTTTGTTTTACGGTGCTGTTAAAAAGGGTAACTCTGGCTAATGCCAGCTGATGAGTTCAACTGTAAATTTATGCTAATGTGACAGAAGAAACAGCAAGAAGAAACAACAAAATTTAGGATGATGACCCAGGAGAACAGAACTGCCATCGTCCTCCAGCCTGTCCTCTTCCATGGCATTTTTATAATTTCATGAACCCATTTTCCAACCCCACCTTTCCCTGTGACTTTCCCATTGTATGCAGTCTGTGCAAATATCTGTTTTATAACATGTTTATCACAAAGCAATGTGGGCTGTACACCAAGTAATGTTCCTTCTCTGACGGCTAAACAAACACTTGAATTGTTGCCCTCTCTGTCCAAAAGGCAGTCAGGGCTCTTCTATTGCCCTCAGTGGAGTCAGGATTTCATGATGGGAATATTTCATGCCTCGCTCTTCACTTTGGGTGTGTTTCTGCTGACTTTACAGCAGATCTCTCTCTATGATCCTGGTTGTTTTCTTTGATCAAGCTGGCATCTTCAATATTGGCATACCCTCAGCTGTGTAAGCAGCATCTTTCCCCCTTCCCACAGTGCTCCTGAGGGTCACTGGCACGGGGGCCAATTGTCATTCTGAGCCACAGCCATGAGTGTCTCACACGGTGCTTTGGGACAGGTGAACGAGGCTGCTATCAAACCAGCTCTGCAGCCTCCTGGGGACTGCCCAGGAACAGCTAAATATATTTTTCCTAGTACATGACTTCACCACACCAGCAGTGAGATACCATCTTGCCCTTTGTGTTGGGGCTGGATGACATTTTCTCCTTTCCCAGGCGGCCCCGTCCTGGCTGGCAGGGAGGAGCAGCACAGCCCTCAGTCAGTGCCCGGCAGCTTGCCCAGATCTCCCTGATAAGGAGCAGGGAGCTGGGAAACACCAGGCTGGGTTTCTGTTTCGGTGCTCAAGCTGGTCTCGATGCCATGTTCTGGATTTGAGCTTGGAGAGGAATATTTTTGAGTACTGCTTATGGAATAGCACTTGGCCTTGCTTTCCTTCCCTGGGAGCGTTGGGTAACAGGCATTCATGTCAATACTCATTTTTATTTGTTTTGCTCGTTATTAAATGTGAGCAAACATTCGGGTCTGTGGAGGTGTGTGGATGTATCCATGTGCTTATCCCCCCACATGCAGGCACAGGCTGCTGCTATAATTAGTTCTGCTTGGGAAGAGTGGCAGGAGGAAGGGTGAGCAGCTGGGTGCTGACACGACCTTCCCAGCCCCGCGCTCGGAAAGGGTCTGAGGTCACTCGTGTCCTTCCGAGTGCCCCTCACATCACCAGCTGATTTGCAAGGAGGTTAATTTGAAAAGAGCCTCACTTTGGGTATTTGCAGGGTTTTCATTTTAGAGCCTTCACCCCAAGGTGTGCAGCGAGGTCAGGTCTAACAGCTGGATTCTCACCTGCATAGGCCGGGTCTTCCCAACAGCAGGTTGGGCCTCCCATGTGCAACCTGGATGTGAAGTTCCTCTCATCTGAAAATTGCTTAAATATTACACCTGCACAGAAAATATCACAGAATTCAGTATACACATGGAGCTGGCATCTTATATCTTGCAAATTTTGCAAGGCCAATCCCTTATTGATTGTAACTCCAAGCTCCCCAAAGACTCACCATACCTGGCACAGTATTTTTGTAGGTATTTGATTGTAATTGATAATTAATGGAATGAATCAAATCAGATGCTATCTGAAGCAGTGATATACCCCGGAAAAGAAAGGGTACAAAATTCCCCAAAGCATAAATCATTATTAGTTATTAATTTTTACCAAATGCATGTGACAGGAATATGGCTGGCGCCAGTACAGAGGCACCATTAAAAAGGAAGAGCATCATTTTAGGGTTGGACCAAGTAATTTATTTTCTGGGAAGCCTTTAGCAGAATCTACCCATTTGTGGGGTTTAAAGAGTTTGGTTCACTTATTTACTTTGGATTTTCGTGTTCACTTTCATCCCCTTTTGTACTTCCTTGGACAAAATCCAAACAGGCAAAGTAACTAGAGAAAAGCTGTTCTCACCATGGGGAAATAATGTATTATGCTAATTCCAATTAAAGGAAATATCTTAAACTGCAAATATAGCCTTCAAGAGAGAAATGAAAAGTGTGGAAATTAACATTCTTGCCAGATTTTCAGCTCAGTTCTGCATACTCAGGGGGTTTGGGTCAGGCTCAGATAAGCATCCAAAATTTGGGGATGTTTATCCAAACGTTATTTCTGAGCCTTCTAAGTTCACTCCTGACTAATCATAATGGAGTTAGTGGTAGCAGGATATGAATGTACAACATTTAGCTTAGAAATTGGCAGCCCCTCATCGTTTCACAGCTAGGAGCCTTTGACCAAATATCAACTCTGCTAACCAAAACAAAATAAAATAATGCCTTGACTTGGTCTCCAGCCATACCACCTTAGCTACAGCCCTAGAAGACCTTCCAAGCAGGGCTGGGACAAGGCAGGCTTGGCTGGGGGACCTCCATGGAAAATATTGATGTTACTGGAAGTGTCCCCTGTGATTCAGGAGGTGACACTTTCCCCAGTTTAGTGTTGAACCCACGTAATGGTTACATGTACGGAGTTGTCCTTTAGATTTGGGAAGTCTCAGAGGGCTGAACGGTCATTAAAGATCTTTTCTTAAAGGCTCATACATTAACTCCATGTTCACCTGAAATGCCAAGGCAATCACCAACCCCATTTCCCCATACATTTGATTTTAGTCAAAGGGTATCACCCTAAGTAGTTGTATTTGAACATTGTAAATTCATGCCAGGAATAAATCCATCCAAGTGCAAATTCTCCCCTAGTAAAAAAACACCAAAATGCTCAGTGAAGTTATATCAGGAAAGAATTTGACCACATGAACTTGGACTGCAGGTACATAGTCTAGTGCTTCAAATCCCTTCTGGTTTGTTCAGACTTACCTTTGAATCACAGATAAATTACAGGTAAATCAGTAGGGTTTTAAGAGAAGACATTAGATATTCATATACAAATAATAGATATTGAAAGTTCTAGTTTAAAGGAAGAAAAGGGAGAAATTAAGAGAAATAACAAATGTCATAAAAGCATGGTAAGAAATGTTCAAATTGTATTTGAATATAGTCTTTAAGCTACAGGATTTTTTAAAAGGTCAATGATTATTCATTCAAGGTACATTGTGAAATACATTTTATAAAACTTTGCTGGTGTTCTTGCTATTTCCCTTGCATCTTCCTCCTGAAACCAGCAGAAATAATCCCTCACTTACTACCAGACCCTTTATTAACAAGCAGCATAGATGTTCTACTGTGGAAGATTTTGACAGTTTAAACTAAGCACCTGTTTCCATCTAATGTAGGCTTGGCAGGATGCTGTGTTTGGTGTAGCTCATGCCACTCAGATGTCAATTTTTTCTTCATTAGGCCAATAAATTAGTGAACTACACCATGCTCTAAAACTCCCATCAATCTCCCATCACATTCACTCTTTTTTTCGTTGTTTGTGGTTGCCTTCTCCTTCCAAGGGAAATGAGCAACTTGAATTTGAAGTGGGTGCTTGGATTAGGAAGTGAATTTTGTGTGTGTTTGTGTTATAGCATCAATGATCACATCAGCTGTATCAGGAGCATTTTAGCATCCAGCTGGATGAAAGTTTGTGGGGGGATCGCTGCCCAATAAATTCAGTACTTATTGCTATCTATGT
This sequence comes from Peucedramus taeniatus, assembly GCA_013400575.1. Classification (NCBI taxonomy): domain Eukaryota; kingdom Metazoa; phylum Chordata; class Aves; order Passeriformes; family Fringillidae; genus Peucedramus; species Peucedramus taeniatus. Next base: position 11,270 of record WBNO01022783.1, on the reverse strand, counting down.
CATCAAGATGTAACCAAGGATATTTAGAAGGAATAGAGAAAATGTCAATAATCTGAATCGCCTGCGAGTCATCATTGTAGCTGGTTTTGGTTTTAGAAAAAGCAGAAACGGCAGAAAAACTGTTCCAAATGGTCGTGAAGACGTGATAGGCTTCTGTAATTTCAGGGAGAAAAATCGGAAAATCATGTAACATATGACTGTTGATAGCTGCAAGAGGAACAAATGCTTTCCATCCTGAAACACTTCGTACCATCAGTGTTTCAACAGCTCCTATTTAGACATTAAAAAGAAGACATTTTTTATTATGATTTCTTGGGCTCTGATCAGCAATGTACAAAAAAGCAAGCAGGAGCGTATGGTTGCTTATCCTTCCTTCTTGTTTCCTTTTACTCTTGAGTTCTCGAAAGGTCGTAAAATAGAGAAATAAAAAAAGCCACTGAAGTGTAGTTTTGTTAACTTTATCTTCTTAACATTAAACATTGTTTCAAATTTCTTACGGTACATAAAATGTTTTGCCTTGCTGTATCATGTGTACAGAACTTCAAAAAGTAAATGCGACAGCTCAGAAAATGTAATGGATGTGTAATAACAGCTCTTTAGATCTCCTGTTTTTAGCATAGCATCTTTTTGTTCCCAAAGGTGCTTTTAACATGATATCTAAAGCTATTTCTGAAGTCATTTATTTTTTGCATGGTGATAGGTCTTATTCTGTAATTAGCCCATGCTTCTATCCTGCTGGAGTGTGTGAGCCTCCCTGAAATGTTTAGTCCTCATCAATCCTTTTTGTTTCCCTTCCAAAGGCATCCACCCTAATAACTCCCATTTCACGGATGCAGTACATCCCAGCTGCCTTCAGCACCTTCTACGAAAACATTTGGAAATTGTTGCATTGGAACGGAGCTCAGCTCTTTCTGCTGGGCATTTTCAACATAAAGAAGTTTCCTCTGTTTGCCTTAAATTCATTCAGCACATGAATTTTAGCAGATGGTTTTTAACCACACTTGCCCCACATCCTGTCACCGCTGGTGCTGGGAAAGGGCTGCCAGCAGCAGGAGACCTGGGTTGCCCCATTGAGCTGGAGTTTGGTCAGACATGAGTAGCTAAATCATGATTTAGTCTATTTGGGGCATCTCTTGTGTGTCCAGACATAATTTGTTGTGATGAGAACTGGTGTGAGCACAGTGGGAACGGTGGCATCGCTGAGGCTCGTTAATCTGCTGTCATTTGCATATATGCAATGCAGGGAGGTTAACAGGATTTCCCTGATGCCCTGTCAGTGGCAGCAATGGAGTTGGTTTCCTCCAGTGTGTCAAGCAGGTTGCTGTTAATCAGTCACTGTTAGGTTTTTTTTGTGCCAGCTCCTCTGCTCAGTCTGCTGCTGTGTCCACGGGAGCAGCTGCAGTGGGGAAGGGTTTCAGGTACCAGCACGGGTCCAAAAAAGCTCCAGGGGTAAAAAGAACACAATTTAATATTCAGTGCAAAGTTTTATTCCCCTCGTGTCTTCATAAGCCAGCAAAAAGGGAAGTGTGAAGGCATGAATGATGCCTTAAGTTTTAGTTTTCATGGCTACTGGGTAAGAAACACGTGGCTGCACTCAGTCCCTTGAGATGGCAAAGACTCCAGGGGAAGCTGGGGAGTGGCTCCACATCCAGCAGGGGCAGTGGGGCTATGGCATTAGCAAAGGAGGTTTATGAACCTTACCCTCATGCATTAAGAACCCTGGGTACCCTGTGTCAGCTCCTTGCATACAAAATTCCTTGGAATGTGACCAAGTGAGTGCCCACTGACACTGGGCGCAGGGGTGAAAGGGGTGTTTGTGGTGGGACCCTCCTCAAGTGTCCTGGAAGTGTCAGGAAGCTTGGAAGCAAAGGCATAGAGAAAAGCTTGATAAATAAGATGATGTGAAACTGAATCACTGCATAGAGATGAATCAAAATTATAAAATCAATAGGTATCGATCTGTATATATCACACAAATAACTGTGCCTGAAGAGGTGCCCAGATTTAACATGCTGATTATACTGCAGTCAGTGGGAATAACTTGAAATCTGAAGAGCTATTATGTTTTAGTTGTTCAGTGCTGCAGCTGAAGCTGACAATATCGTAGCTGAAGTCTCTTTAAATTTTTTCCTGCTTGAAGTTCTTGGTAACAAGTATATTTAATCAACAAACCAGAAGCGAAGAACAGATTTTTGGCTTACAAAATACTCTTGAGCCATCTAAAGCTGGAGTCCAAACACTACAAATTCTTCTAAAAATATACATCTTTCATTTTAACTTCCATTTGCTTTTACTACTGGCCTCACTCATGCAAGCCAAGGTCACTGCACTTCAGATGTGTCTGCTGGACACTTGGCTACCGACTGGACTTGCAATGAATCACCTGGAACAACATCATCCATGGTCACCACACTCTTCATGTGGCTTGTTGGAAATCAGGTCAACAAGGTCTTTGTTATATCCTGTTCATATAGACCCCATTTGTATGTTATTCTTTTTGTATCTCTTAAACTGGTGGAGGTGCCCTCTTTTGAAAGCAACAGGATTTACTGGATTTTTGGGGGTTTTGGTCAGTCTTTGCCTCTGGCATTGACCTTTCTGCTTCTTTCCCATCAGTGGATGCCTTAAGGAAGGAAGAATGTGCTTAACTCAGTGTGAGGAGTAGCTGTCATTATTATTGCTTTCTTCAAGGTTCTTGTCATGTTCTTTTTTCCCAAATTGTGTCTCCTAAACTTGGGGTAGATCCATACCTAACAAATTTGTAAAAAGGCTTCAGATCAGTTACTTGTCATACATGGGCAGGCACAGGCTGAATCTGCTGCAGAATTACTTCCCATCTTTATTCATGGATTGAGAATGTTCATTTTCTTTTGCTGGATTAGATTTGCTGAGTAGATTTCTGGGCATATAAATGATATTTTGGAATGAAACCTTCACCTTTTATAAATCATTCAAACCAATTCAGTTTCTTCTTTTCATGGAAGTATTTCCCAGTCCACAGCAACTTTGATCTAAACCTACTGTTTTCCATTTGAGAAAAAATTCACGGATTAATTTAGAGAATGAAATAATTAAGCAATTCTGAAGTGCTAATGAGCACTCATAACTCCCACTTGCATCTTTTATAGCACTGTTAAATGCACCACAAGCTCTAGGGAAAATTGTGGTCATTCATATGGTGACAGATATTCTTGCTTTATCACCCAAGCTGACAGACGTCCTTCGTGCAGCACACAACTGGCTGGAGCTTGTGTTCCCAGTGCTTGGCAGGACAGCTTCTAGATCCTATTTATTTCTGGAGGGCTCACAAATATAGCACTAAAATACTGTGCTCCAGCCTGGAGCTGAAGGCAGTGGGAGGATCCAGGACTGACTTTTGTCTGGAGCTGGAGCAGCTCCTCCATCTACAGCCCTGGGACAGGCCAGGACTGGTCTGAGTGTCTGACCCCAGGAGTGACAGGAATCTTATGTGGAAATGAGACACTGTCTGGGCTTGATCAACACTTCTGGCCACCAGTTCAGCCCCAAGGTAGCCAATGCTCCCATGTCAGTGCTGTGTTCAGGACTTGGAGCTGCTGGTGTTTCCCTGGGGGATATGTGGCAACCCTGATCTTACTGTGATTCCTTGAAAAGCCCACAAAGATGAGCACATTCCTCAGCCAAAACGTCCTGCAACAGCTCCTTTACCCAGTGGATCTCCTGGATTATCCCATGTGAGCATTCCAGCACAGGGAAGCATAAGGAAAGAAATGATCTTTAGTGCTGTATTTACTATACTGGATTCTCAGCAAGACAGATCATGCAGCCTCTGAAATCCTTCCTGGTGGAAAGACATCTGTTCTTAACACATTGCCTCATTTTGCATCTATGGACTCAAAAAACTGTAACTGAGCCCATTCCCCACTGCTTTCTGCAGCCACTTAGTGAGGTTTAGGAGCACACAGTGGAGTGGTTGGGGCAGTTTCTCCCCCTCTGCCTGGTGGGGATCGTGATCCATCTTATGCTCAGCACTTGCATGATTGCTGGGGGACTCCTAGCAACAAGAGTTGACATCATGAACTCTGTTTCACATTTCTGCCACAAAAGTCAAAGGCAGAGTTTGACGTATCCTCCCCAAAACTTCTATAGGAGGAGCTTTCATTTATGGCACCAATGAGCACAATGTGCTTACATTTAAAGATCTGTTCCAAAGTATCAACTGCTCATTTCCAAGGCTAAAATATTTTCCTAGCTAAAAAAGGAGAGATAAAGTAGAATTTCTGCTACAGATGAGCCATATTAAAGCATGCAGACCTGTTTTAACTGGCAGTGACCAAGCAGACTCCCACTATTTATCCATGAGAAGCTGTAAGCACTAGCAGGCAGAGTGTAGTTTCTGTTCATTGCAATCAAAGAAAAGGAATAAAAACCAACTTCTCAATGAATGAAACTTATGTGAAAATATTGCATGAGAATCTGCCACTGATTTTCTCCATGAGCAGAACTCTGTATTCCATCCATAAAGATAAAATAGTAATCTTCCCATCTGACACACTTTTTATCTCATCTATGCCAACTGTAAGATTTCAGGAGAGGGTCTCATGTTTATTATTTTCCTACCCACAAAGGGTCCCAGTTTCCACTGGACCTCTAGGTGCTGCTGTAATGCTAATAATACTCATAATTCTGCTAGTGGCAAATTCAGCCCAACATCTTAGGCTTAAATAAATTATATGGAAAAATGGTTATAAAACAGATTCCATCCTCCTTCAAATTCTGCAGTTCATTTTGCATCTGCAAAACTCAGCTTGTGGATTGATATGCATCTTGTGTATTGGGAATATTTTCTCTATGAATCTCACAAAAAATCTGCAGTATGGCTTGTGGATTAAAAAAAAAAAAAAATGCCTGAAGCTGTACCACTCATCTCTCTCCTCCTTCACATGCATGCTCAACTGCTGGGTTTTTTTTTTTTTCCTTCCCCCCTTTGTTTTATCAGTATGGTGCTAAATTACCAAGTTTGAAATTTCTTCAGCAAATAAGGGATGCATGCCAGAACACAAGTGCCCCGAGGGATCTGAGTCTTAGGGGAAAAAGCCCTTAATCTCCAAGTTTATAGGTAGCAGCACTTTCCTGAAATTGGAAAATGTTCAACTCATTTATGAAAGAAATCTGCCACAAGGATACGCTGATGTTCACAGCTATTTCATTAATAACCCATTGTGATCCATGGGTTATAGGACAGGTTTATTTGGACACCTGCATCAAATATATTCTCCCCCCTCCCTGCCCTGAATTTTCCCGATGAGCAAAATCTTTTTAGAGCAAACCAGGTAGCTCCCAGGGTAAGATTTTTCCAAATGCATCAGGCACCTTTGCCCATGTGTGACTAATTTATGTGGAGCAGCACTTCTCCTGCACGCCCAGGTGGGCTGCTGTGCACACACAGGGCCAGTTAAGCATTTACTGCTCAGGACCCTGAGCACAGCCAGGGTGGGGGACACGAGGGGCTCTGCCCGCCCGTGCTGGGGAGCCTGAGCCACTCACAGAGCACTACTGCCCCAACACTTTATGGCTTCATCCCAGGGAGATTGCCCGAGTAGGGGATAAGGATCAGCTTTGCATGTTCCTCCACCAGCTGAATAAATTAACATTCCTGAATTTCAGCCCCTGGATTTGTCTACCAAGCATGACTTGAACCGTTGACGGGGATTTTAGTGTATTTATAGTTTCATCACAAGCCCATAACAAAAAATTCTCCCTCTCCTACCCACACGTAAATAATGTTTAACACTAACATCAGGGTTTGGCAAGGCACACGTTTTGGAGGCACGGTGGATCCTCAGCCTGCCTTTAGCAGGGCATCTCTCTACTTGCAGGCAAGTGCCTTGCAATAGGAGGAGGATTAATCATCACTACTAGAGCCCTCTCTTTCCTCCACAACCTTCTCTTCCCGGGGATGATGAGTTAATTCAGCTGGAACAATGTTAGTTCATCAAGTTTTGTGGTTTATCTGAAAATCGAATGGCAGTAATTTCATATGGCAACTGACTTAATGCCCATTTAGTTCAGGTTTTAGACAACTCCGGTCGATGATCACAATGGGTTTAATACAAAACATAGCAGGGATGAAACTGTAACATTGGTGCTTTCAGGCAGGTTTTCTTCCCTGCTGTAGAGCTGGTTGTGTTGGCTGTGTGCATGTGTGTTTCTGTGTGTAGGATGTGTATCCACTTCTTCTGAACCTCCCCCAGAACCATCCACACATGTGACACTTAAAACAGCAAATGCAAACCTGAAAATTTTAACATGAGTGTTTGACTTTTTATTGGGTGATAAATTGCTTCTTACTCTTATAAAGTCCACAGGTGTTTATGCCCACTCTCGCACGCCTAGTTAAAACTTTGGCTACAACAGGAATGCTTTGAAAATAGCCAGTCACTCCTAAAATTGATTATTAAAATAGAATTACCTGTTATGCATCACATTAATTCTTGTTGTGTAAAGTTCTGTTGTTTAACCCCTTCTGTCTCCTTTTGCCTGGCATTTTCCCTGCTTCCATATTTTCTTCTTCATCCTTTTGGCTTGCAATTTCTGCTTTCAGATCATGAATAGTGCTAAAATCCAAATGGTTCCCCAGGACTTGCTCCCACACAACCTCCTTGCATGGCTCTTCACATGATATGAGGGCTCTGGGAGTGAAAGGAGTCTTCCAAAGGAGGCTCTCAAAGTATTTGTCAAATGGGAAGGCTTAAAAATTAAAAAATTGGAAGAAATGGAAGGTTAATTGAACCTTGTTGAATTCTTATGCACATACAAAGTCTGCAAAATCCTTATATTGTGCTTCCTCCCTGCTGGATATCGTGCCTTCTCGGCGAATATTTCCTAGGGATCTTCCATGTTTAGGGCATCTTCTGCTGAAAGTTGTGTTTTCTGGCAGAGAAGCAGTAGCTACATTGGGTGGGAGCTCTGGCCACCCCACATGGACCCTCTGTTGGCTTCATGGTCCCACTGCTCCATCTCCAGATGAGCATATCATGGGAAGCAGGAGTCCCCCCCACAAACCTGAGGGATTTATTCAGTTGTATTTCAACAAGGATGAATGAGTGATAAAAAACCCCAAACAGGTTCTTTTTTGGACATGTTGGTAGGATTTGGAGGGCTATACTCAATGTCTTTTACTCTCTTGGTGGTTAAGATAGAAAAGAGCCTTGCAGGCTGCCCAGCACATGGGGGAATGTAGAACAAGGGCATCGCCAGTGGAATTTCCCAGATTCTCCAGGATTTTGGCTTTCTTTCAAAACATGAGAAAGGTGAAGCACAGGAAAACACAGTTTCTGAGAGGACAGGAGGCCAACACCCACATCAGTCAGCCTTGCCTTGCCTTGCCCTGGCTCTCGTAGGTGCTAAGACAAGCTGGCTAATGTGCGTTTCTCCCCAGACTTTTACCGTAGCCAAACTCGTGCCAGACTCATCCAGCAGGGTCTGTGGGTACAGAAACCTCGAGTGTGAAAATGGCCCTGGCTGGATTTGAGGGCTTCCAGACTCTTCTGTAATGGAAGTAATGAGCACTCCAAAGGAAAACAGCAACAGTCCTCAGCATCCAGCGCCACAGCACGTGCCTTGGCAGGGAGAGCTAGGGGAAGGTTTGGAGGAGGAAAGCATTGCAAGGAGTGTGCTCACAGCAGGGGTGTGGACCAGCAGCACTGCATCCCCCAGCATCAAATTTGAGGTATGCTGTGAGGGCTGTGGTTTGTTTGCAAACAAATCTAGTCCTGCCACAAGGAAGGGTGTCTGCAGGATTTCCTCCCCAAGACAGGAGTAAAATCTCCCAGGCAGCCAGATACCAGCCACTGGCACATTTTTACATCCTCCTGGTTGATGAAGTAGGTGAATCTGCTGCGATTTCCCCTCTCCTGGTTTGCAGTAACACCTAATATCCAAAAAGTTTCAGGCTCAAACCCCAGTGGCAAGGCTCGGTGTCTGCCAGAAAACTCCTTCACTGGGTGGCCCCTGCTCGAGGAGTGTGGGTACCACCAGCTGTGATGGCACCAACACCCAGCCTCACCTTGGGAATGTGATGGAAACGTTGGCACACTGGGGCACAGGACACGAGGGTGCTGGTCTGCTGGGATCACTCACACCAGGATGAGAATACTGAGCTGGGCTGTCAAGCTCAGATTGGGATATGAAGGAACATGGATTTTAGAGCCCACATTTTAATGGGAGAGAAAAAGTAGAGCCTTTCTGCTCAGTACTTGGGTAACTGGCTTCTGCCAGCAGCAGCTGTGTGCTGTTACAGACCATAAGAGGGGGTGGCTTCACCCACACCTGGACCCCAACACTAGCAGGGACACTCACGTGTCCTTAGCATGTACCCCCCTGCGTGGGCACTGTGTATTCCTGGTGGATTGTGCTGTGACTGCTCAGCAGTTGGGCAGAGCAGACCAACACACACTCTGCCTCTGAGCAGGGCTGGGGCTGCGTGTGCTCCACAGCTCCCCGAGCACAGCTCTGTCCCCACAGGCATAGCAGAGGTCCTTCAACTTTTTTATTGCCTGCACATGCACTGCTGTAACTTTTTTGCAAGGATACGGGGTCATTTATTTCTTTTTCCCCACGGGCAGTAGGTACTTTTGGGAGCATGGAGGTGTGTTTTTCTGCACACCCCTCATTTCACACTGGTAAATGTCCTGCTCTGCCTGGCTATGGTGGGGGGGAGGCAGCTGTGGGGGTCCCTGACTCAGCTGGAGGTTCCAGGCTTTGCTGCCAAAACGGGACCCCCTCCACTGGTGGGGTGAGCCCCAGGGGTCCCTGGAGCCCTGCACTGCCCTGGGGAAGGGGGTGCAGAGCACAGCACTGATCCCCCTGCATCCCACAGCCGGGCTGGGGGGAGGAAACCCACCCTCCAGCAGTGCCGGCAAAGCCAGTCTGACCCGAGCAAATGAAAATAATCAAAAGTAATTAGAAGCGTGCTGGACTGCTCCTCAGAGATCTGTGCGAGAGAATAAACATGCCGGAGCCCTCCGAGCCACTGCAAAGGCCCATGTCTGAGCTGTTAGGTGCCCTGACCTTGTCCACATAAAGACGTGATTTATGAAGTGCAGGGCACAGCAGCAGGGCTTCTGTCTTCTCCAGGAGAACCAAATTACTGAGGTGGAGATTAACATGCTTTCAGTTGGGCCCATTTCCAGACCAAGGGAAATTTCTTATTTACATTTTTTTTACCTTTAATTTTCTCCTCCTCTGCCTCACTTGAAAACTGCCTTTTGGCTGGGAAGGATGAGCCAGGCAGCATGTGAGGGCAGGAGGGGCAGCAGGGACAGGGCACCAACGTGGGGAACACTGTTATGCTCACCCCACTCCTTCATCAAGTGCTGGAAATTATCTGACTCTTCCCCTTGAAATCAGCAGCAACACTTGTGTTTTCATCTGTTTTTACTTTTTTTTTTTCAAGTTGATATCCACAACACGGGGTGGGAGGAATTGACATGCAGAAACTGTGTTGCCTTTCATTCTTTATGTTGTTTCCCAGGTCCGTCCTGGAGCATTTGGATATGTTAGAAAGCTGTTGTTTCCTGCGTGTTTGTTTCACTTTGCTTTTCCTTTCTCTCTCCACGTTAACGCACTCTCCCAGTGTTTCAAACACTCACCACAGTGTTAGCCAGGATGCTCGCTGTTGTGTTTAGTCACCTTGAGCTATATAACATTAAGCCCCTCTCAAAAAGGTGGTTGTGGAGCGGCTTGTCTACAAACGAAAGGATAATATTAAGCCTAATATGAACATTTACGGTATTTAAAAAAAGGACCAGTGACTTGTCTGATTTTCCCCCATTGTCCTCGGCAGCGTTTGGCCCCAGGAAGCCCATTAAACGTGGACAGTGCCGTTATTTCATCTGGCTGTGGCCGAGCTGCTTTGCTTTGCTTTAATGATGTGCTGGAATGCACGATGCCCATAGGGTCTCCATTAGAAGAACTTTTACTTCTGGGACGACCATGAAGTTAAAGGCTTAAAAGAGGCATCAGTTTACAGCCCGGTGGGAATTACTAGCAGACTGGAGTACTAACTCCTGACTGCTCCACTAATAGAGCGACTTGTTTTAAATAAACAATTGCCAACGGGACCCCGTGGAAATATTTGGGCCTCTTGAAGCGCCCACCGAACCGTCTGAGGGGAGAGGGGAAAGGCGGCAAGAGACGTTTAAAAGATTTTCGCTTGAAAGAAGAAATACATGGCCTTGTGTTGATGTGTCCGGATCGAGATGTTGGAGGTCCCGACCGGCAGGGCCAGGCGTGACCCCCCGCGCCTCCTAACCCCGGCTCGGGGGCATGAGCCTTCCTCCCCCTCTTCTTCCTCCTCCTCCTCCGGCCGCGCTGGATTACAGCCGAACCGCTGCATGAAGGGGAACTATTTAAAAAAGGGGTTTTTCCCCCAAAAAAAGGGGAGCGGCGGCCCTCCTCCCGTGAGGGCGCGGCCCGCGGTGTCCCGGCGGCGAGCGCCACCCAGCGGCGGCGGGAGGCGCGG
>WBNO01022782.1:14979-31109 GCA_013400575.1 Peucedramus taeniatus | reverse complement strand
GGTTTAATTAGGTTTAGGTTTTTTGTTGCTGTTCTTTGGGTTAGAACTTTTTTTTGTTTGTTCTTTGGTTTGATTTTTGGTTTTTTTAGGGGGAGTGCTTTAATAGCATTTGGTCTTGTTCATTTCTGGCTTAATTAACTGCCTACTGCGCAAGGCTCATGGTTGGGTGGCGACAGTATCAACAGTGCTAATACTCCTTATAAATACTAAAATGCCCCGGTTTTCAGAAAACTTTACAATAAGTAAGCTGTCAGTCTTGCCACAAGGTATCTTCAACTAACATTAACACTGCCTTGATGAAACATCATGACAAAGATTCATTCAGTCTTTGTTTCCCAGTATGAGCAAAGATCCACCTCCCACCCACATTCTGTAACAGATTTAGGAATGCAAGACCTTTCATGCTTAAATCATTCACTATGCAATGCAAACCTTTATACCCACTGAAACACAAAACACATCATTCACTATTTTGAAACTTAATTATGAACTAGACATTTACATTGAGGAGGAGCTAAAAATAACCTGCAGCCGGGTGTGGTGTAATTTTGCACTGTCTGTGGACGTGGGCCAAGTATGGGTGTGTAAATAGCTTCATATTTGTATACATTATGTAGGTAAATGCATGCATGCACCTAAGGATATTTCCACAGTTCAGAATTTGGTACATTTCTTCCCTCTGCTTGGCATTACAGAGATATATAGGCTGAGCCTAGCCAAAAAATCCCTTTGCAAGAGCAGTGAAGTGGGAGAGAGCTTCTGGTCTCAGTAGGACAAAACAGGAGAAGGAAGGAGTTTCTCATGTTGCATTTACACTCCATGTACCCTGGTGATGTACTCCATCACCCCACTGGGCTGACAGTTTTGTACAGATGTCTGGTGGTCATATGTCCTTTAGTTATCATTTGAACAGGCTCAGGGGCTCCCTTACAGCACGTGGCCTTTATATATATATTAATCTCTTGTATGTATGGTAATAAATAAAGCAATTTCTGCCTTCCAACATATCATTCATGGCCAGCATTACAGCAGCGTTAGGATGCCTCTGTTCCAAGACATCATAGACTTACTCATGAGCTACTCTGTGGGTTGTTCACTGATTGCTAACATAATTTAAGTAACAGCTCCCATTAATTAAATTGATGCCCCTTACAGCCTACTGAAGAACTTCACAGCCAACTGCACCATAACCAGAAGTTGTGTAAATGTGTTTCCTATTGGTTTCTATGCCACAAATGGTTTCTGCTCCTATTTTTAACAGAAAATATTATTTCTGCTTCCCTCTTTAAAAGTATATCTATCATAGAATGTGAAAAATTTTATTGCCTCACCACCCTCTACTGCATTTGAGACTTTCTGCGTTTCTTTAACATGTGACACAGACCACAATAAATTTTAGGGTAATAGAAGTGTCTGCACAAGTGGCTACATCTGAGTGGCTGCAATCTGAGATTCCTCTTTCTGTTTTGCAAAGAGCACTGAGAGCCCATTGACAAGATGTCTGGGGTGAGAGAGCACATGGCCCCATGCTCGCTGTCCCACTTTGTCAGACTGATGTTTGAAAAGGAGCAGGGATTCCTTGCTCAGTTGCTAGCATTAGCAGCAATTTGGAGTGGCAGGAAAGCAGCTCTGGAGTCTCCTGCTGTGGGGAGATCAACTGGGCTCTCTCCAACCAGCTCATGTGAGAAGCAGTCAGAGCAACTTTCACTCAAAGTGCCTAGAGCCATAGCTACAATAAATAAGTAATACTCCAGTAAAGGATGAAAGTTTCCACAATGCTGTGCCCTTTTTTGATGGATTTGGAATGGTTATTGAAGCAGAACTGCTGCATTGTGGAAACCATATTCCAATATTGTGGTATTACTTTATCAAAAGTTACTGTGCTTGAATCAGCAGAACTGCCTAATGTGTGCTCCACGTACAGTCACACACATGGGCTTCTGCACAGAGGGTTTAATGGAAAGACCCATTAACAGGGAAAATGGGACAGGGCTTGGATAAGACATGGCATTCCTTTCCTCAAAAACTCAGTTTAAAATTGCCTGGCCATTCAAAAAATCAGATCACATTTCATATTCCTACTCAAATATCTACCAGACTGAGGGTCTTTCATAGTGACTTGAACTGATGTTTTGTCCCACTGGACATGAGGACACGATCAACCACAGCAAGGCAGGGAATGCTCCTCTCGTGGTAGAGCACAGTGGAAATATGGGATAAAACAGATCAAGAGGGATTATTACTGAATGAAAACTTTCATTTGAGTAGAACTACATTTTGAACAGCTTTTGCATCATTTCTTCCCATTAAATGGGCACAGCTCAAAAATTTCAAGTGATTCCCTACAATTGCTTGGATTCATTGGTTGATTATTTTCCGAGTGAAGAATAACTTGCATAGCCTCTCAAAAGGGCACTTCACACTGCAAGTGCCAGGTACATTGAAATCAAAAGGACTACTCATGTGAGTAGGAATTTGTTAGATCAGTCCTTTTTTGTTGTTGTTTTTAATCTCCTGGTAAATACCAAGACAAATCACATTTCATTACAGGAATATTATGTAATAGAACAAATCCCAGAGCCTTTGAATAACTGCCCTTTGTAAATTTAGTGAATTAAACTGCATTTAACTTTGTAGGTTTCTTGGAACAGTGTAACCAGACCAAATAAGTGCACAGAAGCTTTGTGAGAACAGAAAGCGTGTGCTGTAAATGATTACAGGGGTGACATTAATTATTTTCTGAAATGTGGAGGCTGAATGAAATACATCATGGTATTCTGAGGTAAGTAGATGGAGACTAAAAAACAGTACCAGGGAAATTATACTGGTAAACTACAGCAACAGTCTCAAGCTATCTCATTATCAAGGGGTAGGTACATAACCCGTATCAATTTTGGAGGTGAACTTTACTTTGGAAACGTTTTCTAGTCCTTGTGTCTGCCTAATCACAGGTTTTGGAGCTGTTTCAGGCATAAAGGGCTTAGTAAATCATTGTCTCTGCATATATACACATGCCAATTCTATCTAAACAGATATGAGGCACAATAAAATATGTAGAAAACCGTCTGACTCCGAGCCTATTAAGATTTTGTTTTACTCTGTGTTCCTCATTTTTCTACTGTTTGCTTTTACTTTTTCATCTTTTTGGATACATGAAGAACTGTGCATTTTGAAGGACACATTTGGTTTTAAACTACAACATTCAGCTTTATCTAGCTGAGCATGTACTGAAATATGGCAGCAGAACAGAATAGTGAAATGCTGGGCAATTTGTAAGGAAGATTAAAGTAATTATTTTTTTGGGGTGCCTCCTCGGTCAGATACTGACATAATACAGAATAATCAAATCCTTTACATTTCTTTCACTCCTATCACACTTATTGCCACATTTTTAATGAAGGTCTGCATTTGCTTACTGCTTAGATCTTGTGCTTTTTTTCTCTTTTTTTCCCCCCCTTCACTGGGGGAGAGGGAAGGGTGGCTTTTTTAGCTTATCTTTTATGAAATATTAAAAGAGGCAGAAAATGCATAGTACTTGGAGACCTGATATTGCTTTTTAAGATTCATTTTTCCCCAAGTGGTCATTATTAGAGTAGATCAATTTAAGGTGTGGGAGTTTCCATACCAGTGAATAGGTTAAAGTTTTATGGTGCTGCTTTTCACAGTACTTTGAAATGCAATGATCTTTGCCAGGAGCTAGCTAGAGAATTATTTACATATCCCCCTTCCTACCTCAGCTGACCATTCACATGCAAATGGGAACTTTGACAGCTCCTCCACACATTTATGAAACCCAATGATCTGTCCATTTTTCAACTCAGAATGAAAGCTATGACAATGCCTTAGAATAAAGGCCTGCCAGACTCTAGATTAGTTTCTTATTCTGCAATACTGAATATGGGAAAAAAAAAATCCAACTTTATTGAAATGGAAAATTTGGGGAGTACAGTGAATGCCTATTAGTCATAAAATAAGTATTGATTTCTTAGTCACCATCTGGGGGACAGTAAGTTTAAAACATATTTGAAAAGCACAACTGACAGGCTCTTGGTTTTTCCTCCAAAAAATAACTCAGCCCCTCAAAACCTGATTTTTAGAATAGGCTCAAGTCATTGCACTGGGCACCATGACATCAGAGGAGGAAAATGAAAAGCAGACATTTAAACTGGCCCTGCCAGTTAAACCCTGTGTTTGACTTGTACTACTGAGCACAGTGGGTCCCAAAACACTTCACCTCTGCTTTTCAGGAGGAGGTCCATGGCCTGGCCCTGCACATGCAAGCAATTGCCTCTTAAACCCTGTTGTCCAAGAGATCTGTCTGGGCAGTTCAGCTCAGGACAAAACTGTGCTTTCATGGTGATTATCAAAAATCATCACTACTCTACCCTCTCGCCAATTGTTACTTTTAAAGGAAAACTTGTCTAAGACTTAAAGTCTTCTCTGGTGTGCTCTCAGTATCTTATAACCAGAAACAAGTACACATTTCCTTGCCTAGAAAGCTGTATTTCACCTCTCCTCATACAATTTACATACATTGATCACTTCCATATGTCTGGCATAAGGTAAAATAGTTTCTATGCATAGTAATGGGGGTGAACCTACAGTGAAACAAAATTCAGTATTTATCATATTCCTACATACTGGCAGAAAAAAAATTTTAAGAGAGTGGCAGTTATGAGAAACAACCTTAAGGGGCTGCTTATGGTCTCAGCTATGGAAATTGCATTAAAAACCTACAAGATGCATTACTCAGACATGTCCTCATTCCCTTTTGTAAAATGTCAATTAGCAGAATCAGGGGTCTAAACACGCAGCACTGCAGTCACAGTTATGATGTTACATTTGGTTTACACCAGAATAGTTCATAACTGCTTAAAATTTCTAGCATAGAATAACAATACACATGACACTTGACATTTGTCTCTCTGAAAACATATGAAAAAGTCTTTTGACACCAGTAAACAGGACCTTTTCCATTGCTCTCAGCTGGTCTGTTAGCCAGCCTCAAGAATCGAACTTGGCTCCTCTAGCACCTGCAAAACTGTACAAAAACTGTGTAGCATGTGGTCAAGTAAGACACCATGGTTTAACATGTTAAACTACTAACTTGTGTCTGAAGTTCAAAAGTACATCAAAATCACAAGAAAACTTGTATTTTCCCCGTATTTCTTAATTAATGGCATGAAAATGGTTAGCTTATTACGGAAAAAGAATGCTGTTCAAAACAACAATTACATCATGTAAGTGGCACGAGGAAGTATAAAAGCAAAGAAAAACATTCCTTGAGATAATTCACTGAAGATAAGATTTAAATGCTGCATTTAAGGTATGTGGAATATATGAAACACAAATTTTATTCATAGGGCAGGCTGACAAAGGGAACAGGTGCTTTCTTATTTATTTTAGGAATGAGGATGCGAATCTGAGATGCAAAATTCTACTTATGAATTTATTATAGCAGTTTATCCTCATTATTAGGTCTGAACTAGGGCTGTCAAGCAACAGTTTTCCAGTGAGTGAGTCATAAATGATAGGCAATTATAACTGACTCAACTGATTACTGAATACTTCCCCAAGTGTCTAGGAAAGGTTGCCCTCATCCTGGAGAAGGTTGGGGAACATTTGGAGTATGGAAAGTCATAAAAAAGGATGTGTGACCAAAGAAAGAGAAGTTTTTTGTCCAGAATCTCCTGGGAAGGAAATACATATACTTGAAAGCGCCAGGGAGTGTTTAGCACCAGTGTCTTGGTGAGGTATATTCAGACTGAGTAGAAAGGGAGAAATTTCCCCAAATGAGGTTTTAGTTTCATCTGATAATCACAAGAGAAAAAAAAAACCCCAAAAAACCAAAAAACCCACAAACCACCAAAAAACAAAAAACAACACAAACAAAAAACCAAACCGCTTTTTATTCCCTCTTAAGATATGACTATCAGCCATGATGAAAAAAAACCCTAGCTAAAACTCAGAGAAATTGGCAGAATCTCACAAGCATCCACATACCCCTGGTAGACAATACTGCAAAGACTAACCACAAAGGCTCTCCTCCAAAGCCATGTGTAATCATCTTCACAGTGTATTTAGCTTGAAATAGAGGTGGATGCTTCAAAAAACATTTTGAAAGGCTCCTGTCTAAAATTGTCTGGAATATACAAATGGAATTAAATTAGATACACTTCCTGGATAATAGGGATGGGTTTCATGTCATAGGTATACACAGCTGTGACTATTACTATTATAAATCACTTTAAAGTACCTGTAAAGCCTTTCTATGTTGATCAAAAACAAGTTCTGACTGCACTTTGAATACACACATTAATAGGATTATTCTGAGAGTAGGATACAGCTCTGAATAAGCATGGCAAGTCTCTGACCCCCAGCAATTCCTCATGAAATCACTTAATACCACTTTACAGGTGAAGAAGCTGACAGAGAAGAGCCAAGGAATTAATAGGATTTCACATTTATGGTACTTTCTTTGATTCTCTTTACAGTACAGAGTTCCTGCGTATCATCAGCTGTGTGGTGCTGGGTTTCTGTTAATGTCTAACCCCCATTTGTAGGTGATGTAGGTGAGATTAAAAACCTTCCTGATTTATGACTATTGTCCAGTAAAGAATTGAGTCACAATTCAGCTTTAAAGAATGATGAAACACACAAATTTGTAAAAGGATGCAAGAAAAGGAAGTAGAATATCTGGCAGTTTCCCATTACAGATGAGGGAAAAAAACCCCGAACTATCGGAATTAGAAATGCATGTAATTTTTGGTCTCAATATTACAAGCTGCAGAGAAAAGCAGAATTTTCAACATATAATATTGTTGTTAATACTTCATAAAACTCCTTTAGAATGAGCTATGAAAAATTTCCTTCAATTTTAACAAATTCCTGAATCTTTTTGCTTGAGAAGAAGTCTTGCTTGCCAACTTGTTGCAGGTCAGTTTTTACAGCTAGAGAACAAACAACTAGGGATAAACATTTGGAACAAAAATATAGACTGAGGTTTACCATACTGATAACCCAACAGCCAACACCCTGGAATACTGCTTTGCTGATGACCTTGCAGAGAAGTGACAACTAGAGCTCTTTGAAAATGTTACCACACCTTCCTGGGCAAATGAATATACACTTGATTCTGTTGGGTCGACTCTCAACATTTCTTGGAAGAGCAGCAATTCAGAATGAAGAGATTTCCTAACTATGCAATTTGCAGGAACTTTAACATTTGTGTTGCTGTCTACAAGGCCATCGGAGCAAGAAATTTTGATAGAGCCATTCATCTGCTGTAGTAGAAGTGAATATGGGGAAAAACGCTATCTTGAAGACAAAGTTGTTTTTCCCAGATCCCCAGACATCATTTCTGCTGTTCCTCCTATCACTCAACAGGAACTGGATTTATCACGTGGGCCTAGCAGGATGGAGATCTTGGAAAGGACCTGATGTGGTGGAGGAGAGGCAAAGTTGGCCTACAGACACTACAGAGCAACACTAATCACTACTGATACAACCTTTGTTGTGCTTTGTGAAAAAGAGCTTGCTTAGGAGTCAGAACTATTTCAGACTACACATCCATGCAAAAGTAATGAAGTTGCACTAGGAAATCCATTAAAGAAGTCAAAGTAATATTAACACCCTGAAATCACCACTTCATCTTAAGGAACCTCATTTTGTGCCTTGGCCATCCATGGGATCTGTGTCTAGCAAAGGAGAGTTATTGTCATTCCAGCGTCAGCTGGAGATGAAAGCTGTGCCCTGCACTCTCTGCAGCTCTTTTGGATGCTTGTGAGCTGTATTTATCATGTGATTCCTCTAGAAAAGGCCACCAACCCACCCCCCTTGAAAGGCAGCTCTAAATCCTTTAAATTATCTCACAGAGCTTTTTTGTGTCCTTTTCTCATACAAGGCTGGAATTTCAAAAGGAGCCAAGAGGGGCTGTCAGAACCAACATGAGCTTTGCTTCATTAGAGTGAGGAGTAAAGGAGAGCTTTCTTTTTCCTCCTTCCACAAGTTAGATGAAAGCAAATAACTACTTCATTCCTCAGATTGTTCACTGCAAGATCCAACTTTGCATGAAAATATTTATAAGAGATGAGAATTTTATTTGACTGCTCGCTTCTAAAGTTTCTGCAACATCCAGCTGGAGAGATAAGCAGGCAGCCCAATAAATGTCAAACAACTTTAAAACACTAGAAGAATGGCAAAAACTTCTGACTTTACTGTGTTTGGCTATCAAACAGCAAAGGATGAAAACTAGATGTGACACAAAGTAGAGTAGTGCTCACACATTTCACGGATTGCTGTAGATATGTCTAGTTCAAGGGGGATCTGTAATCCCCAAAGGCAGAAAAGAACCCCCCAAACTTTAAATTTATTTAGAATTTTCAGATATCAAAAAATTAGGTTTCATCCCACTCTCACTATTGAAATAGTTCAGCTGAAAAAAATGCAGACTCAGAGTCAAGACACCTGTCCTTTGAATTGCACACATACACACGGATTTTTATTTGCAAACCACGCTCTATGAAANTTTTCTCTTTAAAGCGCAGAAACATTCAGACAGTAATGGAGCTAGCCAGGGGACAGCTTATTGAAAGCTCTAAATGATTAAGCCATTAAATTAGTAAAGCTCTGTAGCCCCAGACAGTCACTTCCAGAATGTGTCACTGGATTTGGGATGAGCTTATTAAGGAGGAGAGACATGGGAAATGTGAGAAGTAAATTAGCTAATTGTTTTAAGAATATGAAAAATCTAGTGGTACTGTTTATTTCTTTCTATACCTCAAGTTTGGTGCAAATTTAGACAGTCACAGGTGATTTCAAGATCAGAGATACTGAAGTCGTATGTATGTTTAATCAGCTCAATTTTTGCACTGCTTTAAATACTCATTTAGGAAAAAACAGTTTCTTAAATTAGGAAGATTTGGATCAGAATACAGCATAAGTTCTTCCATAGCAGTTAATCAGTACCTTCTTTTGATACATTCCCAGAGAGAAAGAAACTAAATAGATGAACAAGAAGCTTAATTCCTGTTACAGTCAATGACAAGTGATGAGCACCCTTATAGTCTCATTCAGTCTGCCTAGCCCAAGATTAGCTCTCTGGAGGTACCTCTCCTTCCCCTGACAGTGAAAAGAGCCTAAAGTGGCTGACTGTGTCAGTCACAAAGAAAGAGAGAGACACCACAGAGAACCTCCTGTGGTGCAAGAGAAAGGTTACAAGACTCTTAAGATTTCTGATGCTCTCAACAGCTGTGGCCATCCTTTTCTCTCTTGTATATTCAGACACTATCCCACTTGGAAAAAATAGGAAAAGTCAAGTAAAAGTACTATCCCCACAGTTATTCTCACTATTCACAGCTGTTACTGGAAGAGAGCAGCTAACCTATATGAAGGCTGTATGTGGGAGGACCATGAACTTGCAGACATTTCTGAAGGGAGCTCTAATCCTGCAAGGGAAGGAATTTGCTGAATCGCCCACCAGCACAACAGCAGCAACAATTTTTACATGTAACTTTAGTTAACAAGAGCACCATAACAGGTCACAGTACCTCCATTTAAAAGTTTGACATAGAGCTCCCAGGGTCCACCCCACACATTTGCTTAAAAATAAAGTGTGTGGGAGCCTGAAAACAATTTTACCCTTTTTAGCTTTCAAACAACTGGAAAATGTCACAACCGTTGACACCACTTAGAAGGATTTGTTTTCTTCTCAGTCACTTAGGCACTGCCTCAGGTAAAGATGTGATTTTGCTTCAGATTAAACTGGGGTCAACTCAGGCTCCAGCTGATGAAGAAAATGTTGAAAACACTGGAACAAGTTTGTATGGCAGGTGCTTCCATTGTAGTGTTCCAGGTATGCACATGAGGGAGAAGTCTGCAGGCCAGAGGAAGTAAATAAAGATTCTCTACCAGCAGCTGTGGGCATTAAAGGCCATATGCAGAATCAGTGATTAAGCAAACCAAAACCATATTAAAAGGATCACAGTATAGCAATGCATTAAATTAAAGCCAAAAAACACTGCCAAGAAAAAACAACGAGTTAAAAATACAAATAATTTCATGGTTTCTTTTCAGGTGGGAACTCCATGGAAATGCTTTCTGTGCATACAGAGTCGCCTGAAGGAAAGATTATAAAAAATAACCCATTTACATTGTAACAACCTGCTATGACTGGGTTTCTTATTTTAAATACTGTTTTGCTAAATGTTACAGAGTAAGTATACACCTGAATGAACCCTAAGCAAATAGATAAGTACCTCAGTCCTGATCAAAAGCTTCAAGCACAGAAGTAAATTTTAAAGCAGATTTCACATATCAGGAGATTCACTGAGCTCAGTGTAACTATGGATATTTAAATTCCCCACTAGGTAAGAGTTTTAAAGATGCTGTTACAAATAATACAAGTGAGTGCTGCACACCTTGTCTGCAGCAAAAGACTGGAGTTTCCATGGCTGTCAATACAGCACCTTCCATGAATAATTCAGTCATTTGCAAACCATACAGTAAAAATAATTATAGAGAACTCCAGCTTCTCAGAAAAGGGAGGCTCTGTAATTCAGAAACCACTTTTTCCACTGGAATTAAATGGGAAAGTT
Organism: Peucedramus taeniatus; assembly: GCA_013400575.1. Lineage (NCBI taxonomy): Eukaryota > Metazoa > Chordata > Aves > Passeriformes > Fringillidae > Peucedramus > Peucedramus taeniatus. The sequence goes on along the minus strand of WBNO01022782.1, from coordinate 20,514 downwards.
GGAAATGCAAAATGAGAATGCTGGGCTAGGTTTTCACTCTCCTTGTTCCAATTACACTGCCTGTCTCAGGCCCTAATTAGCTAGCTGAAAATTTCCCTATATAGGCAAGATCTGAGCTTAGGCACTTCCTTCATCAACTTTTCCCTCCTGTCAGCCTGTGAGCTGTCAGAGCCAGGCAGGTCAGTCCTACCATCTCCCTGAGAGTTCCCAGGTCTTGGGAAGAACCCAATCAACCAGTGATAGAAAAACCAACACACAGATCTTGCCTGAAAGATTCATCATTTTGGGAAAAAAAAAAAAAAAAAAGCTGATGTGGCTGAGGATGCATCTGGCACCTCTGCAGCCTCCTGCACTGACTGAACTGTAAAGTCTGAGAGCAGTGGAACTGTGCAGAAATTTTGTCACAAATGGTGTAAAGTAGAGATGCAAATGTCCCTGGTTTACTTTCCTTCACAGTCTTCTTCTGAAGTCAGGGCTGTTCTCTCCCTTCCAGGCATGTCAGAGAGGCTTTTCCCGCTTACAAGACAGTTCAAGCAAAGGTTTTTAAGTAGACACCTTGAAATCTGAGATAAACTCCAATACTGGTCCCAGCTCAAGAGAAACAGTCTCCCTTGCCAATATTTCTCTCCCCATTTCCTTCTCCCACTTTGTCCTGCTTTCCCAATATTTGCAGAGGTATTGAATTGTGAGTTATAAAGTTTGAAGGAAAGGAAAAACCACAATCAAACCCACTGGCAGGTCATCAACTACAACCAGACTGGGTGAACAAACTACAAGCCAGGTATCATATTTACATTGGTGTACATACAGGTAATTCAGTGTGGTGCCATTCCTCCCTCATCATCCCATGTGGAACAGATTGAAACAGACAGAAGTTTTGCCATTGCTTTCACTAGGGCCAGGATTTCATCAGGATAAAAATCCATGCTATAAAATTGTAAATCAACTGCACATCAAGGATGGAGTAGTTGTCACTATCACTGCAACTTTAAACAAGACACTTACTTTTAATATGGCTTGAATTGAAGCCAGGGAATAATAGAGCTAAATCTGTGTGCAATGCTTTTCCACTTACTTTTTCTCAAGTAATATGTATCCAATTGAGCAACAATAACAAAGGAGAACCACACATGTACTCTTGCAAAACATACTTACAGCATTTAGTAATTTTCAATAGACAAATAAGATGTGACAGATGGATTTGAGAAAGTTGGGTTGACAAGATTTACTCATGTGGAGGCAAAAAATCAGGGTTGCTTTATGAAAAAAACCTGGAAATCAAGGAATTGTTAATGGAAACTTTCATTGGGCTTATTTGTTTATATTTAAAGGGTACTATAGCTGGTTCCATCTCTGTTTGTGCTGTTACCTCCCCATGCAGAGGACAGCAAAAGAAAATACAAAACAATAAACTATACAAGAAATCCATCTGGAGTTAAGGTTATATTTATTGTTTTAAACTTCGCACACTCAACTTGATCACCATCTTTCTCAGAACTCTGTGCTCAACAGGAGTTTCCTGAACAGAATCTGTGACCTGGTGACACAATATAGAGACTTAAAACCAACATCAGAATTGAAGTCAATGATATTAAAAAAAACGTAAAAAAAAAAGCAAGAACAAAGCCTCCTACACTCTTTAAGGGAAGATTCTTTTACTTTTGATATATCAACAATGACATTTCTTGTTACTCTACAATAAGGACACAAAGTCTTTGAAGGACACAAGAGGAGCTCAGTGGTTGAAGAGCTGAACTGAGCTTTCAGTTTTATGGCTGGTTTTACCACATTTAGGCTATGATGCAGCATTTAGTGACTTCAATGAGCTTTGGATCAGGCTTTTAATCATATTCATTCCTTTTGACTAAAATAAGGAGATTAATATCATCTGAGCAAAACCTTTCCAATCCATGTACAAAGATGAAAATGCTTGGAAACTTTATAAAGTAGAGGGCAAAACCCAGAAGCTACTGAACAGGAGCTTCACCACAGATTTCAGGTGGACAAGGATTTCCCTACTGCTCTCCTCAAATTTCCTTTCTTTAATACACCAGCAGAATCCAGGTGATGTAAACCAAATAAGCAGCACTCTGTTTCACAATAAACAGAAACAACCTTTTCAGATCACAGTTGTGGCCTTAATGTATGCATTTATACACTTTCCCTGCCATTTCCTATCCATTCCGTGGCCTGTAGGATGTTTCTAATCTTCTGCAAGACCGAACGATAAGAAGTTCAGAAGAAGTAAGAACAGGAGCTCACCAAAACTTCTGTCCAGCAACCGGGGAAATGGCAGAGCTAATACTGGGCCTTTGAAAGCAAGTGACCATAGGAAATCAAGGTTGGCAGGGATTTAACCCTTCATGGCTCATTTTGCTAATTTTTAAAGCAAATGCCTGAGCTTTTTAACCATGTTTGACATCTAATTAGTTGAGACAAACAAGAAGTTGAAATACATCCTTGATTTTCTTTTGAAATAAAGCACCGACAATTAGCTCCAAGGTATTTGTTTAGACAAACAACAAATGCACATCTTAAAAGAAAGCACAATGACTGTCACAGAAAAGTGAAGTCACCTGGGTCGTTCTTTTCACCCTGCATGTTTGGGGTTTTTTTTCAGTATCGTAAGTTTCTTTTACTCAACCACATCTCTTCATGGAGATGAGGAATGGGTAAGTAACTGAGTAGCTTCTTTTCCTACTTGCAAGCAGTTTAAATAGAGATGAATCACTTGGTATCACGTAGTCACATGGCGGTGAAGTATATCCAGAGAGATAAGTATTAGCATGTGAGGTATTCTGTCAGTGCCTAAAAGATGTATTTTCAATATCCACAGCGCTTAAGGATGTTCCTACGCAAGGTGTTAACATTGATCTGTGCACTGAGCACTGTGCTGGAAGCAAAATTTGTCTGGAAAAGCACCAGCTGACAAGGCTTAGTCTTTCCTGACTAATAATGATATTCCCATACCTGGGGATCAATGCAGCAGCACTCTCCTATTGACCTGGCCAAGCATTTACACCAGTACTTAACATTCAGCACGTGAGCAGTCCAATCTGATTTTCAGAGTTACACATTTGAAGTCAAGCATGTGACTCAAAGGCTACAGTGTGGATTCCTGTAAGTCTTCAGACTTCCACTTGCTTTGGATTAAGTACACATTTACTGTCTTCACTAGATAGGAAACAGGGTTGCTCACCATTTGAACACATTTTTGTTGCACAATGACCCACCAAGTATGAAAGAGTTTCGCTGTTCAACTCAGTTTCCTGTTTTGCTCATATAGGACTGACCATATAGCAAAATTTGATATATGATATTTTAAAAAATGAAAATGAGACTCTTTATCCCAGCAAGAGCAGACATGGAAAACAACCAAGCGGCAGAGTAGCAAAATATTTTTTAAAGGGTTCATAGATACAGCACCAGCGGGGTGAAAAAAAACTAAGAGAAAAATGGGACAAGAAAAAAAGAAAACCACCATCAGTCACATTTGGCAACTCTTTGAAATTAGTTTCTGTGCACTTAGCCAATATGAGCAGGGGTAGCAGACTTGAGCCATAGATAAACTTTTAAAGGGTGAAAAAAAAAAAAAACAATAATTAATTAGCCATTAAACCCCTTTACAGGATATTTTTATAGCATTTATGCTTCTATATACTAATCTGAGTTTCAGTATGATTTTAGAAGTTTGGAAGCAATTAAGAGTTTTTTAATGAGGTTTCTGACATGACATGTAGTTACTGTAGAAGCTTTCTTTAGACTCCATTACTCAAAATAACCAATTTTGTGTTAAATACAATTTCTTTTTCTCATTAACAGACTCTGCACCCCTCAAACTGTTCTTTTCATTCATGTATTTTCAAGTTTAAATACACACAAATATGCACATATGTGTTCTTTAAGAAAACCCGGCACATGCATTTATTTCCCACAAAGCATCCAAGTTTTGCAGGTGCTTAATTCTTTATTTCATCTGGAGTGTGAAATGACGCCTGCCCTGTATCAGAGAGGACTTTCCCCCCTCTCATTTGCAGCGCGAGAAAGATGAAAAAAGAAGGAAAACGCATTTCTACTGGCAAGAGATGTACTGACACTATGCTGTAAACTGAGATTGACATCTATGACCAGGCATGCACACACATGTTCTCTTTTTCCCTCTGTAGAAGCAATGTGTCATTTTTCCTCTCTCCTTTCAGAACCGTAGCTGCAGCTCCTTCTCTCAGCCATCAATAATCTAAGAATTATGAGGAGGCAGCTCTTCAGAGAAATGTGTATGTACCTAGGTGTACAGCTCTCCCTTTAAAAAAATACTCTACAGCTCTTACATTTTAAACTTCTTTCCCAGTTGTACATTCTCCAGATTTAATGAATTGTTCTGAAAATGTACTTAGAGTGGAACTATGCTGATAAAGAGAAGAGCCTGTCTACTTCACGTTCTCCTTTAATACTGGCACTATTATACAAAAGTTAATTACTGACAACTGCAGTGTGAGTGGCATTACACAATTTCAAACATAAACGTAATCTCACAGCTCTCTTTCTTCAGTTACACCTTCCCTGTGATCTCTAATGACACACATCAGACTACACCGAAAACAACCCTGGTTCAAATAAATCGCACTGCATTAAACATCCATAGGCAGCATTTTCTGGTGCCTAGCAGTCCTCTCCTCCTTTTCTGGACTGATCTGTTCCTTTCAGTTTATAGTTTCTTGGCAAACCCACCATCTACTGCTTATGTTAGGCATCTGATTGTCAGATTTGTACAAACTGAATATTCATGACTTGAAAATTAACCACTTCATGCCTAAAATATAAAATTAAAAAATATATATAAATCTTTATCTATTCCATGATGTTTAAAGCAGATCTGGAATTGTGGCTGCACTGTATGCCCAGCACGGGGGAGGTGAGCTGGGTGGCCAAACGCGACTCATCGTTTTGAAGAGTAAAGTCCGGTGAAATAGCACAAGACTGAAAAAATGTTCTAACAGGGATCAGCACGATCCGGAGTCCTCCTCTGCAATCGCAACTAACTCTTCTTTGTCTGGGTTTAAACTGCCTGGTACCGACCGCAGTACGGAGAGGCTTTTCAAGAAAATGTTTTCAGGAATTTCTTCTAATGTCAGTTTCCCCTTTGGAAGATAAGGAAGAGCGGTGAGGAAGGTGAGGAGGCAGGGAGCGACGGGGCAAGGAGAAAAGAGGTTCGGAGGAAAACCGAGAATAAGAGAGAACAACAGACTTACCTTTATACGATAATTTGAGCCTTGGCACATTATTCTTCACATGCTGGCAGTTGACTCTTCCTGCTAGTAATACTCCCAAGGAAAGCAAGGCAATCCCCCTGAGCCAGCCCATGCTGCAGCAGCCACTGTAGGGTCCCCGCCAGCCGCAGCCGTGGCGCTCCCCGTCCTGCCGGGCGCCGCCGGGGAACTTCAGGCAACCTGGGGAGCGGAGGTAACAGGTGATGGGGGTGGGCTCCGCTCCGCGCCCGCCGCGCCCCGACGCCGCTGCCGCCCCGGCCCCCCGCTC
>WBNO01022782.1:0-10002 GCA_013400575.1 Peucedramus taeniatus | reverse complement strand
ACACAGATGTACAGCACCTGTGGATATCCAGAGCCATAGTAAGAAACCCACCTTAACAGCTCAGTGCCAGGCATGTGACTTTAATAAGAGTTACAAAAAGTTTATTTTCCCCAGTTCCTGGTATGGGTCAGTAGCTTCTGTTTTCAATGGATTAACTCCAGGGTACTCATGCAAATTGAACAAAACTTCCAAGTCTTTTAACTTCCAAGCACAGAGACTTCTGTCCCTCTAATTGCTTATGTTTATTGGCTGTTGGCCCTTCGCTGAGGAAATAATGGACATATGTTTTTTTTTACAGGAGATGAGGGAAATGCAAAGAAATATTTGATGTTCTAATTCTTCAGAAAAAAAAAAAAGACAATTCAAGAAAAATCAAGGGAAAGGGAAAAAGGAAAGGGAAAACCAAAGAAACAGCAGCTTGATGGGGGAAGTCTAATCAAGCTGGAAGGTCTCCTCCCAAATAACCAGCTGCAGAATCACTTGTTTCTCTATCCCAACAGATTTAATGGTTGGTGGATCTCTGAAAAGGTAGATTATAAACCAGTTCTGTCCTTTTCTCCACTACTGGCTGTAGACACAACTAGCAAGGTGTATTACACGCAAATGTGTTACACATTCAGCTACTTTGGGCTTCAAATCCAATTTTGGCTTTTATCACCCACTTTTTTTCCAAGTTGGAACAACTGACAATACATAAAATATTTTCCTACAAAAAACCCAACAAACCACTATGATAAGAAAAATAAGACATAAATAAGGTCAGGATTTTCTACTTATCTTTGAAAGTCATCTTCTGTTCTGACTTGCATCTTTAGGCCCCTGGATCCCTTTCAAGGTCTGATCCTGAGGGATTTCCTCAAGGCCTCACACTGAGACGTTAACGTGACGAGAAATTGATCCCGCATTTCGGGTGTACTGTACCAACAGCCACATCCTTACCTCTTCATTTGTCACAGTATGCAAGTCATTCCTGTCAACCCTAAAAGTCCCTCCTTATCACTCCATGTACAGAAAAACCCCAGTTCTGTTGTACCTGGGATCCATCATGGCCAACCTTTTGGCCCTATGTAATTTTGCTTAGTTACATTTAGTGCCAACTGTAGAAGGCTTGAAAGACACAACACTATCTTTTGTGCCACCCATTTATCACAGGCTTTTAAATAGTCCAGGTGAATTGCAGCAAACCACTAACTGAAAGCATGTGCAGCATCATCATTCTTTTCTGGACCTTTCTTCTGTTTTTTTTTATCTTCTTGTGCTGAGTGGTTCATTAGTATATGACGAAGATTCAAACCCAACAAAAACATAGCCACCAACAACTTTCATCTTCATATATATTCCCTATTTGATTATCTAGACTGGAAAACTTTTTAATGAGGATGCTTTTTTTCATAGAAAAATTTCAAGTCAGATTCTGTTGAACAGAGCCTGTTGGTGCAAATTGTCTTTGGAAGATCAAACAATATCACACAAACATAGGGGCTAAAGAGTCAGTTTATGGCTTCTGATTCCAGAACTGATAGGTATTTAATCACTGCTCAGATAGCCTGTGGAAACTGGGAATGGTAAGTAAACTGTGATAGCTTAGGAAAACTTGGTTGAGCTTTCAATAATTTGACCTCTGGGAATGCTTTTAGAGTCAGCAATATGTACAAATGTGTGCTAGAAGAGGAAAGAGGGGAATTCAAAGAAAAACAAGCTCTAAGAAATCATTAACTAACTCTCTCTTTCCCTCTCTGCATCCCCAGTGAATAGGGATTTCAGCAGGGGAGGGGAACTTTATCCCTCCTCTAGATTGCATTTGTAACTATTTCAGAAAATCTTTGCAGTACATTATTTTTCTATTTGCTTTTCTGACATCAGACTTTATGAGATTTTAGGCAGGTAAATATAGATATTGGAAATAAAGACTCCTTCTCTCTCCTGAAGTCTTGAAATCCAAAACAAAGTTAGGATGGAGCTGAACCAATCAGCCACATAAATCTTGTTTGTGGAAATCCAAATGTAGGTTGGACACATGCACGTACTTAGAGCAACTTTCTAGAAGAATAACTGAAAGCCCAACTTGGTTTCTGTTTCTCAGAAATTCTATAAATACTTCAAATACTTTGGTACTGTGGCAATCATATGTGTAGAGATAATCAATACCAGGTAAATCAGGTAGTAAAACAAACAGCCCTGACTCTACAACGAGGATTTTTACACCAGTACTTAGTCTTGGAGAAAGTGTAGTTAACCCCAAGTCTGGACAGTTGCAGTCCCCCTTCCCTCTTTTCTCTGCAGGCAGGATATGAAGCTGCTCAGAAATCCCTGGAGCATCTCACCCTGTGACTGGGGACTAACAGTAGTGGTAGAGGTGTAAAAGTGGCAAAGGAAAGGGAACATATGGCCAGATGTAGGGAGGAGCACTGCACCAAGCCAGCCTGACACCTTGTTGGAGATCGGGTGATAATGGAGCTCTGCTGACACTGTGTAACATCTTCTTGCTCTTGCAGAGCCTGCCCTGTTCCCTTTAACGGAGGAGAAGGAAAGACAAAGATGCTGGCACTGCCAGTAAATATTTCCCACAACAGCAGAAATTCTTAATTCTGAATTAGCTACTTAGCAACACCTTAGTGATGTTAGTAACAAAATAGGAAGGAAAAACATTATATACTGATAAGCCAGTTCTCTGTGCATACCAAGTATTTTAATTAAAAGATATTTTATGTTATATTATACCAAAATAGTAATGGAAAAAGGCTGGAATCATATAAACACACTATGTATCTATATATATACATATAAAGACAATACATGTTCCATATTAGTAGTAGAACATAATTAGCATAATTAGCCATTTTCATTTCCCCTGGCACTTTACCATATCTCACAGATTAATCTCTCAGGTTTTCTTTTTTTGCTGGTTTTTTTTTTCTTTCTGTTTAATTCTTATAACATCATGTACTAGTTTAATGAATCTCTCAGCCAAATTCTTAAATACCTTAATTCTTTCTTAAAGTTTTACCCATCAATTTTTTGGGTTATAAATGTGTCTATGAATGTTGCTTTTCTTCTATCTTTTCTTTCTTTTTTTTAAAATATTTGTCTCTACTTTCAAGAGAAACAGAACAAATATATGTTCATAAAGACAAAAATTCCATTGTTTATACTGATCAGTGCAGACTAGGCAGTGAGGGGGAAAAAACTGAGGCATCTGTTGAATACAAATGAAGGCAGCAGGTTGGTGTGTGAGTTCTTAGGTTCTGAAGCTACTTGTCATTTGCTTTTAGTGACTGAAACCTCACTCTGCTCCTCTCCCCCTCCACCACAGGATAAAGTTAAAGAAAACACTGTCACTCCAGGAAGGTTACTTTACATGAAACTGCAAAATGGGATGTGTGCAAAAACTCAGTCTTTACCCATTTGCAGCAATGTTCCACATCAGATTTAAGTTTGCCAATGACAACTTTGTTCCAAACACACCCTTTTAGCTGCTGATCAAGAGCCTTGAAACTACTTATATGATGGGGCTAACAGGGAACAGTATGCCTAAGCCTAGAATTAGTGTCCTTAAAGGTTTTATTGTGGTGGCAGACCTGACTGTTAGGAGAGCTGCCTTGTGCCCAAAAGGTCTATTTTGTGCTTCAGCAATAGGGGCTTTCACAATAAATTGTGAAATTTGGAAGGACAACAGGAAAAAAACAGCACTCCATACTTCAAATGAATCTTGCTTCCCATTTTTCTTCCAAAGTGTTGAATGAAACATGGCATCATAGATGTGTAGTAATTCTCCCTTCTCTATTTTGAAGGGAATAAATGGGTTCTATTTCTGAGAAAATGTATTAAAGCCAAATTTTACTGTCAGTTACCCTGATGTCAGTCCCTAGCAAAACAATTCAAATGCAATTCCTCTGGATTCATATTGATGTAACGGAAAGCAGAATATGGTGCTTGAAAAAGCAGCTGTCACCTTATGGAAAACTTATGAAATATCTTATTTGGAAACAAGCACTCTTCTGTGCAGTTTATTTCCCTGTACTTCTTTTCTTCTGGTCATTTTTTCTGAAGACAGTGTTTTAAAACAGAATTGCTGTTGTTTCCTAAGAATTTATCTGCTTCTGCACTTATTCCCCACCTGACATCATAATCCTCCGGTTGTGATATAATAATAATTTTCACAATGACCAATTGTTATTCTACAAGCTGGGCTTAAAATCTGATCCAAAAAATGCCTTTTACTCTGATATCTTACATAACGTCATATCAAATTTTGTCTCAAGAGATAATAATTTCAACCAAGTGACATCAATTAAGTTTTCATACAGGGGAGTGGTACACTTGGTATAACTCCCTAGAGACAAATTCCTCCAGACTTCACAGTTTTATGATTTGACCTTTAAAAATATTTCCATTTTTTGCCCAATGCTTGGTGATAAAAGTCTAATGATTCTGTTGAAGAAGAAAACATTACATATACAGTTCAGTCCAGTCTCCCACAGGAGTTAAAATTTGCAACAAACAGAAGCTTAAGGAAAGGAAAATCAAATGCAAATATATTTCTCATGAATTGTTCAATGCATTTCAGATACCATAGTGATTTATATGAATAACTTGAAAAGCAACATCCTTCTTGACAAGTGCTGAGTGAGTACCCTTCTAAAGTTTGCAGTCTTATGTTTGAGGATACAGTTTCATCCTGTATTTTTGCTCTGAAATTCAGTGGTTTCTCTGTTCATCCTACCATCTTTGGCAGCTTTAACTGGAGTTATTCATGGGTTTCAAATTATGCACATGGTTTGCTGGATCTGTGCCTATGTGTGTTGAAATTTTGTAAAGAGTAGGACAGACAGCACAATCCAGAATCAGGGAGAGCCAAGTTTTCTTTTCTAGTGCACTACAGACTTCAAGGAAGGACCTCTGGGAAAAATAGGTATCTAGGGAAGCAGGTTATCAGATGCTGCATAAACTAAACCTTACCTTCTTGATAGCTGATAGCACTTGAAAATTGAAAACTACTTAAACTTAAGCCTGCTGAATAACTCAGCTGGATGCAGAACCAAGATTTCTAGAATCTCAAAGTTTCATGTTTAAGTAGAGCATTATACCAAGATTTGAACTGTAAATTATTTTTAACAAATATTGAACTCTGGTTTGTTTAAAGTACTGGATTTCAATGTTTTCCTCTATAACAGATATTTCTAAGGTAAATACTTCCTTAATTTAAATATTCTGCTTTTTGTAAGACACTAAACATACAAATGAACACATGAAAGAAGTAAACTAATACTTTGTCAGTAGTTTCTACTGCAATTGTTATTTTAAACTGGTTATTTCTCATTAAAGATCTCAGAAGTTTCCACCCTTCCACAAGTATTATCTTGCAAAATCAAGAGAACTCTGGCTTGTAAAGAAGTTGTTTTCTTCTTGGTAAGATGTCTTGCTATGGTAAAATGATCCATCTGGAGTGCCCAGCTATAGAACTGCTGAAGTAAATTCTCTGTGCTATCATCTCCATGAAAGCCATGTGCATACAAGATGAGTCTCACAGACCAGAAGATGGATCTCTGATGACATGAATTAGTACATAGCATGTGTTGCTTTGGAAAACTTTGTTTCGTATTGAATACTGGTTGATGATACTCTCCAGTAATATCACATTACGAAACTGATTATAAAAATACCGCAACCACATTATGGATAAAGTTATTATCCATTCTGTTTGCCACACCAATGCCTCACCATGCAAATCCATCCTGGATTTATTGACCGCAAATTATTGTATATGTGAAATAAATGAGTTGGAGAAAGAAGCATATCTTTATGGCTTTCAGCACATCTCCAGTGGAGTCAGCATGAAAAATGCAAAAGCTATTTCACTAATCTCTTCCAACATTTTGTATCTGAAACAGCCACTGCCTCAAAAGCTGTGTTTCTTCACTGATCGCGTTTTCCAGATTCCTGAAACAAAGGTTTCAAAGTATAGTTTAGGATAGAGATAAAGTTGTTCCCTTGTTTTTGTGTTTCCTCTTTTTTGTAACATATTATATAGTTCAATTACTGGAAAGTAGAAGTTTGAGATGGTTACTGTTGTTATTGCATGAAATTGATCTGGGCTCCAGCCAAACTCTAGTCTCATTCTTGTTAAGGCGGAGACATTCAGATGAAAATTAAGATCCTTCTAATGAAATACACTGGAGGATTAAGTTACAAGTGGCAGGACACATTACCTTATTTATCTAGTTGTGCTTGCATGATTTGCTAGACCAGCCATTATGACAAATGTTCCTTACGCAATCTATTTTCAAGACTACTTCCATTAAAAGTAACATGATTGAGTACACTGCTTTGCTCATAGTTGAGATATGCTCCTATGTTTATATCAAACCAATTAAACTGTGTTGCTTTAAAGCAATAAAAATGGTTCTGTAATTGCCACATGTTCTTCTGTGGCATTTTCAAGTCTGGAAACTAGGAGATACTTTGCAAGTTTCTGTGCACGCTATTTCTTCCTCACACATTTGACCTCAATTTTATCTTGTGCTGATTTGTGTAATAAAACATTCTAGGTCTTCTGTGTGTAATCTAGAAAATATCTTATATTCTTCTAGAATAAAGGTACCTAAATATCCTTTATAAATATATATATAAATATTATTTTTCGGAATAAAGATACCTAAAGTGATACTGTTATTGTTACTGTTATTGTTATTTCAAGCGTTTTTCTTGCTTAGCATTATAATGGTTGTACCTACCATGTTACAGGTAAAAATCCCTAAGCAGATACTCTAAAACAATGTAGTTGCTGACAATCTCATCATTAACATCCTCGTGCTGGCAGTTGAGAAATGTATTGCATGGGGCCCCTTGACACATCTGCTCTTGTGCAATATGTACCATCATCTTCAAAAGTATGTATTAATTCTGAGTGACTCCATCTGAACCAAATTAAAAGATTCTGAATTTGCAATAACGGGTGTCCTAAAAATTGTTTTTCATAGAATGTTACATTTGGAGCCAAATAAAGTTAGCTACCATTTCTGGAAACTCTTGGAAAGCATTAATTGTAGGTTTAAATTTGGGGAGTTAAGCTATTTAAAATTCTGCCCTATAGGGTCTCTGTATGCAAGCAGCCAAATAAGGAATGGGCCTTCTTTTCAATATCTGAAATTACAAGGAACATATTTCTCCATGTACTTTTGGTACCTTCTGTGGAAACCTTTCATTTGCATTCATAGGTTTCCTTGTGTGCAGTTTGTGAGACCCCCACCTGGAGTGTTGCATCCAGCTCTGGGGTCCTCAGCACAAGAAGGACACACTTGTTGGTGCAGATTCAGAGGAAAGCCATAAAGATGATTAGGGTGATGGAGCACTTCTCCTATGTGAAAAGACTGGGAGAATTGGGATTGTTCAGTCTGAAAAAGTGAAGGCTCCAGGAAGACATTATTGCAGCCTTCTGATACCTGAAGGGGCTACAAGGGAACTGGAGAGGGACTTGTCACAGGGTGTGTGGTGATAGGACTAGGGTGAATGACTTTAAACTGAAAGAGAGTAGATTTAGGTTGGATATTTCTGGAGAAAGAAACTCGTTACGATGACAGTGGTCAGGCACTGGAACCTGCTGCCCACAGAAATTTTCAGATCCCTTCAAGGTAAGGTTGGATAGTGCTTTGAGCAACCTGGTGGAAGGGGTCCCTGCCTACAGCAGGTGGGCTGGAACTAGATGATCTTTTAGGTCCCTCCTAACCCAAACCATTCTATGATTCTATAATTCATGCAAACTAGAGTACCAAAGGCCTATTCAAAACTAATATTAGGTTAAAGCAAGACATGCAAAGATTTAGGGCATGGGGTTACATTCAAGGCCATCAGGAGTATTTTTTCATCCTAAATGGGGTGTAGCAAGCTCCTTTGAGCATCAAGCCTTAATGGGACTAATATGACCTGCCTAGGAACAGCTCTGTGTGTATGGAAACAGCCTGGGGAGCAGAACAGGTAGCTTAGTACATGGATAGTTATATATAGGGGATTTTTCTGCCATATGGAACATCTTAAGGCTACTCAGCAGGTTGCATGTTTTGAGACTTAGGCTGTAGGGCAGAGGTACAGTGCTGTGTGACTGTGAGTTGTCATGCATCATCTGATTACGTGAACACAGCCTGTGCTTAGTTCATGGTAAAAATGTGCGAGCTCATACCTCTGCCACCAATGCAAAAAACACCGCTGGGTCTACTTCTGCCTCCACTGCACAGTAACTATTCACTGCTGAAGCCTTACTCTTGTCAATGCAGCACAGTGCAGGAGCAATTTACACATCACTGAGGAGTCTAGTTGGAAATCTCATAAGAAGCAGAAGGGAAGATGATGCAGAAAAGAATTGATAAAAATGCCCAAAACCTAGATTTCTAAGATAGAAACCAAGTGGTGGGAAAATAAATTTAAGCTCTTTCTGGAAAATGTTGTGGTTTGTAATGGCATTGAGCTGATATTTGTACTATATCCTGTATATTCTCTAAGAGAAAAAAGTCTGAAAGATACAGATGATTGGAAAAACAGAGATGAAGAAATTCTCCCATGAGATGCTATAAACTCAAACCAGTGCAAGTATTCTATACATTGGTCCATCTTGTGTCTCTGAAGCTGATCAACTCTCAAGTTGATGGAGGAAAGTACAATGTCAGGATGCATAGCTGTAAAGGAGAGGGCTGCTGCTGATACTGTGTTTTGTATATACCTAGGGAGTGAGGAGAAAAAAGGGAGAAAGTGGGTATATTTTTTTTTTACCAGCTGCCATATTATTTTGCAAAAAATCTGTATTTGTGGTCCATACTTTGCTTCTGTCCCTGTCAAGAGCCCAGCTTATCCAGTGAAAACCTGACAGCAGATATCTAAAATCATATAACAGTAAATGGAAGGCTTTGAACTCATTTGCTTGCATGAGATAAATAACTTTAGGAGACATAGTTAATGGCATACTTATCTTGTGCACAAGTGGAAGAGTTGGCTAGAATCCACTTCCGACTTGGAATTTTTGCTACCACAGTTAGCATCAGATAAAAGCTGATTTCAGGACCCAAGGAAATTGTATTAGAGAGAAAAGGAGGGTTCTGCCTCCTTCACAGCAGTTGGGAGTTAGTTACATGCTGCAATTTAATTTCAGCAATTTATATTGGGATACCTCTCATTCCAGAAGGCAGCCTTTGTTATACACATGTAAAGCAGAATATCAGCAGTGTCTGGAACAAGACAGGTTAATGTACTGATAAAGAAGTAACACAAACTTCACCTCAGAACAGCCAGTAGTATGGGTTACAGATCATCAGTCAGCTAAAGAGTGTGGCCAAGGCAGATGGAGTTTATAATCTAAAGGATTTTATTCTGCTTTTTCTGTGACAATAATTCACATTAAAAAAAAAATCTGTATAACACATTGTCAAAAGAGAAACAAAAACTGCACAAGCCTAAACACCTTCTTGTACTGTATTAGCAGAAGATGATGTATCCACAACACACTTAGTGAACAGGACAAGATTTAATGTTTACACTGCTATCTATATTTCTGCTGCTTCTTACTATGTACTTGAAATGATGTTATTCTTCAGTGAGTAATAAATTCCCTTTCAAAAACTGCCATAGGTTCACTGAATTTGTTTTTAGGAAGAACATTTCACACTCTCCATTTCACCCATTATTTAAAAGTAAAAATGTTTCCCCTCAGGAGCATGAAGAGTCAGTTCAGGAGAAAAGAAAATCATGTCTAGATTCTCTCTTTGTTCTGTTACCACAGCTTCTCTGTTTCTGCTCTGTGTTTCTACTGGTCAGAGACAAACAGACTTCAGCTCTGGGGAAGCAGATAGTTAAAAAAATCAACAATAAAGAACAATCTCTGTCTTCTTCCAGCACCCTTTGGGACCTGGGCTGTTTCAAAACAAATAAAGTTCTATAAGTACTAATAAGAATTTACTCACTATTTTTTAAAGAGTTTTGTATGAATTTCAGCCTTTAGTTACCAGTGTTTAGAAT
>WBNO01022774.1:0-17787 GCA_013400575.1 Peucedramus taeniatus | reverse complement strand
ATATAAAATGTAAGCTACATCTAGCTGAAAAGAGTTTGTTATTTTCATGTTTTATTATTTTTTCACAAGACTAAACTTCTCAATAACTCCATCTTCTACATGTTTAAGCAATAAAGAAACCTAGGATAAATTATGCAATTTAGCCGGGCATTTGCTTCTTGAAAAAAAAGAGTTCTGCACATAATGTGTAATCTTGATGCAGTATAAGCAGGAGAGTAATTGGGTTTTGTTTATCCAATATGTATGCCAATATGTGGACAGCACAACAGTCTATTGTGTTTGCTGGCAGGTAAATTTCTCATTTAGTGAGAAGATGGCTTCTTCTAAAAAAGCAAACACAGAACTTAATTGATAGTGAATGTTTAATTCATTTTCATAAAAATCAATAGTGTTTCTCAAGGGGATAAAGGTGAATTAATTCATTTATCTAGATCTTTAAAGCTGATGCATAGTAAATATGAAGCGTTTAACAAAGGTTAAAGAGTGCTTGTTGATAGGCCTTCAAAATAGCAACACTATTTTGATTTGTTTGATTTTTTAACACCAGGAGGATTATTCATATTAAATTATCACTATATCATTCCACAGTAAAATGGGTGTTTCTTCATGTCATAGTCCTATTATAAGTAAATTCATAACACATAAAGCACAATCAAAACAGGAAAAACCACATATTTTTTGATGAACATGAGTGAATTCAATTGTTTTGATATGACCACCATTTTAAAATGCATATATAGAGGGTACTAAATGCCAGTAAAAATCTCTGCAATGTAAAGAAAAAACCCACTTTTACAAGCTTATTAGACTTCCTATGCCTTGAGCATTTTAAAGTCTTAGTAATAATAAAAAGAATGAAGGATAGGAAAAAGGCTAGATGTCTGATAATTGCAGGGCTTTCATACTCATCCATTATTATTGATTTGATTTGCTATTCCCTCCTTTGATGATTCCAGCACATGGGGCTTGGGGTGGGTTGTTTTGGTTTGTTTTTTTCCACAATATTTACTGTCTGCTACAAATCTCAAAATTTAAAGAGTCATAAATCAGCCAAGCAAATAAAGAAACACATTTGAAAGAAATAGGTCACTTTTGGTGGATTCAAATTTTGTTTAAAAATATGTACTAAATTTAAATTTATTAAGACATATATTTTACAAATTTGTTTGCACAAGCGTAAATCTCTCATGCAGGACATTTCTGAGTTCCATGTTGATAAAATTGGTACTGAAGAATTGTAAAATTGTCACCAGGAGAGGAGATGACCTTCTTGGAGAGTGAAGAGCTGAAGACAAAACAATAAAGATACAATTTCTCTTCATACTTATAATAAAAAAAAAATGGATACCTCAGTCACTGGCATTTCTTTAATTATAAAACATCATTTGATCTGCTTCCCTTTGAGATAAGAATCTAACAACTTATTAACAATGGTCTTGCAATCCTAGTTTTTAACAGCAATAAGTGCCCATTGCATTTCTAAGTTCAGTCTGCTTCCTCCAAAACTGGCAAAAGGCAAACAGAAGTATTGTTTCAGATAGCTTCAGCTGCACATTTAAAAGACACACTTACAAATTCTACTTTAAGGACTTAGTCACTCAGTCACACTGGGATTTATCTGCTGATGGACATATGCAACTACAAAGAAGTTGCTTTAGAAGCTATTGATAATAACAAGACTTGTGTCTTATATTTATCAAGAATTGACAGGAATCTTAAGAGTATGAAAAGACTTAAATTTCATCAGCTGAAAATCCACTGAGAAGTGGCATCGCTACGAGACTTTAATGGAACTCAGTAATCAAGAACAAAACTGTATACCTCAGTTCTGTCCTTCTGTCCAACACTGCAAACTAGGGAAACCTTGGAGTGTTTTACATTCAGCCTGGTAAATTGGGTATGATGCCATTTAGTCAGGTTTATGATGATTGATCCAAACATAATGGCCAGTCAATAAGATATCCAGGAATAGATTGCAAGTTGTATATGAAGGTCTAGTCAAGGTCTCACTTTTAGCATGCAGCTACTATAATAACATGAGGTAAGCAGAAGTTTGAATCAATTGCATATTAACTATGTGCTATATCTAATACAAATAAAGGAAGCTACAGGCAAATCCAGCTATATAGCAAATGTGATAGAGTTTATTTATCTGTGCTCATGTATCAGCTACATTAAAGAGGGTAAAAAAGTGCATCTGGATGCCATTAAAGAGTAGTTAGTTATCTGACATGTTATCTTATCTTTTGCTCTTAACTACACAGACAGCTTCAAGATATCTTGTTTATATGCCCATACTTTTACTCACAATATGGAGCCTTGGCTAGGGTTTTTTTTTATCACTGCAGTAAAATGGTCTGCATGTGGTTTTACTTAGAATTTTTTCCCCCTAAGGAATGCTATTATTGCAACTGTTCTAGGGGGAGAAAAAGAAGTGAAAACTTTTAATTAGCTTCCACCCCAAATAATAAACAAAAAAGCATGCAATAATTAAGAGATAGAGCCATAGATTACAAAAAAACAAACAAACAAACAAACAAACAAACAAACTTTTCTTATTTTGTTTTAATTTTTAAAGTAAATGAGAAATTAACTCACCGTCATTTGGTGAGTGTTGATTCATTCTGATAAATCTTTCTAATGAAGTTGGTGTTTGGGTGAAACATCCATTCTCAGAGGTTTCTGTATAAATATGTTAAAATCAGGTGCAGTATAATAGCAAAACTGTTACTTCACTTAAAAAGCTGCACTTAGATATACAAGAAATCAAGAGTGGGTTCATGATGTATACAGATCTACACTGCATCACTCAGTCCCATACAGAGATATTCAAGCTAGCCCAGTACAAGACAGATCTGGAACCAGAAGCAGCACTGTTGTGCCAACATCATGCTGTGCCAGAGCCAAATAATCCTGTTAGGAGCCTGTGCTGCTGCCAAGACCCAAGTGTATATCTCTATCCGATACTGCACAGTTGTTATATACATACTAGGTTGTTTGGACATTCGTTACATGGAACTGCATTGCATGGTGCAGGAATACACAGATATCCTTATTTGCTATGCAAAACATAATGGGCCTTGATATGCAGCATTCAGCGTTTATTCCCCTACTGTTATGAAAACTACTTACATTTTCAAAACTCATTATATGGCAACAGGATTTCACAGTGCCTAAAATTAAGATTGTTCTAACCCTACTTCAAAGAAAGGCTGGCACTATTCCAGGCTAGAGGGGTTTTTTTTTGCACTTCAAAAGTGCAACAGAGTTTCATGTAAATATATGAGGAAGAAGTCAAACCAGGTAACCTTCCAAATCTTGGAACTTCTGGCAGCCTATCCATGACAACATAGATGGCAGAGTAAGTGTGCTATGAAATACTAGATAAGTATTCAGAGGATAATGTCTGATGCATGATAGTCTCAAGGTGCAAAAGCTACATTTGTTCAAGGAAATTAGGAGGGTAAGGCAGCTATTCTTGCATACTCCTATTAGTTTCTAAGCTGACTGCTTTCAAGAGACCTCATGTTTGCTTACACAAGCTGTAGTTGCACATTTGAACACCAATTTGTTTGTAAAGAGTTGTGAATTACTTGCATGCCTTAATTAAAAAATTAGCACTGTCCTTGTTAATAGGGAAATGTCTGTTCCTCTGCATCAGAAAACAATAAAAAAGTAATTCAATTGAGATCTTGCCTGCTCTGAATACGTTTTCTACTTTGAATGTTCTCTTTTCCATAGGATGTTGATTCTGTGTGGTGTTGATCCCTCAAGCTGTTAAACTGTGTACTGCTGTTCTCTCTAGATATCTATATTAGAATGCATTCTATACATACACTTTAAAAAGATCATGTTAGGAGACCAAGCACCATTAAGCTAAAATATCATCAAATACAATGAAGAGTATTCATACATTAGGTTTGCATTTGGCCCATTCCTTGCTAATATTGAAAATACACCAGAAACTTCCATGTTTGATGGAAGGAAATAAGATACAGTTTTTTGTTGGACTTCATCCATACCCTAGAAGGAATATAGTTCCATACCTGTATCACTGCAATAGTAACTGTAGAGATATGACATCAGTTAAAGAAAACTAAGGCAATAACAAGGAATATGCTCAGTGTCCAAAAGGATCCAGATCACTTTCATGGTGGAGCCACCTGAAGCTTTAATATTTTTCCAGCTACTTCATTATGGTCTGCAATATTTAAAAGTTCAAAAAGCAAATTTTGCCCAATTCTATAGACTGACTAAATATCATTACTTGCTCAAATTGCTATAAGATAGAACACTCTTTATGTATGATCCTGTGCCTGAGTATCTTGTTAAGCAACTTTGCCTAATCACAGTGTGAAACAAGTGATGTCTTTTTACAGTCATAAGAGTAGTGGTCTTTTAAATTAGGTACATTACAAAGATTGATACCTGATTGAGTCACCTTAGAAAGTGACTAAATTCCAACTGAAGATAATGTTTATATTAAAAATCTTGGTAAAACATTTATTGTAAATATTTAATTTTTCTCTGACTACCATTTCTTGTCTCCTCTCAGAAAAGTATCAGGAAAAGTAGATTTCACTGCACTTCAGTCTTTTCTTAATAAAATATTTCCTCTTGTCAGACTTTTACTTCACTTTTATGATTTCTCTAAGGTAAGGAATATAGATAAAAGAGCTAGTACATTATCAAATGTGACTAATTGGAGAAAAAGTATTTTTTCTGTGTCTGGTAGTATAGACGATATATGGAACCAGAAAACAAGTTTGGAAAACTTTTTTTGATGCAATGACCCTTCATTTTCAAGTGTCTGTTCTATCTCAGTTCGCTTCCCCATAGTTTTTAAATCAATATTGATCTTGGAGCTTTGTAGAAACCCATGCTGATAACTCTGTGATTACTGTCTTTTCTCTTTAATTTCTTCAAGCAAGTGGAACTTTAACATTTTCAAACTGTATGTGAGAAGCCCCATCACAACAAGCAGATGTTTAGAACATGTTGACATTTCTGGAGAAGTACCTTAGATCTTCCAACTAATCAGTGAGGTAGCAGCGATTACACATGTCAGTGTCTATCTTACATCAGTAGAGAAAATGTGGCTGTCTAGGGCAAAGGAAAGAAGCCAGTTATAAAAAAAGAAAGAAAGAAAGATTTATATATTGTTTCATATATAGAACAATACATAAATCAAATATACTTCAATACAGAGAGGTATATCAAGTGGTAACTTATTTATTTGCAGCATATACTGTATACCTAAGCACATGTTTTTCTAGATTTATTTGTAGTCAATAACCATTCAAAAGATTCCAATAATCTGGGGCGAGGGAAGGGTAGATGTTACAGACTACCTTGCTCAAATATGTGATTTTATTGGTGGAGGAGTGGACAGAGTGGGAAATGGAGGTGGGAATAGGAGGGAGGCAGATTAAATTTTTAGTTAGAGTTTAATAGAAAATAGTCTTCCTATTCCAAAGTATCATGGAGATGCGAGCATTTAGGCTTCCCATTAAAATTATAGGAAGCTTGAAAATCATAAATGGTGCTTCTCTCTTTGGAAATTCATTTAAACAATCTTTTCTCCATAAATTGTTACAATTTTAATAAGGAAATACATATATAGGAAGAGGGAAGATGGGAAACTTTTTCCAAAAACATGACAAATTTTGCAATCTGATTTCTAAAATCACTGCTAGTCTGTCTCTGCAGTGTGTGAAGGGGCATTTTCAGAGGCAGGTGAAAGATAACATTCTGATTAAAACATGAGTTTGTGACTCAGAGGACTAGTAAACATGGGAATTTAGCTACAAGGTTCCACTGTGATATTTAGTAATTTAGTTCCTCTCTATTGCAGTCAGCTCTTCTCTTTGAAACAGGTGTACCTTGCAGAAGTATTGTAAGAGTAAAGATATTAATGTCAAGCTGCTGTGGTGATAAAGGTTCTGTAAGTGCCCACATAAAAATAGTGAATGTACTTGGACTGCAGTTCACTCAACAATTAATGAAAAGGTGTATCTCCTTGAATAAGACTATGGCAGAACTACTCGAAGCAGTGTCTCATTATTACAATATATAATTTATTAAAGTATCACTTTAAAGTGAAATAGTCTTTGCAAATTTGTCCTTTGTGTCCTTAGCTCTCCTGTTAGGGATTATTTGGAGGAGTATTTTAAACATCCTTATACTTGAGTTTCTTTAAAATTTAGAAAAAATATAGAGGTCCTGTAAAATCTTTCAATGTAGTGCAATTATATGCACAATCAATATCATTGTGTGATTTGGATGGATATATAGATTAACACTATTCCTCTTCCCTTAGAATTCAAGGTTCTCAAAAGAATTCCCTTTCCATATAGATAAAAAATACTTATGATGTATAAATACAAGCTAAACATATAATTGCACTTTTAAAGCATCAAAGATGTGATTTGAAAATAAAAAATTCATTCTAAGTATCTTACACTAAATATTGTCAATTCTAAACCATTCTGCATTTAACTGACTGAAGACAGGAGTAGTATTGACTAGGTCTTGTCCCATCACAGCGTAGGTTATTTTATTTTGAAAACTCTTCTGCTGTTTCCAGATAGGATATTGAGATACAAAACCAAAAGTAGCTATCAATTAGATATAATAATAAAGCAGGCTTTTAATATGAGGACCAAAAAAAGTAGATTTTTTGCACTAAGAGTTGAATATTAATATCCTTACTGTAATAAGGTTTAACAAGATGGCTTAGTGTCATTACTGCAGTCCCCTTATTAAGTAAACTAGATATTTGAAATATGCCATTGAAATCTAGGTCCTCTATCTTGCAAAGAAATATGAATAAAATACACTTCTGTAGAGCAATCTTTATTAAAACAGAATGCAGAACCATATTTTTTCTAAATTTGTTTTCCTAAAGTACCCCTTATTTCCTAACAAAGCTATATAGAGGAGAAAGCAAAAAGCAAGAAAGCAAACTGGTAAGAAAACAAGCAAGAAAAAACAAGAAAACAAGGAAGAAAATACAGGGAAGTAAAAAATTACTTGCTCATGTCCACAGAAATTTATTTTCAAAGCAACATAAATTTTAAAATTTAAATTTCACAAAACTTCCTGACTTTTACTTTGCTTTATTTTTTTCTTGTCAAGAATGATCTGTCCATGGCTTATATAAAATAGTTACAATATTTATTATATTTATTGTATAACATTTAATTAATGCTTTTAAAATAGACTTTGGAACTTTTCTACTTAAAAAAAAGAAGGGAAAATTAACAAAGAAAATTAAAAAATTCAGATTTTCAGTATAAGAAAATATTATTGTTAAAGTCCTCGAAACAATCCTTTTTTAACATTTAAGATATGTGGTTTATTTAAAGAGATTTCTTTGAAAACTACATTGTTAAGCATTTTAAGTCTAGTGTAGCTGAAAACTATATTTTTTTACATTCCAATGAACAACTTTTGTTCCTGCTAGCATTTGTAAGTATATGTTCTGCATACATTACTGACTTTAATTCTTCATTTCCTAGCTTTTTTCCTATTTTCGAAATATTTCATTAAGGTATTTTTTCAAGTAATTGGTAATATTTCTCTTCTCAAAGCTGCTATAAACCTATTTTCTTGCTACTATTGCTTTATTCTAATCATTCTTGATTTGATTTGTTTTCCCTGGTAAGAAATATTTTCTGCCTTCAGAACAGGCATCAAGACAGACACATATGATTAGAAGTGTACCATAGGTATTAAAAGGCCATTTTTTTAACAAAAACATCTTGACTCAATAAGAAGCTTTTTTTCGACTCCTCCCACTCCTATGCCATCGAATTCCAATTTGTCACAGTTGCCATGAACAGCATTTGGAAATTCAATTTAGGCAGTGTCTAGGGTGGAAACCAGACTGCCATGTCTTCTTTAGTTCATGCCCTGTTAGATGCCCTCTGAACAGGCACTTTTGTATGGCTGCTACCTTGAGCTTCGAAAATGATGAGGCAGAGAAAGGATAGTAAAAGTGAATTTAGTTTCTCTGCTATGTTTTAACATTTGGGGTGTACCTCAGCTTTGGAAGTTACAGATTGTGCCAGCAAAATTCATCATTGAGAACTGAGCATAGCCCATGAGTACATCACCAGCCAAAAGTATAAACTCTTATGTGTGCAAAAATAGTCATGCACTATTTCTTACATTCAGACTTATTTGTTTTATTTATCTTTCCCTGTCATTTTTTGTGTGTAATGTGCAGCATGATCTGAAAGTTAAGGCTTATTGCCACACTTAAATTTTGATCAACTTATTCTAATTTATCTTATTATATAATGAACACAAATACTAATGAGTAAGTACTCCATTGTATTTGTATTAAATAAAAATGTGTTTTCCCCACAATTTTCCAGTGATTAAAAGAGATAGTAGTAGTTTTTAATTTCTGCATGTAAGCATTTCTTAATTTTACAAGGCTGGGAGAACATAGAATTTTATGATCCTCCAAGGTCCCTTCTGTCCCTAATCATTCTGTGATTCTGTAAGTCCTTCTCATAGAAACACTCTGCTTTTTGGGTCACAATATTTCCCCTAATCCTTGGGCTCGCTATCTTCCCTAATTCCACAGGGGAACACTCTGCAGAAAGTGTGACTGGGTTAATTTGTATATTATCAAGAATTCTCTCGGTTTAGAGAGGCTAGATGTGACCCTGAGACCACATGAATATCAGATAGATTGTAAAACTTGAGCCACGTAAATGGTGACATTTATGGCTGTGTTTAATGTATTTCATGAGGCAGAAACATTAGACTCATCTCTGTATTGCAGTATTTTTATCTTTCCATAGATTCCAAAGTGAAACCTGCCATCAAATATTAAAAAAATAAATTTTTCTTGCAAATGTAGCAAATTACCCTTAACTGGAATGATCAAAGCTGGGTACATTCGCATGGTTTCTCTGCTGAAATTATTTATTCAATAAAATCCACAAACTCATAACCTAGGGCTCTCATACTTAAATTCTCTTCATTAAGCATTGCATTTTATGGCCTAAAAGAGTTTTCAGCTGAATTTGTATAAAACGACTGCACATATGTGGCTAGTCAAGTAGATCTAGTTTGAAAAAACAACAAAAGCCAAAACATTCCCTGTGGTGATAAGCAAATAGTTATTCAAGGCTTGTCTTCTGCTAGAAAAAGACATTTTTTAGTGTAATTTATTATCATATTTAATCAAAGTTTACAAAATTCCAAAATACATTGTTTCTAAGTTTGCATTTTTCTCTCAACTTGCATAAATCTTGATTTTTCTCCCTCTCCCTTCATTGTCTATGGCCTTGCCAAATTTGTTTTGGTTTTTTGGATAGTTCCTCCAGGTTCTAACTTCCTTATTCTGTCCTCGGACCATTAACTTCAGACTCTTCTCAAACCAGTTCCCTTTCTCAAACTGATATCCTAACCAACTGCTTTAGCCTTACACTTCATGTTTTTTTCTCTCTTCTTCTGAGAGAAAACATGACTTAGTAGTAGTCAATAATATTCTTCCAGTTATTGCTCTCTGTGAGAACATGCACCAAATTTGTGTCATTGAATTAGACAAAAATGGTTACTTTCACATGCAGCAATTTTGGGGGTTTAACCAAAATGTTAATAGTTAGATTAGAAACAAAGAATAGTTAAGGTTGGAAAATAACTCCGAGGTCATCAAGTCAAACCTTTGGCTGAATACCACCTTGTCATCTAGAACCTAGCACAAAGACAAAACTAAGCATTAAGCACAGTGCATCCAATCATTTCTTGAACACTTCCAGATGACTGAATCATCTCCCTGGGCAACTTATTCCAATGCTTAATCACTCTTTCAGTAGTTTTTTTTCCCCTAATATCGAATCTGTACTTTCTCTGGTGTAACTTGAGTCTATTTCCTCTCGTCACTTGTTATCTTCGAGAAGAGGCTGACCCTAACCCTTCTGCACACTCCTTTCAGGTAGTTGTAGAGAGCAATAAGGTCACTTCTGAGCCAGCTCTTCTCCAGGCTAAACAAACCCAGTTCCCTCAGGCACCCCTTGTAAGGCTTGTGCTTGTGCAGACTCTTGACCAGCTTTGTTGTCCTTCTCTGGACCTGCTCCATCACCTCCAAATTTTTCTTGTTATGGGAGGCCCAGAACTTGAGGGTGTTCAAGGCCCAGAACTTTTTATGAGAGGCCAGGACTTGAGGTGTGGCCAAACCAGTGCCAAGTACAGCAGGACAATGACTTTCCTCATCCTGCTGGACACGCTACTGCTGATACAGGCCAGGGTGCCATTGGCCTTCTATCTCTCCTGGCTCATATTCAACCACAGTTAACCAGCTCCACCAGGTCCTCTTCTACCAGGCAGGATTCCAGCCACTCGCTCTTCCCCAAATCTGTAACCTTGCATGGTGTTGTTGTGACTCAAGTTTAGGACCCAGCTGTTCACCTTATTGAACTTGATACTTGTTGGCCTTGACCTATTTATCCAGTGTCCAGATCCCTCTGCAGAGACTTCCTACTCCCCAGCAGATCGACACTGTCACCCAAGTAGGTGTTGTCTGCAAAGTGACTGACAGTAAACTTCATCAGTTGACCATTCAATGATTTTGAGTCAAAAGATAATCAGGAAGTACCTTGTCTCTGCTCCCAGGGATCTGTTTCTATGCATGCAATCACCATGCATAAATTTTGCATTTGTAAGGTTGTGATTGCAATGCCCCATATTTCACAGATGTGTTGTTATGGTAACTGAATTAAAAGGAAAACTTAAATGGGTACATGGAGAGTCAAGTAGGTATCTTAAATTTAAAAGAAAATGAAAAGATTATTTCTCCAGATAAAGACATGGGGTTAACAAATGAGAATGGCAAGGAAAGGACAGAAACAAATATGATGGGCCATGTGAACAAAAGAAATGCTGATTCAGGAAAGAAAAGGTTTCAGAAAACTAGGTGGGCAGCTTAGGCTAGCGCCTACGGCGAAACTAATTTGCCTGAGTGATACTTGTACAGCAGAAAATGCAACCTGACATTGACCTTGTCAGTATTGCAGTCACAATGTTTTTACAAAGAAAAAATCCTTGAAATATGGATTTCAGTAGAATGAAAACACATGGTATCCTTCCATATAGTGCAATTTTCTTCTTTTTCTGCACAAACTAGGCATGAGAAACAAAGGGGATTTCCATTTTTCAGTTTTCTGCTTTCTTTATAGGAGTGGAGAATCGATGAAAACACTTTTATGATATTTTTTTCAAGGTTTTCATATGGCAGAGGCTTAGTCAACATTTATCAGTGCTAAGTAACCTCCAATACCTATTTTTTTAGTCTTGTATGCAAAATTTTGGACTCAAATTTTTGCCTTTTCTTATTGCTGCACTACAATCATGGAATTATTTTTAATAGAAGAAACAGAAAAAGCCAAACAACAAAAATAACATCAACAANAAAAAAAACAAAAAAAAAAAAAAAACAACCAAAAAAAAAACCAAACCCAAAACTCTCAAATAAAACAACAACAACAAGAGTTCACAGAATCCTCAAGAATCCTGAGGATTAAGTTGCAGTACTCTGACAGCACTACCACTATGGTGAAACAGTCTGCAAAGCAAAACATTGTTCCTGCATAGGACACTAAAAAAGATAAGCATTCTTCTTGCAAATGAGGTGGAGATAGTAAAAGATAGTAAGTCCTATTCAATTGCAGTCCCTTTGTTCTTCCTGTCTTTTCAAAATTTCTCATTATGAGGATATGTACTTCAGATCATGACACTAAGAACACGGCTCCTTGTGTAAGATCTTCAGGAAATTTGCAAATACACCAAGTGCAGATTTGCTCCCATTGCTCCCATTGCTCACACATCCATGTTTTGAGGGTCAAGGAGAAGAACTGTAAATGGGAAATTGCTCAAGAAACCTGTGTCTGTACTCCAGATGGGTTGGTATTGTCACTAGATATTTGATAAGACAACACAGAGCCTTGTATCCGCATCAGCTTATAGGATTGAAAGAGAGAAACACAATAATGTTTTTCTACACGATTATGCCTAGAAGCATAATTTTTCTTCTGACTTTTTTTTATACTGGTCTACAAAACTGGTAATCACATCACTTTTACACTATTAGGCATTAGGTTTGTCTTGTAAGGTTTTAATTAGAGGGAATTCAGGGGTCATTTCTATGAAAAGTTGTCAGAATATTTCCCTGTGTCTGAAGAGCCAATGCCATCTGGCTTCAAGGCTGAGCCCATTAGTGATGGTGGCAGCACCTCTGTGATGAAAGAGTTAGATAAACAGAGGTGTTAAAAATTGAAGAAAAAAGAACAACCTGAAGAGAGTGTGAATATGTGAAAGAAACAACCCTGTAGACACCAAGGTTAGTGAAACAGGAGGGAGAGAACATGCTCCAGGTGCCTGATGAGAGACTCCCCTGGTGTGATGAAACATGGTGAAACAGACTGTCCCTCTTCACCCCACAGAAGTCCATGAGGGAGATATCCATCTGTAGCCCATGGAGGATCCCATGTTAGAGCAGATGTATGCCTGAAGAAGACTGTGACCTGATGGGAAGCCCACACTGCTGATGGGAAGCCACAGATTTCCAGCAGGACCTCTGGCCCTATGGAAAGAGGAGGGGATACTGGAGTAGGTTTGCTGGAAGGTCACTGAGAGGGACCCATGGTGGAGCAATTAATGAAGAAGGGAAGGACCCAGGTTGGAGAACTTCAGGGAGGACTATCTCTCATGGAAGGGAGCCAACACTGGAGTGGAAGAAGGGTTTGAGAAGTCCTTGCCTGGAGGAGAAAGGACTGGAAGACACTGATGATAAACTGACTGATGACTGCAGCTGTGATGAGCTGACTGCAACCTCCATTTCCCATCCCCCTGTATCACTGGGACCGAGCAGGTAGAGAAATTGGGAGTGAAGTTAAACCTGAGAAGAAGGGAGGGTTGGGGGAAAGTAATCTAATATTTACCTTTTATTTTTCATTACTCTGATTTTGATTTGATAAAATTAAACTCATTTCCCCAAAGCAAGTGTGTTTTGCCTGTGGCAGTGATTGATGAGGGATCTCTCCTTGTTCTTATGTTCTCTCATGACCCTTTTGTTATGTTTTCTGTCCCTCATCCAGCTGAAGAAGGGAGTCACAGACTGACTTTGATGGGCACCTGATTCCCAGCCAAGGTTAATCCAGCATACTGTGTTTCAACATGTTCAGGGTCAATGAGCAGAAAAATCACTCTGAAAGTCCTTAACCAGTATTCCTTATAGAAATTAAATTAAAACTGCCCATACTAATGTAAACTTCTGTGCTGGTGTCTGAGCTCCTTTAGGTTGGTCACCTGGGTTTATTTATTTTCACTTTTAAACCTTTATGTTTACAGCAGAATGAGAACACAGCCTGAGATACAAATGACTTTCTGTGGAAAAAAATTATTTGCCCACATCTCAGATTAAATAGTAAATGTTGATCACCAAAGAGGTACAGCAATTCTTTCTTTCAGCTTTAAGGGAGTTGATTTGACCCAATTTTATTTAGTTACTTACTAAATTATCCACATCATTTACCTGTTTAAAGAGCTTGTTTCCTTGGATAAAATTCCTCTGGCCTAATTTTGCATTTTATAAAGCTTAAGACTTCCAAAAGGTGACTTGTATCATCCTACTATAACTATTCAAAATAGAACATCTAAATCACACTTCAGTCATGATTATTTTTTCTTGACTTAAAGTGGACATTTGATGGATTTAATGGCTAACTTTTAGACTTCTGAAATTTGGTAAGATGAATAGCATGTACAGTATATAACTAATGCAATGAATGCATACTAAATATGTGTGTTATCAATCAAATCCAACCCAAATTGCAACAACATAGGTGATATTTCTTACAGTATCATGGTTCTCCGTATCCACTTTTAAGTTCTGTCTTTGATTATTACCCTCTTCTTCTACCCAGTGGTAGGTATCTTATTCATTCAACTAGCTCCCATGAACTAGCATCTTCCTCTTTCCCTACCTTCTCTACATCTTCAACTATCACTTTACCGAACATCTACAGGCCACTTTTGATCCTTATACAACATCCATGACCTGTCTGTGAGTCTACAAGTCCTCTAACTTTACCAAATTCCTTGTTCTTTTTACCTTTCCCCAGGGTCCCTCTTTACTTCTTTTTACTTAATCTGTGTCTCTCAGTCATAAGGCTCAAGTGGGGAGCAAGACAGTTAACTTGAGAGACGTCGTCTTTATTTTACCAAGTGCAATGTTGTAGGGGGTAGCTTCGGGCACTGTATGAAATAAGCTCCCCAGCGGGAGGTGGGAAAAAGAAGCACCTGCCATTGCATTTGAACCTTCAAACAACTGAGTGGTGCTGCAATCTTGAGCAAGGTATAAGTCTACAGTAATTTAAATAGTGCCTGTGTCGGGGAGTTCACTTGAACAACTCTGCCCAAGAATAAGAGCATTCAAGAGTACATTTTGCTTAAACATACAGGTTTTTATCTCAGCAAGTAATGTCACTATTTATTGAAACTCTGTGCACAAGTTTCAATTTTATTACATGTGATATAAAAAAAAAAACCAAAAACAAAACAACAACAGTCCAAACCTGTATCAAAGTTTTATGTTTTAAATAGTATTGAAAGATAACTTGTTTTTTTTCAGCTGCCATCTAGCAAAGCAACATATATCCAAAGCAGAAAGTTTCTACTGAAGGGCAAACCACATGAAAAAGTCCACTATAGTCGCTGCAGCTTTTGCCTTGCATATGCCAAAAACATTTATCTGACACTTGAAAAAGAATTCAACTCCTGATAACTACTGGATTATGGAGGAAAAAGGAGTGCCCAAAACCCACTAAAGTAACAATATTTGAATTCAAACATCTGATAGTTTTGTACTAGGTAAAAGAAGGACATATCAGTCACAATATTTAGGAAATATGATGCTCTGATTAGAGAGGCAACAGACCCATTTTATTGAATTAATGGTGGATGATAGTAGCGTTAAATCTGGCACTTGATCATTTAAAAACTTAACATAAACCCAACATTTTCACTGTCAATATTACTTACTTTTCACACAGAACTTCCTCCTAAAAAAAAGCAACCCCAAACAAAAAAACCTACACATCACTAACTTATTTTCTATGTAATTTTGAAGGGTATTTTCCTTAAATGCTTATGATGTAGGAATATTTATTAAGTCTTCTTCTAGGAACGTTATATAAAAATGCATATTTCCTTTTTAATAACTTGCTTATTTTTTTGTTTCCATTTATGGATACGAAACTTAGGATTTCCCTTCTATTTTGACATCTTCCACTACATCCATGTCTTATGCTCTCTGTATTAAATTACTTGTTGCTTTCACCATTTTCCAGCCTAAATTCTTACTTATTACAACGGGTATATCTATGGGTTTTTCAATACATTTCTTCCTCCTTTTGATCTGAGGAGAGTGAAACTTTCTCTAGTTCTTTCTATTGTTATTGAATATATGGGTTACATCCATGAATTTCTATATTCCTAAAAGCTCATTATGCTGAAGGGTTTTCGTGCTTTATTTTAATTCAACCATGCTATTGATCATACTGATAGGCAGATATTTATAAAGCACTAATTCTAAAACTTGAAATAAGAAAATAACTCGTAGTTACATTTAAAAAAATCAACTCTTTTGTTCCAGTATTTTTTCTTCAATCTCAGATAATTTCAGATTACATTTGAGAAAGTTCCATTTCTTGTTATATTCTTAGACAATCTGATTTAATAGCTACATCTCTGCACACTTGGTTTAGCTAAATTACACCTTAAGCCCAGAGTAAAATTTGAAGGCTTAAATATCTGAATGCTTAAACCACACAAGAAATAAAAAATAAAAAATAAAAAATTAAGGTGTGAGAAAAATTAAGAAGCTTGTCATTCTTCTTCCTCCTTGTAAAGCTAGCAACTTTTTTAATTTAATGGTAGTTCTCAGGCAGATAAAATCAAGCTGCTAATCATAGAAACAAAATAATTAAGGTTTTTTTTTTTATAGAATCTAACATTATTCTTGAAACTCTCCAATGATCCTTGTTAATTTGCTTCACTTTTAAGATACTTTTCCCCTTTTTATTTTCGTTAGATTTAGCTCTGAGTTTGAACCTCATCTTAGCAAAGCAAAATTTCAGAGTAACACTGGAATTTAAAAGGATACAGAGAAGAATAGTTTTGGTGTGGGGTTTTGGTGGGTTTTCTTTGTTTTGTTTTTTGGTTGTTTTTTTTTTTTTCCTGTTAATCATAATTGTATTTTATATTACAAGTTCTTATTTTGGTATTTTTTTTATCTATACTGGTATTTCCCAGGGTCAAAGGCAGAATGTCAGTTTTTCAGAGAGATCATCTGAACTGACATGTTGAAATATATTTTCATGAAAAATCACTTATCATAAAAACAGTGGCAGATTTTAAAATCAGACTCCTGTCATTATCCTTCCTGCTGGCCTTGTCTCCAAATAGTCTTCCAAGTGTTTTTGCAATTAATTGAAAATCGATGCCATAAAAGCTTTCTATCTACATTTATAAGCTGTCCCAAATTTATTTTCTTTGTTCATATGCAGTCTCACACTTTATAGGTTAAATCTGTAACTAGTGCTATATCTAGCAGAGAAGACAGGCATAGGAAGAGTTTGATTCCCCCCACCTGCAATTCTTTCCTCATCTTCTTAGCCTCATGTTTTGATAAACTTCAGTATTCAGACAAAAGGGTTGTTAAATATCTGCTTCATATTAGTAATTTTGATTTTCTTTGTTCTTTTGTTTCTCAAAGTTCCATTGTAATTTTTCTTTTAACATATCTCTGAAGTATCTCTTTCTTCTGAGGATTATGGCAAACACTAATCCAACCTGGGTATTGAAAATGACCTAATATATTAGTTTGGAATGCTTCCAGCTGAAGAAAATCTCATTCTTCTAGTCTCTATGTATTTCTTTTCAGAATGTTATCTGTCACAAAAGAGGCCTTTGATCCACCAGTTAGAGCTGCATTTTTGTTTTGCTATCTGATTTTTGCAGATAATTTTATCATTTATTCTATTATTTGTCATTTTCCCATGTAGTATACCACAGCTGGTAGGTATATATAAAAACACCTAGCTATCCCCTCTGTGTCAGGGTTGTGTACCTGTAGCTGGTCAGGTTTAATGGAAATGAGTTTTGTCATAAAGAGCCCAAATATTTTCAAAGCAAAGGAGCTTTTCAGAGGCTTGATAACAAACAAACCAAACCCACTAACCAAACAAACCACAAATTCCTGAAGATTTTAGAATCACAGTGAAAACAACAGAATGGTTTGGGTTTGAAGGGACCTTAAAGGTCCAACTCACCTGCCAGGGATAGGGACATTTTTCAAACCTGATCTTTATCAGGTTTCTCAAAGCCCCATTCAACATGGCCTTGAACACCTCCAGAGGTGGGGCATCCACAACTTCTCTGGGCAACCCATTCCATCACCTCACAACGCTCATCATAAAAATATCTTCCTATGTCCAATATAAATCTACCCAGTTTCATAATAAAACCGCTGAAAGAGAGGTATTCTCCCATCTGGTTTTCATGTGGCTACAAAACTTTATGTCATAAACTTGAATTTTCAGTTTATATCTATGCTTGTCTTCATGCATATACATTTTTGTGTCATATAATCAGTTAAGCAGGAAAGCAGATATCTGTCTTACCACCAAAATTTTGCTTTAGGTGGTAGTCACTCACCAGATTTGCTACTGCTTAACTGATTTAGATCAGTAATTTTCAGGCAACATCACC
>WBNO01022772.1:2763-24571 GCA_013400575.1 Peucedramus taeniatus | reverse complement strand
TTCAGATCTACTATTCCACTGCCTTCATAAATTCAGGAGGCCCCTGGGAGATCTCTTCCTTGCCTTGCGACCATGCCTATGGGACATGCTGCTGTTCCTCCCTTGACACTAATTCCACTGACATCAGGGGACATACACACAGAAACCAGGATACAAGCTCCACACCAAGAGAAATAAAGACTCTATGAATGATCTCTTTTCTTACCCCTGCCTTCCTGTTTAAGCCATGGAGAGCTTTCCTTCATCAGTGCCTTTACTCCTGAATGTCAAAACAGGCTGTGGGACTGTCTGCCACCCCCCAGGGCAGGAGACTTACAAGAAAGGTTCCCTGGTGAACATCCCAGGCATGGATCCAACTGCTGAATTAGGACAGAAGAGGAAGGACTTGTCTCTGCCTGATGCTGTGAGGATTCACTTGTTCACATTTTTCTTCCCTTCAGGAGAGAAAGACTGCAGAAAAAAATCCTCCTCCCTTCTTTTAGTTCTCCCATTTTTTCAGAAACTAGGTTGAGAATTTGGGCCCAGTTGGTGAAAGATCAGGCTTTCCAGTCCTTTGTTGCTCCACTAGCATCAATTACCCAGGAGCAACAAAAATCTCAGTCATCATCTGCTGCCAGAAGAGGTGATTGCTGAATGATCCTCTTATATATCCATATTCATTACTGCTACCATGGCCACAAAACAAGTTCTATCCTATATTCTTATTTCTAATTTATTACAGAAAGTTTTCTTCCTTTTTTGTTTTCCATGTTGAAAAATTAAGGCTCTTTACTCTTCTATAAAGCGTCATTGCCCAACACTTGTGAGAAACAAAGGCCATAAAGCCCCTCCTCCCCAGAAATGGCAAAATCCATGCTGATTCTGGTTCATCACTGTCTATTGTTTAATTCCCCGATTTTAATACAATGGTGTAATTACTTTTTTTTTTTTAAACTATTTGGGAAGCTAACAGCAATTCAGTTAACTCAGAGGGCTCACCAGTGAAATGAATAATGCAGAGTGCTTTGGAAGTGACACATTGGAGAGGTGGGGGGGAAGGGGGAGCACCTGCAGATTGTAATGTAAGGGCTGCAGGAGAGGCAACAAACAGTGAGGAAAGCTGAGAAGGTAGTTGCAGATTTAGGAGGAGAGGATGGATTCGTACTATAGATAGAGTTGCAATGAGCACTCAAATACTAGAAAGGGTCCTAGTAAAGGATTTGAAGATAGAGAGTGCATTCAGTTTGTATACACAGCTGTTCCTAACATGCCTCTGGAAAGAGACAAGAGCAGGGTCAAGAGGTTGATGCGGTTTTTCATAGAGTATAACCGTTTATTTTAGGCCCAGTTTCCAGAAGTGATTTAACACTCCATTTAAGTGCTAGTTTTTAAACAGTAAATGGAAACACACCATTCTCCAGGAAAGAAAAACAAAAACCAACAAGCAAGGAACTCTAGCACAATGTCTGATTAGCAAGAAAAAGCATGAAGACCAGGAGAATGAGTCCAGTTAAAAATTACCTGTAAACACAGTAATGACAGAGCTATAACATTTGCAGTGAAGAAAAATTGAGAGATGAAGAATTAGGGCTAGCCCAAGAGGTATTCTTGGAGAAATCTAGAATCTTTACATGAGTGATGTATTATTGATTATATATTCAGTGTAGTAGCAGCAGTAGTATAGTTCCTTTCTTCCAAGCTTCTTTCTTCCAAATGCCCATATTATGCATTATCCTAAAAGACTAGAAACATGCCATAAATAGGCCAAGTGATTAGCCTGTTATCATGTGCACCACTGAGGGACCCAGACTTTGATCCTTATACACAGGACTCCCGGTGACCTCTGTCTGTTTAGCTGTGCTGCCAGAAAATGGCAAGACACTGTCCCCCAGTCTGTTCAAAACATACTGCTAAAAGCTGTACATGTAAAATTCTGTGAGTTTTAGTTTCTTCCACCTAGAAGAAGACACACCCAGCAAGATTTTACTTCTGCCAGTTAAGGATTTCTTAAAAGCATCTGCCCTGGATCGAGGGAATGCTGAAGCAGTATGTGGTATTTTTCTCAGAAGAGCTTAAAGTGCTGCACAACACTCAGTGGCTCCAGCACAGTGATACAAAAACCATGTGGCACTTCTAGCTACTTGATGACAGATATTCTCTTGTGTTTGGCCATACACTTACAATACATTTATTCTTAGGATTATGTCATTGAGCATGAGCTGCTTTCAGGCATTAGATCATACACCTGGTCCTTCCTCAAATGATGTTTTAACCATTTGCTGAAAGCACCAGTTGAAAGGATGATTTGACTAAGTGACTAATTTGACTGAATGCCTGTAACACAAACTATTTTTAAGCAATTTAAAGAGCTTTGTCTGATAGATTTGGGTAAAAGCTGCATAAATTGTGGGTCAGCACAAAGCAGCAATTCACAGATGGGCCTCTCTAAAAAAAATCACACTATTTTTGGAGGCATTTGCTCCTGTACCAATTCAGACTAGTACTATATCTTTTCTTTGCTCTAATGGATTAAATAGGCAACACCTTCAAAAGTAAATACATACATAAATTAGGTAAGAATGGGAGGTTTTCAAAGGCATAAATGCACAAAAACAGGAGTTAGGTGCCTAAGAGATGGCTGAAGGGACCTCATCCATGTCCATAAGTATCTGAAGGGAGGGTGTCAAGAGGCTGGATCCAGGCTCATCTTGGTGGTGCCAAGCAATAGAACAAGAGGCAACAGACAGAAACTTATGCACAGGAAGTTTCACCTGAATGTGAGGAAGAACTTCTTTACTGTGCAGGTGAGCATACATTGGAACAGGTTGCCCAGAGAGGCTGTGAAGTCTCCCTCACTGAAGATATCCAAGAGCCATCTGGACACAATTTTGTGCCATGTGCTCTAGGATAACCCTGCTTAAGCAGTGAGGTTGGACCAGGTGACCCACTGTGGTCCCTTCTAACCTGACCCATTCTCTGATTCTGTGAAGTGTCCTTTATCATTAATTCAACACTTGTATTCTCTGCTTTTTAACCACTATGCAAATTGTGGAATCATAGAATGGTTTGGGTTGGAAGGGGCCTTAAACTAACTAGGGTTAGTTCCCTAAACTAACCCCCGGGCATGGACAGAGACACCTTTCAGTAGATCAGGCTGCTCAGTCCCATACAACCTGGCCTGGAACACTTCCAAGAATGAGGCATCCATATGTCTAGGAAACCTGTTCCAATGCCTTAGCACCTTCACAGTAAAGACTATTGTGTTGTGTTTTTATATTACCCCTGTTCAGTTGTAATGGTTTGTTCGCTGTACCCCTATTTTCCCCAAGTGGTTTACCCCAAGTTGTTTCCCGCCTTCCCCATGTCAATCCTCCCTACTCTCCACCTACCATCCCAAGTTTTTGCTGAATCATTCCCCAGTTTTCTCACTGGACCTCTTGTCAGTCACTCAGCCTCCCATCCCCTCTGTCCAGAATCTTCCATCAGGGGCGCTGAGTGATTGGGCAGAGGCCAGGTCCCTCCCTTCAAGTTTTCCCCAGTTCATGGCTCCTAATGTCTATTTCCTCGGTTTGCTCGCCGCCAAGTTCCCCCCTTGGTTGTTGGGTGAATCCCTCCCTTGATTCCACCCCCCTTTAAAAGTGGTTGTCAGAACCCAGTCTGTGCTCTTTGCAGCTGGTCACCCTGAGGTTTGGGTCTTCTCTGAGCTCCTCAATAAACCTAGGATTACACCCCTACGAAGAGTCAACTCCTCATTCCTCCACCGCCGTCTGCCAGCTTCTCCTCCTCTACTGGGCTAACAACCCTAGCCACCCTCCTGTACGCCCTGGGCACAGGAGAGTGTCCCCCGCCGCTTGCCATGTCGGAGCTGGTCGGGATTGACCTGAGCGGTCACCGAGAGGACGCGGCAACAAAAGACTTTTTTTCTTAATGTCTTACCTAACCCTATTCTTTCTCTGTTTGAATCCATTTCTTATTGTCCTATCACTACCTGCCCTTGTAAAAAGTCCCCCTCCAGCTCTTTTGTAGCCCCCCTTTAAGTACTGAAAGGTTGCTCTAAGGTGTCCCCATAGCCTTCTCTTCTCCAGGCTGAACAATCCCAATTCTCTCACCCTTGTCTTCATAGGAGAAGTGCTCCAGCCCCCTCATCACATTTGTGGCCCTCGTTTGGACTTGCTCCAACAGGTCAATATCATTGCTCTGCTGAGGACCCTAGAGCTGGATGAAGCACTCTGAGTGGGGTCTTACCAGATCAGAGGAGAGGGGCAGAATCACTTTCCTTGACCTGCTGGTCATGCTGCTTTGGATACAGTGGGCTTTTGGGGCTGTGAGAGCATATATGCATAACATACTTAACATACATAATAACCTACACAGGCACCTGGAGTAAAAAAGTTCTAAATGAATCTAAGTAACAGCAGTTTCCACGTACTAATTCACTATTGCTTTCCTTCCTCAAAAATAAATTTCACCTACTTTCTGATTTGGGGCAGGCATATTCTGCTCTGGAAGGGGATAAAAAATGCTACTAGTTCAGCATCTGCACTGATTAAATAGATCCAATAGCTGCTTTCTACTGACTCTCTTTGGTTTACATAACTGCAGGAGATACAGCATAACAAAGAATCCAACACCTGGTTTAAAAACAGACACTCCATTTCTGGCAGTGGGTAGGATAGCAAGAAAGCCTTTAAGTCGAGCTTTTAAGTGTATCCATGCAACATAAGGTACAAGAGTGAGAGGAACATGCTGATAGTTCTGCATTATCGAACGATGCTGAGATGCAACAAGAAGGAAAATCTTAAGTGTGCCTGCTCGTTTTCTCAGAGAACCTCCCCATTAGAGTCAAATGAGGGTACCGCTCTGGGCAACTTGGTCCAGTATGCCCTTTCTGAATGGCCAGCTTCCATAGCAAGTGAGAAACTTTACTGATTATGTATTATTATAATTGTGTATTATTTATACCATGGTTGTGCATACAAGAATTTAGAAAGGCTCAATGTGCTTGTATGTGTAACAATACCAAGTGACAGAAATGTAGAAATTATCTGCATCACAGAAATATCAGAGAATAAAATTTTAAAAATGTCTATATTTAAGGGCTGGATATGGAACAGGTTACAAGTGGATTTAGACAGTACAGATTGTCAAGAGATTGCAGAAAATTCCTATAAATTTATTAATATCGTCCACAGAAATAAATGTCCCTGCCCAAACTGTGCAGAACAAAATAAACAGATTTATTTAGCTGAAAGTGATATTTATTCTTTTCAAGGAGTCCTATGTATTCAAAAGGTAGGGATGTACTTTATACACCACAGAAGCAGCTGTGGCACAACTGCACCTCTATGGTTTTGTTTGGTTGAACGCAAGCTATGGGGAGCCTTTATTTTTCTATTATTTATCGGTTTCAGAAACAATCTAGATTGATTGTAAACAGTAGATTTTGTTCTTTGTGCAAGGGAAACATGGTAAAATCCAGCACTAAACAGACATCTTAAAGACCAGTGTTAGTTTCTGAACTGACTGTTCTTCCCAAGCAAGCGACAGGAGAGAAAAAATTGAGTCTTGACACCAGAAATCTACAGTAAGTAGATTTCTAAAAGGTTTTTCCTTCCAGCTCAAATATTCTATGGAACTCGACAAACATTAGGCTCCACTTGTAAGAAGAACAGAAAAGCAGGATAATGGATAGAACAGTAAGAAAGATCACTTTGAAACAGTGTCAGAAGGCTCAAAACAAGGAGAAGCATCCCAGGTTAACCTATCCACTATTTTCAAGATTCCACAAGCCCACGGGTTACCAACAGTAAGCAGCAGTATTTTTTTACCAGCTGAACTGATCACTCAAACCAACAATCAGTACAGCCCTCAAAAATATGGAGGATACAGAGAAACAGCAGAGGACAGAGATTGTCTAAATATACAAATGACTGCTTGTTTTTTACCTGGCACCCTAGGTCCTTGTATCAGCTGCCTCACAGAGTAAGTGGGCTTGGATTCTTGATGCAGTTGTACAAATCAGATTTTGTTTTGGTATTGTTTCCAGCTGAAAGCCTTTTCTTTATTCTAATGGTAAGAGACTTTCTTCCTATTAAATGCTTCAATGGTGGATTTAAATATTTAGAGGATCCACATTACAGGAGAACTGTCTGAGAGCATCACAAAGAAACCATTAGTTAAATCCATTAAGGATCTCCTTAAGTGGAATTCCCTGCTGTTATCTACATGATAGCCACATAAAAATGACACTGGAAAAAGAAAACATTGGGGAAAATATTCCTCCTCACATACTGTACCTGTAAAAAATCCAGTTTTAATGAAGGATCCCTTTTTAATTGTCTCAAACATTTTAGCTGGGAATTTATATACTTTGAGCTGAATTAGAGTAGGGCAAACAACACGTCTCGATTTCAGCTGAGCTTTTGCCCCTCTCAAGTAAACCTTTTATTAGACAAGAAGGTACAGGATCTTTTTTTGTTTTGGACATGGCAGAAACCATCGAAGTTGTATTCACACCGCAAGACAATGAAGTATACACAGTCTTTGTGAAGTCTATTTTTACATACACATAAGTGATAGCAGTACAGCTAAGATGTTCTTTCCTCCAACTCCTAGAGTAAGGCACTTGAGCCATCTGAATTTTAAATCTTACATCATCTTTCCGGTTGCT
The DNA here is from genome assembly GCA_013400575.1 of Peucedramus taeniatus. Classification (NCBI taxonomy): domain Eukaryota; kingdom Metazoa; phylum Chordata; class Aves; order Passeriformes; family Fringillidae; genus Peucedramus; species Peucedramus taeniatus. The sequence continues at coordinate 17,922 of WBNO01022772.1, read as the reverse complement.
CTTGCTTTTACAAAGGAGGAAAAGCTTGAACTCCACAAAGTCATTCTTCCATTGTCTACAACCATGGCTTGACACATGTTCAAGAAGGCAGGTATATTCATCAGAATCTTTCCATACTTTATAATTTATGTTACATTTACGTAATGTTTTTGAATGTTCAAAAATTTCTGATGTGATGTAAGCTTAGGGATAAAATGCAGGTACAAAGACAGTACAAACACAATGCATAAATATCCATGTAGGTTGTAATACTGATATACCTAATCTTTCTGCAAATCAGTATATAGTGTCTCCAATCATTGATTTTTCTCTCTGGCCACCACTTTGAGCACCTTTTATAAAACCCAAGAGAGAAAGACCTGTTCTGTGCTCAGAGTAGTATAAACCTATTCTATAAATATCGGAAATGTCTTTCTAAGACATTAAACAAAACACCTATTTTCTGTTGGAGAATGAGATACTCAGAAGTCTTGGTTTATCCATACATGTAGATGTATAAACACAGGACCATGCAAGACCACTAAGCTCACTTTGTCTTCTCAATTAAACCTTACCTGAGAAGTCCAATGTAGAATAGAAAAAACACCTGAGCAAATCTATTATTTCAGGGGTCAGCATCCTACTGGAGGGAATGAACAGCCTGTGGGCAGTAGGTGAATGGAACAAAGCAGAAACAGGAGTGTGTGTCCTGGTGGTTTGAGAGCAGTGTCCATTACAGGCAGTGGCTCCAGGCTTCAGAAATCTGGACACTGGAGGGACTGCTGCATCCTGTTAGGGAAGATACTACATATCAGGTGTCCAGGAGCATTGCACCACTCAGACTGTGCATGACACTCCTGTCCACACCCACAGAAACTACACACGGACACAGTTCAGGTACGGTGTCAGGTAGTACTGCAAACCCAAGGAATGACAAAAACAGATGTCAGACCCTTTCCCCAGTCAAATATTATCCTAATAATGGGACTGAAAACAAACAACGGCTGTCTGGATCGTCTAGTATTCCACCCATTGAAGGGTATACTTCAGTAACATTTCTAACCTTGTCAATATACTTAAAGAAACTTAATTTTAAAAAAAATCAAGGTAATTAAGTTCTCAAAAGAATGCAGAACAATGACTTGCTGTGATATTGCCTGTCAAGGCTGTGGCAACTACAACTTTGCATGACATTGGCAGCACACAATACTGCCTGGTGGTGCAGCGGGATCACAGCTTCTTCCTGATCTTTGCCTGCTCCCAAAACCTCCACCACAAAACAGACTTAATGCCCACCAAATGGGGAATGGAGCAAAGATACACCTCAGCCCTGAGAACTTTATTATTAGAGATCAGTAAGAGTCTTGCTGTAGATCTATAGAATGAGAATTAAGGGTGTGATAAAACCTGTACTCCTGTTTAATCCCTCTATTGATTTTCTGTTGGTATTTGTAACCCTTTAACAATTTAACTTCTGTGCTCTTTGTACCCCAAATAAAAGCTTTTAGTATTTCCCAGGGTTTTTTCCATTTATGCTTCTTCAAGGTAACCATGATTTATAGCAACTCCTATTACCTCAAGCGTTTTCTCCACAGACAATGGGTATGCCAAGTTCCAACACGGGGAATTTAAACAGCGGTATCTTTTATGAAAACACTTCTGAATAGAACAAGAAAGGGATGCGCAGCCATGGGGAAAAATGTTGCCCCAAAAAAACAACGTTGGCAGGCAGTGTCACCAGCTCAGCAGGCAGCATAGGGCACCGCAGCTCCAGTGACAGCACTACGCGGATGACCTGGCACAACACAGCCAGAACACAAGAAGGCGACAGGCACCTATTCTCCGATCCCGTCCGATTCCAGAGAGGCGAGTCTGNGAGCAGGGCCTGGCCTGGCCCGGCCCGGCCGCGGCTTCACGGAGGCCGCTCCCGGGATTATCCTGAGCAGCACGAGGGCGGGGGACTTAGCTGCACCGAGCTGGATTCAGTCGATTTAAAGATATACGCTTTATTCACCCACTCAGTTTGGGGTCCCATATAAATACTTCACTTAAGTGTTTTCGCGACAAATTGGGATCTGTGTTGCTCACACTCCCAAAACCTCTGTGCTAAAATAACATTTCTTGTGGAGCAAATTTTCAAGACATGAGTGCAAGTGATATTTGAATTCACTGTTTCGGCCATTGTGGCTTTTTGTTTGTTTGCTTGCTGTATAAATCTCCCTCTCCGTGCCAGCAAAAGCAAACACAGCTCTCGCCAAGCAGTGCTCCCATCTCCAAAAGAGATCCTTGTGAGTGTCCCCAGACCAGTCACCGCCCCAGTGCAGCAAGGGCTGCACAGTACTCGTACTCCAAGCCAAGCTAGCCCAAGGAGTCGCCCAGCATAGCCCTGCCACGCGTCTCCCACAGCCATGCCACAGTTTTGGTCCTGCCTGAGTCTCACTGGGCTTCCCGCTTGGTGTTTGATCCACCATGATTCAGGGCAGCAGTCGGTGCACGCCTCACCCTGTTCCTGTCTCCACCGGCCGCAGCAAGCCGAGCCGAGCAGCATCTCCATGCCGGGGCTGAGAGCAGCAGGGCAGTGGCCAGCAGCGCTGGGCACACTGAGCTGCAGGGCCCCTCACCCCATCACGGCTGGCTCCGCACCAGCCCCTCCACGGGAGCGAATTTGGATCAGCGCTGCTCCCACCTCCACTGGCAGCTGAGCTCTTCTCCCATGCCTGAGTGAGCCCGAATTCCTTGGAAAGGGCAAGGAAGAATGCGCAGTAACTGCAGAGAGCAGTTCACTAATCCACAGGCTCCAGCTTTGGATTAGTGTTCCCAGCTGTGTTCATCTCCTTGGGCTGCTTGCACACCTCGTGGAGAGGAATGGGCTACTTCAGTCTTCTCCAGACTTCCCGTGTGCCAGCGCCATCCTTTCTGAGGCACAAAGCACAGCCTTGAAGCATAGATCGCAATCTTTTCTCTAGTCCTTTGTTTCTCCCGGCCTCTAGCTGGGAGGTGCCTGCCCTGAGATGTGCCTACACCCCTCCCAGAGCCTTCACCTTCCTGCCTCACTGCCAGTCCTTCAAGTTTTCCCCGAGAGGAGGAGTGAAACAAAGCACCACACAGCCACGCGTGGGATGCCTGCACACACGTGAGACTGGAAGCTGCTGCAATGGGGGACAGACAACAGGAGTGATGGTGGGACGAGTGAAGGAAGAGTCAGAGGTTCAGTGCTGGAAATAAGGAGAAAATCCCTGTGGTGGGTGAACTCTGTGAACAGCACTATGAGGCGCAAATGGCACAGCAGCTCAAGAGGGAGAGAGAAGAAGCAGTCAGAGCAGCCAGCGAAATTTGCTTCCCCAAAAACCCTCACCCGTGGTTCACCTTACTTAAAAACACATTCCCACAATCACCTTCAAATTGTTTCTGAATGCTCTGAGGTTCAGGCTTTGAGTCCTGTTCCTCAGTGAGGAGAAGGGCTCAGGTGTGAGTGGTGCAGATGCACTGAAAGCTGTAACATACAACCAGTGAGTTGTATAAACCTTCTTTGAGCAGGAAAGTCATCACTATAGCTGAAGCTGCAGAACTAATCACAGAGAAAAAACTGCACCAGAGTACTGAAAGGCTTCAAGAAGTTTATATAGGATAAAAAGGAAAAAAAAAAAGAAGAAAGAATTAAGGTCATGGAATGTTGCACAACTTTATGAAGGTGGAGTAAAGGTTGATTAGTGGTCATGCCCTTCCAAATTATAGAGCACCTAGATTTCAACAGTGACAAAGAACTGCGCTTTTGGGCACCAGCTCAGTAGAGCCTGAACATGCCAGGCTGGTCCTTAAGCCATGCGCACCTACCTCCTAGGAAATCCCTGGAAATGGAGTCTGTGAGCACAGCTAAATAGTAAAATAGAGTAACACCCAGACCTTTTCGCGGGCAAGGCTTGAGAATTGCTCACAGTCTGATCAGGCTGGTGCATCTGGCCTACACTTACAGACCTAAGCAGTGATGTTCCCTCCTTATTCCCTGCTCCTGAATGAAGTGCTAACTGTTATCACCCTTCACCCTTTCCCCTAGAGTCTTTTCTAAGAGCTAGTTAACACCACAAAGAATTTTCCAGTATAGTTGTAATTACAAAAACCACGGGGTCAGTGCAATTTATTCCAGTATCACTTTTGCCAGTATTGTTAAACCTTTGCTTTGAATGACAGAAACTATTTTTGAGAACTTTTTTGTTAGTCATTGTTTATTCCAACTTTGTTCAGACTGATCTTTCCACACTCCTCCCTGACATAACTATTTGGCCAACAGATTTAGCCTGGACTTCTCCAGGACTCTCTCTGTACTCTCCTTTTATTAAACGTTGTCATGTGTGGCACAAAGCTGATAGCTGTCAGGGCCAGTTGTATGCCCTTTCTTTGGCAGCACCAACAAAATTGATTGGTTTAGGAATCACTGAGGAGAGTATTTTGCTGTGAATACTAAAATCCTAAGCAGTTTAGCGTGGATATTGTCTGCTAGTAGAATAAAACCATCTCCCAGCACTGGCATAAAATATTATTGGTAAAAATACCATTTTACTGGTACAACTGTGTCTCTACCAGAGCCTTTTGTTGACACTGCTATGGCTGTCAGGGCTGGCATCTCTTCAGAGCTATGCTGGTAGACATCAGTCCTGTAAATGTGATCTTGGTCATTCAGAACACACGTTCACATCTTTTTGACTCTCAGTGACAACTCCATCACACAACAGCATTCAGTACAGTTACTCTTAAGACAGTAAATGCAAATGAAGATGCAAATGCATGTTGTAATTCAAATCAGTGAAACAACATCATATTCTGCTGTTCTTTCCTTATGGCTAGTTTATGCAGATTCATAAAAATTTAAGGTCAGAAGATACCTTTAGGTAACATAACCTGAGGTATAACACAGGTCAAGAAATTTTATGTAATTAAGCCTCATGATTCATAAATGAGCAAGCATCTTCTAGAAACCATTTTTGAGTCAAAGACACCTAGTGAAGAAGTCACCATTTTCCTTTCTAGCTTATAGCTTTTGCCTTACATTTTTGAATCCAGAGCCCCAAGAAGATGTTTTGACCTCTGTGATGCCATCATCTGTGCAGGTGCCTCTCCTTGGAGCTTCTCCTCTCTGTGATCCATTTTTTGACTCCTTTTATTTGCATTCTTCTAGGTAACATTCTAATCCCTTTTCCAGCAGCAGACCTTCCATCAGTCTCAGCATGAACCACCAGGTTGACACACTAAGACATATGCTCCCTGCCTTCTGCTGTCCTCTGCAGGGAGAGGGAGATCACCCTTGTGACAGTGAGTGCTCAGTGGCTGCTGTCAGCTCTGTGAGTGGGGCTGAAATCAGCTGGGTGGCACGTATTTTTATTTTATATTTTCTGTCTGCCATGCCAAGTTTTACATTGCGCTGATCTCCAAGCTCTGTGGAGGTAAAAAGCATGTCTGGGTACTAACAACTCTGCTTTTGTAAGGCCTGGGGATATTTCACATATATGAATCTTAGTAAATTTATTCCAAAATGCAGAAAGTAAGGGGTTTAACTGATACATATTTGTAGGTACAAAGGTATATTTCGTATTAAATTCATGTTATTAAAGCCCTTACAAGAGAATCAGCCAAGAAGAAGATGACAAGCTTAAAAAGAGATACCATTGTGATTACAGAAAGACAAGAAAAACAAACAAAATTCCTTACTTTCATTCTTTCTAGCCCATAAAGTGTTTATGAGTAGCTGGGTTTAAGTATTCCTGCCAGCACAAAAGTAATCAATAAAGGTACGCCTTGTATAGAGATAATGCATTTTCTGCAGTTATAGCTAAACAGAACAGATTCTAACAAATTCCTAAGGATCCACTTTCATTATTGAAGAAGATTCTGAATTTTAGCTCTGCAAATAACCAGCTGGATAGCCTGTAACTCAATTCTTATTAACATCCAGTTGTACGTCACATACCTCAAAGTCCAAGTGTCCCTATATATAGTGTTTCTGAGTACTTGACATCAGACAGCTGGAAATTTTCTCAATATGATGTATAACAAGTGACTTTATTGAGGTAATTTAGGACAGACCCTGTAGAACATGTAAAAGAGTTCTTGGCTGGGAGCTGTTTCTCTGAATCTGTCTGAGAAATGACTTGCAATCTTACTCATCTTCACAGGTGCTTGATGCCATTGATTTACAATTTTATATTGCAGTTCTAACAGGTTAGCTGTAATAGAGCATACACGTATGAAGGACATTATTGAGTCCAATATCTCCAGCTCAGGAGAATGAGATAGTTCCCTTTCCCATTTAATCATAAATGTTTCTTTAGTGGGCAATAAAGAAAAAGCAATGGCTTTATACAATCACCCCACAATGTTCTGAGATTCATTGCTAAGGAATAAGATTTGCTCAGATAAAAAGGATTCTCTAATACAAGTAGATTTAACATCAGAGTGAATAAAGGAACTCCTGAACTGGAAGTAAAGAAGCAAAAAGGAAAGTCTAGTATGTTCCACCTTTGTTGTATTTCTAAGGGAAATGTGAATTTGTTTTTACTGACAGGTTGAGATAAATATTTCAAATAAATGAAATCAGTTGTTTCTGCAGTCTTTAGAGAAAATAAGAGCAAAATACACAATATAGTTAGAAAAAGAGGCAGATTACTTTTACAGCTGGTATAGACTCCATCCCAGGAACAGAGAACTTGGGTTCAGGTCTGGTCATAAAACCTGCAGTTTCCACACTTCTGACTCATGATCCCTCTGTTTTCAAAACCTACCCAGAAAGTCAGTTCCCCTTCTCTGAGTAATGAGCTGCATTTATACAACTGTAACAGAACCCACCATACTCAAGAGGCTTGCATAGTGATTTTTATAATTCCCTTTCCTGTCCAAGTAAAGTTAGCAACAAGTCTTTTGAACAGGATGGAGCACTGAATGGGGTGAAGTTCACAATAGTGAACTTTGAAACAGACATAAAATAGAGATCACCTAATTCATTCATACTGAACCAACCTCATTAATCAGCAGTGCTCTTCAAATACATTACTCCATTGAGCTGTGCAAATAAGATCCCTGTATAAAAATTATATGAATTAAAATTAAATCAGCAAAGTGTTTAGTACTGGCCTCACTTTGCTCTTGCTGAACTTTGATTCTTCTGTCACAAGGCACTTTGAAAATTCCTTCTCAGTAGTACCAGCCCTTCAATGAAGAGCCAAAAAGACAAGGTGACTGTGAGGATTTTACATTATGTGGCCTTTCCCAGAATGGGTGCAGTCCCTGATTTGTAGTTGGTGAGAATAACCATGGATAGTGGTTCCCAAATTATGGTCCTTTCTTCTTGGACATATGCGTAGCAAGTTTACACCCAGCAGAGAATGGTGTGGCAATTTAAATTTAAATGTGGTCAAATGAAAACCATGTTTGTCCAATCCTCTGGATGAGAAGAAACCAGTTGTAACACGGCAAAAAGATATACACACACTTAATTTTGTTACGAAGTCTGCTGAATAGATTAGAAAAATCATATTAGTATTTGTATATTACCTTTCTAAGAAAGAGAGAGAACTCAGAATTTTTCTCTTAAATTTTTTCTAAAATCCACCAAGTGAGATAAAATATTAGGAATGGTCTGTTTGGAATGAAAAACAAACAGAAAAAAAATAATTAGCATAAAAAGCAAGCCTGTTGTCAGTGCCTGAGTCTTTCCTGCCTCTGACTATAGCATCTGGATTTGTTAACACAGATGACTCACATTGTTAAGTCTTTGTTAAATAACTAGATTATATTTTGGATTAATAAAATGGTTTTTCTAATTTTAATCACATTACTTTTTATATTTAAGCAAGAAGAAACAGATATTTTAAACAATCCAGTCCTCATCACATTGTAGATTCTCTAGTCTGTCACTAAGTTTCATGGCTTAACAGGAGCAAGGACTACACGAATTAGTAAGCATTTCTAGGATCACACCCTAGACTAGTAGCATTTTGAGATCGTTTAGAACTGCATATCTTGAAGCAGTTTACATCCATTATACTAAAAAAAACCCTTCTCTTAGGTTAGTTGAGCTCTTAGCTTATTTGAAGCAGGCAGCCAGCTGTGGGGGATGCTCTTCTAAAGAAATCCTTCGCCCTCATAATGAGGATTTGATTGTGGCTTTGGCAATCAGACACGTGGCAGAGAGGATGTGAAAGTGAGGTACCCGAGCGGCAGTTGGTGGTGACGTCCTGCTTGCTGGGGACAGGAGCAAGCTCAGCATGTCCCTGGGGACTGCACATGTAACCAACAGCTACTGCGCCCCTCGGGAGAGCAGCTTTCTCCTCTGCTGGCTCCCTGGGAACAAAGGCACGGCTGCCCCTCCTCCAGCTGATGTGTGGAGCAACTTCATCCAAACTAACCTCCCAGAGTGAATCTAGAGAGCGCAGGCATTTCAGCTGTATCTTGTGCAAGGAGCATTCCCTTGCAAGAATTGCAAGCTCACTTTCACAGCCTACAGGCTCTACTGAACCACTGTGTAGGCAAGGATGATGGACTAGCAGCTGTAATACAAACCTGGGACTCTGGAGATGTACATATAGTTCAGCATATGCTTCGTAAGTGTACAACCCATTGATGCAGAAATAGAAAGAATATAATAAGAAATTAATAAAGAAATAAAGTTGGCAAACCTCACACTCAGAAGTTTTTACTACTCCAGGCCTGACATGTAAAGAACAGATAAATGGTCTTTACTGACATGTAACCGTCTCTATATCACCATGACTAACATTTAGGGCCTAAATGGATGGAATCCCTCAGTACATCAAAAGTGCATTGTATTTACTGAAGAGGTTACTACCACCTGCCAGCTGTTTATTGTCCCTCAGCTGGAGTCCACTGCCTCCTCAGATCTGTTGGCACACTTTATCCTAATCTTATTTAGGCAAATGGATCTCAGTGAATGCAGATAGTTTAAACAGTAAGTCTGGTAACTTGGGTTGTTTAATCTAGAAACAGTTGGAGAATATACGTAGGAGCAACTGTACCAGCAGATGTGAGGATCATTAATATCTGACTGGGAGATACTGACAAAAAACGGGGACAGTAACTTTTTTCACTGGCTTAGCTGGGTTTTGGGAAAGAGCACCTGTTTATAATCTTATGACATAATTTTCTTTCAGCAGTATTTTTTGGCTAAACAGACCTTATTATCTCCCTCTGCCACCAAACCTCCTCTTTGGTCAAACAGAAAGACGTGGGTAACAGCCTCGTGCGCTCTGCCCCTTCTCTTCCCCCTTCCTGTTATGCCAGCACTACTGTTTGGGCCGTTGGGTGAGTCAGTGTAAGGATCTGGATAAAAATAAGTTTTCTTTCTCCCCTCTTGGGTTGCTGGCGCATCATGCATCTGTGCAGACCCTTGCATCAGCACTCCCAAGGTCCAAACCAGGTGACTGTGGCAGTCACCTGGAGCTCCTGGAACTGGCACTGCAGCTGAAAGAAGTGTTCATGCAGTCATGGCATTCCTCCCTTGTGTCTCCTTTCCTTGATGGTGAAGTGGGAGCAACTGGACTTCTCAGTGTACAGTAGTGCTTTAAGGATAAATGTATCAAAGCAACAGCTCTCAAACCAGGAAGTTGCCCCCTTGAGAAAGCACAAGATGCACAAAGTTGGGATGGAGAAGGCTCAGGACAATTTCATACAGCCTCTTCCACCTCTCATCTCCCTCACGCTCTTTGAGGCTTTGCAGCTCTTCCTTTTCATCCCTAAGAGCATTCACTTTGTGTCCCTTGTGCAAAGGAGCTGAAGAAAATTGGCACTGGGGTGAACTTCGTTAGGACTTGGAGGGCAGGATTACAGTGTGAGTGATATTTATGAGTGATACAGCATCAGGCAAAATCCTAATTTGGCACACTTATAAAAATTCAGAATTACATTCTGTCACTATTAATTCTGACACTATAGTCATAGAAAAAAAATTGTTTGCAAAGGATACTCTGCCATCTTCTATTAAAATCCATGCATTTCTCTCTGTACATAAAGATATCCTACAGAAAAAATTTTTACTTTGTTAAGCCATAGAGGCCACAGTAATTTGTTGGTAGAAACAGCATTTGATAAATACTGTGATATATAAAATATAAGACTATAGAGTGAAAAAAGTTTAGGAAAGAAAACATAATGCTTTTTATTTTTCTTGGAACATCCAGCGTGTTTACAGCTAAGGTACCAATCCCATTTATTTTATGAGAGTGGAAGCTGTGTACTGTCAGTTTGAGTGTTCCTTCAATGTATAAGTCAACCCAGCATGCTACAACTGACAAAAGGAAGGACCTCCAACCAGTGTGTAGTGAGCAGCAGATATTTCTCTTGGTTTCCCATATATCTCTTACGCATCAAAAAAGAAAATATTTGTAAAAGGCAGGAGAATGGGAAAGAAACTTGGCAGAGAACTCTATGATTACTGTTATACTGACTCGTTTAACTTTTCTAATTTATAAAAAATGTGACCATAAATTATTAATTCAAAGGAAGGCCAGCCTTTTCCTAAATTTCTCCAAAATGCAATGATGTTATCAAACAATAGTATAGGATCCAGAAATATTAGAGTAATTAATTTTAAAGGCTTAGATTTCACTGGTAGGTGAACCCCAAAATCAACAATCCTTCCCATTACTGCCAAATGCAAGATTTTGTTTTGACTTAGAAAATTGGTTGGGCCCCTATCTCACCAAAGTACAGACACAAGAGCTGTTTTTTCACAGAGGCCTCAGTCCACAGAAGCACTTAGGGCGTAAGTTTAAGGAAGCAAGTGACTGACTTCAATGGATGATTCGCATTTGTAGAATTGAGGTGTTTAAACAGTCCACTCAAGTGGTCTAACTCTAGCATGTTGCATTTTCATAATAAAATCATGTATGACATTGTCGAGATGGAGATGTTCTAAAGTCCTTTTGTTTACACATTGCCAGAAGAAATTGATTAAGTTGCCCAGGATTAGTGGCTGCTAAAGATTGGATTTTAATTAAATGGTACAATGTTCACTCTCTACATGGTTTAAGCCATGATCTGTTGACATAAACCACATTTTTTTTCAAAGTTCACTTTGTCCAGCTAAAATAAAATTTTTACACTTACCTACGAGCTTTGCACCTAACAGATTCTAGCTTATCAGCTGGACATCTATGGTACTAGTTTACTTTTTACATTTGTGACTGAAATGTAAATATTACATAATAAAGAAAACACTGCGGTGTTACATTTATATGTTGACCACATAAGGGATATTTTAAAGCCAAATTCCATTACTCTAGTTCTAAATACCAGGCTAAAGCCAGCCCTGAGCTGGCTGCCTACTTTTCTGTGATCTGATTTATGCCTTATTGAAATAAATTAAAAGATTTGCACTGACTTCAGAATGATTTCGATTGGATGTTTAACTAGTAATAGAAGTGATAATTTAATAAGAGCCCACATACTTCTCTCTTTTTTTCTCATTAAATCTAATGCAAATCTAAAAGAAGGAAATTGAGAATTACAGTGAATTTGACAACAGTTTCATTAAATTACGCAGTGGATTTAACCATAAAGCACAACAAGATCCCAATGAAAAACTTTTTATACAGAGGTTTTTCAGACTCCTATGTGCACCCATGTCAAATCCAACAGGCTCTTGAACCTCAGATTGGATTTTTACCAAAAAAATTTTAGTCTTTTTCCCAATACCTCTAACATAATGTCTCAGAGGTATTACAATATTGGTTTGTTTTCCATCTCTCTCTTCAGTGTTACTCTGTATGACTTGGAAGGCCAAACAGAAGGATGGCTGCTGTACTGAGGGGATAGGCAGTAACTTTAGGGGTTGAGCTACAGACAGGTGGCCTAGGTGGTCTGTATAAATGTTGTAGCCAATGGTGTAAACAAATTACCAACAGTAAGTTTAGAAAATTATGTTGTTTATTTTGAAGAGGGATCCTGGAGCACCAGGGTTTATAATTTATCAGGAAAAATCAAGAGAAAGAAACTACACTTGGACAACACTGGTTTATAGAAAATAATTAAATTGAAGGAACAATGAAAATAGAACTAAAGTTGAAACTGCGCACTTGTGATATCAAATATCAATGCAATCACTTTGCAGCAGATAATATGCATAGCAATTAGAGCTTTTTTACATTATATTATAATAAATTCATAATTCATGCATACAATGAGAGCTTTTGGAAAGGAGCATTTGAATTTAACAAACACTACCACTCATCATCTGAGCAAAGATGGCAAAAGGAATTTCAACATTATTTGTAATCTAAAAAATTGAACCATCGTTGTTGCTTTGTGTTGTGCTTCCCTTGCACAGACTGCAGTGCCTTCTGTCTGCTTTAGGGTGTGGCATCTGCCATTGGGGAGGAAAAACTGGCATGTGTTGCCTTTTATAGCAGACTGATTTCATTGTGCTGAGGGCCTCAATTTTATAGCCTCTTAGTTCCAATCTTGTAGCCGAGTTGCTGAAACAAATGGGAGGAAAAGGAGTTAGTGGTACAAACTCTTCAGTTTAAAGCCTCATGCTTTTTTTTCCCCTTTTCCCACAGAAAACATTTCAAAGTAAATCTCTGTTGAACTTTTGCGGGTTATTTTCCTGATTGGAAAGAGTTGTGGAGTGTGTCAGGAAGTACTGCAATCTGCAGCCCAGGCACTATCAGCACATCTTAGCAGATCATCAATACATGTATTTTTGCTCAAATATAAATGTCTCAAAGAGTTTAATTGATTTTATATTTTATGTTAGAGTACACATGTAAAGAAATACACACAAGGAGACGTCTCTATTTTTATTTGCATATGAAAGACTTTAAAAATCAACTTAGGTGGTTTAATGTGTATAATTAGCGTGCATTTGAATATAGAAAAGAAGAAAATCCAGGAGATAATGTCAAAAAGGCTCACTAACAAAGATCTAGTATTCTCTTGGCAAAAGCTGATGAATGATTTGGCATGAATTCATCTTACGGTTCTGTTATTCTCTCTCCTACAAAGATGATATATCCCTTTCTAGCAGTTTGCATAGAATTGCAATTTGTTGTTGTTACAGACTGCAATGACCCTTGGGTATGCACCTGATTCCCCCCGCTAGAATTACCATTTTTTTCCTGCTCTATGTTTATATATGTGTAGCCACATAACATTTTTGCACTTGCAAAGGATACCAAAAACCCCCAACAAAACCACCAACCAACCAAAAAAACCAAACCCCCCAACTGCAAAACAGAAGTATTAGCAAGATGTATTTTACGAGCATTGGGACTTTTCAAAACTAACTCTCTAATGCAAATCATAATATTTCTGACTTTTCAGAGAGAACTAAAATTAATGGACATTGGAATCACACTGCTCGTACATTTATCAATAATCTTTACATGTAACTCCACATTAGAGCATGAAGCTTCTGCTCATTTAATATTTTCACAGTGAATTCAAGAAAGCCTACCTACTCGTGACAGCATCTTTCTTTATATGCTGCGTTTTCTCTACTATTGTGATTGAATCTCCTATTTATCCATTTTGAAATTTCAAAACGTGCTTACCTTTAAGAGAGCGTATAAATATATTAATTTAAAACATCGTGGCTTAGACCCTTGCTGTATTGAAAGTGTTTGCTAATATCCCAGTTTACTGGATTCATAGCCAAGTGTTTGATCTCCCAAATGCTTTCATTAGTTCAACGTAATGTGTGACTATTACCTTGTTATACTAGGGTATCACTTGTATTAAGATAGTTATAAAAAAAGCTTCAAACTGTTCTGGTTCAAAAATGTAGGTCAGCAGCAGCTTTCCATTTGGAGCAAGAGTTACTCAGATTATATATTTTGGGGTTTGTGTTACTACGTTTACATGAGTGTCTTGTGCATACTGAAAATTGTATTGTTTGGGGAAACAATTATGAGACTGAAAATGTGTCTCGCTCTTTCATCATCTCTTGTTGAACTGCAAATAAGTACATAGAACATATTGAAAACGGCCCTATAAATAAAAGCATCATCAGTGCAAATGACTGTTAGAATTTGGAGACAGCTGGACAATGTGGACAACTGCAAAGATGCTACCGCTGCAGAATTTTAGGTTAAATTTTATAACCGTCTGCACATACAATATAAATCTTCAGGGGGCGGGTGGCTGGGGGGAAAAAACCCAAAACAAGTCTATTTTCTCCGTCACACGAGCAAACGTGTCCCTGCCCTCGGAACATGAGGCGGCTGCTGAGCACGGCACACGGGGCTGGCGGGCAGCGTGCGGCCCCCGAAAGTTTGACCGATCCATCTGCTCCGGTACAGCTGGAGCGCATGCGGCCCCTCGCCTCCCTGCCGCTGAACCGGCCCGCGCGGGGCAGCGCCGCTGGCGGCACCCTCGGCCCNAAGCGGGGGGACCCGCGGGGGCCGAGCCCCCCCAGCCCGCCGCGCTGCCGGGAGAGCAGGGAGGGGAGCGGGAGCCCGAGCAAGTCCAGCGTGGAGTCCAGTCCGCGTTTTGCGGGTGCGCGGGAGGGATCGGGGCGGAGGGGGCGATGGCTGCCGGCGCTGGCTCGCTCGCTCGCTCGCTCATGCCATGCTGGGCCAGCGCGGCTCCGGCAGACGTGTGTTTACCCATATCCGGGTTAGGGAGGAAAGGAGGAGAAAAAAAAAGTTTCATTTAAACCTGAACAAAAAAAACTTTCAACGTGAAATCACACAGCGGGAACGGGCACGGACCGTAAGGCGTTCTTACCATTTCTAACCTCAACCACGGACTCGGGGAGGGAAATCGCTGTAACTCGGTGCGTGCGGAGCGGTCCGCAGGGGATACTTTGGGCTCAGTCAAGTCCCTGCCCCAGCCGCTTCTCCTTTTGCCCCTCTCCTCTCCTTCCCTCCACCCCTCTGCTCGCCCCCCATTTTTCAGGGTGGGAGTAGATTTTTTTTTGGTTAAGTTTTTCAATTTTGGTTTTTTTTTTTTTTGTTTGTTTGTTTGGTTTTTTCTTTTTTTTTCTTTTTTTTTTTTTGGTAGTTACTATTATCAGCACCAATTTCTCCGGACTCGCAATGTTGCGATGATCATGGCCGCGCAAGTCGCAGCGGCTCCGGCGAGTGCGAACAACAGCAAGGGCAAAGCCCCGAGCCTGCCGGGCGGCCTGGGCCCAGAGCGAGGCCCGGGGGGGGCCGGGGCTCCCGGGCCGGGCCC
>WBNO01022762.1:47212-68450 GCA_013400575.1 Peucedramus taeniatus | reverse complement strand
TTTCCCCTCCTGGTGCCTGGGGCCGGGCTGCAGTGCCCGGGGACTGCCAGCCGCTGTCTGCATGCTCCCATCGCTGTCCCTTCCCATGGCCGGTGGGTTGGAGCTAGATGATCTTCAAGGTCTCCTTCCAGCACAAACCCTTCTGTGATTCAGTGATCGTCCCCAGAGTGAGGGAGCTGGGCCTGCCAGGTTCCCCACTCAGCAGAGGGCTCACTGCTGTCACGATGCGTTGGGGACACAGTGGTTTCCACGTGGGTTGGAAACATTTTGTGTGACAGTGCTGGCTTGAGTAGCTGCCCCAGGGGACTCTGGGCTTGCCCTGGCTCCACCTGTGTGTCAGGCATGCCCAGAAACTCCAGTAAAAGTCAAGCTTGAGCCTTGGGATTTCTGACCCCTCAGGGGAACAAGAAACAGAAGGTGACAGAAGTATTTATGTACAAGAAGGACGTGTTTCTGGCTGTGTTTAGGACATGGAGGATCCAAAAGTCCATGGAAAGATGATGCTGTTGGGGTAGCCAACCTTCACTGCACTGAGTGCTGTGGACAAGAACCAGGGAGTTCCTCCTGCCCCAGGCACAGGACACAAATTGCATCTTATTGAGCACTTTGTGCTGTCCTTCCTGGCCTGGTGCTGCTTTGGGGAGGAGTGGCCCTTCTCCTTGGCCTCTTGCTCCCTTTCCTCTGGCTAGTCAAAATATTTGCAGTCTCAGCATGAGCTGGGTTGGGAAACTTCTCGTGGGGAAGACACAGTTGGGAGAAAGCCCCATCTGGATCTGAGTCTGGCACACAGTACAGCACAAAGGCAAGAGAGCAGAGGGTGGGGAGGCACTTCTGCTTCCCACAGCAGCATGGCCAGGCTTCCTTGGCTCTGAGGATTGAGGAAAGTTTTGTAGGAGTGCCCAGCTCTTGAGGTGCTTCCCAGAGGTTCACCTGGCATCTAGCCAGAGCAGCCTTTCACCATCTCTCCCCTGCAGTGACTCCTACCGTGCCAACAGGAGTGGTGCCAAAGCCTTTGTGCACCCAGGGGCTGAGCATGCTGCCTGTATGTGAGTTTCCTGGTGGCAAAAAGTCTCCTACTCAGGTGTTCTAATCCCTGAGTAACCTGTGCTTTGCCTTCACTCCTCCAAAACCTTGAGGTGTGTGCAGCAGCCTCAGGCTGCCATCGGTCTGGCAGCTGAAATGGGCAGAGCTCCAGCCCCCTTGGTTCCTGCCTGCCGTGAGGAGCAAGTGTCAGCAAAGCCCCCGAGGGAGCTGAGCCCTCAGTGAGGCATGAGAGCAGCAGGCTTCTCCTGGAGGAGTGACAAGCAGGCATGCAACCCTGTCTCTCTTCCTCACCCCTTTTTGGGGAGAGGCCTGTCCTTTCTCCAGAAAAGCCTTCCAGGACCTTTCTCAGAGCTTGCTTTCAACCCTGCCCTGCAGTTATCCTCTGCCGTCCCTTGGGAGGTGCAGGAAGGAGGCGACAGAGCCTCGCCTGACCCTGCATGGAGCAGTCACTGCTTTTTGAGTCCCATTTCTCCTGGGGTTTTCACCCTGGAGGCAAAATAAATACAACAAAAAATGCTTTCCCATGTTTTCCAAGTCCAGGTGAGCTTTTTCAGCACCAGGGAGCATCTGTAGCCAGCCTGTTTGGGTGTCGGTGGGGACTGGAGCTGAGTGACAGCGTGCAGCTGGCATCGGAGCCTAGCCTGGTGAATCACTGCCACCTTCCCTGCTGTGGGGGCCCTTCCCATTCCCTCTGGAGCCAGCAATGCTTCTGCATCCTGGAGAGACACAGTGTGTGCAGCAGCATGGGAATGATGCTGCTGCCCTCCTACATGCTTTCAAACTCTCTGGGACTGATGCTGGACCCTGCTCAGCATCTCAGTCTCCAGGTCACTTGGGCCTCTCCTGGGAGGGTGGCAAGAGTTGTCTGTGCCAGGCAGTTGGGCTGGGCTCAGCTTTTCACTTGGCTTCAGTGGCTCTTGATGGTGAGGCTGGGTTGGCCTGAAGAGAAGTGGCTTGGATGCAACACCTGTCATGGGACTGGCTTTGCCAGAGCTGAGGACAAGACCAGGCTGCTTTGCTCTCTGGGGTTCCTCTCAGTTTGTGGCTACAGCTGCACATTTGTGGCTATTTGTTGCCACAAACATTTCTAGAACACAAATGTCCTGGCAGCATGGGGCCAGCAGGACAGAGCTGGCAGTGTCCTTCCTCTGTCAGAGTGCCTCCCTTGGAGGTGCCTCCTGCCACTGGCCGTGCCCATGCACAGTGAGGGGTCTGTGCTGGGGACAGGGGTTTAGAGCAGAACAGGGTGTTCCCGAGGGACAGCTTGCCTCCCACTGACAGAGAGGCAGGCTCAGTGGAGCTGGGCTAGGCCAGGGTGTTGTTGGGCTTGGCTCCATGTCCTCAGATGGGAGCTGGGCCGTGGGATGTGTGTGGAACAGAGCCCTGGGAGCTGTGGCAGGCAGCTGGCACTGGGGGTGGCAGGATCCGAGCGGCCGGGCCCGTTTCCGTGCTGCAAACCCCCGCAGGCTGGTAGGCACTGCCAGGGTCAGGGTGTGCAGCTGGGGCGGTGAGGGAGGAAACCCTCCCAGCTCTCTGCTCTCACTGCCTCCATGGAGACACCTCCTGTGGGACTGTTTTTAGGGAGTTGTTTTCGTTGTGCTCTCTCAAAGCCCTGAATGCTGCAGGGTGACACCCATGAGTGCACCTGGGCCAGCAGCTCCCAGACCCTGTAAGGGAGCTGGCTTTGTAGGGAGGACATGTCTACAAAGGGGGCAGGGGTGAACAACTTACATGCCCTGCTCAGCCTACTCTCTTCCTGGGGCACGAGGAGCAGAGGTGTCCTGTTTCCAGGCCAGGCCCCGCTGACGCTGTCTGTAAACTGGCTGGGAGATAAATATTTAAGGTGCAGTCACGCTGGTTAAGTTCCCAGCTAGTGGGAGAAGGGGGAGGAACTCTCCTTTTGCCAGGGAGCTCTGCTCTCATCTGTCATGGGAGTCTGTCCCAGGCCTGCTTCCTTCTTAGGGTGTTACTGGCTCCTATTCTGGCGCTGTTACACAGGACACTGTTTGACTGAAATAGCTGTCTCTCCAAGCTGTGTGACAGGCTCCCCCAGATGACTCTGGAGGCTCAGTTTTGCAGATCCAGGCCTCCTCATGTCCTTGCCCTCAGCTGTGTCTCTGGGTGTTGTTAGTGCCAGCCGCTGCTCTGGGCCAGTGTTGCTATAGTGGGAGCCATGAGCATGACACTTGCTTTCCAGGTTTTTAATGCGTGCCACATACTGAAGACCCCTGGTTGTATGTTGGGAGCTCTGACAAGCCCATGCTTTTGGCAGTAAGCATTGTAGCAGCTGTGATGAGGTAGGTTTCCTCACTGAGCGCTGCATGGGGCTTCCCATAAACACCATGGTGAAGGTCATGTAAGGGCACTGGCCCTGAGGCAAAGAGTGGATCCTGCTGCTGTTGGGCCTTTTCCACCTGCTCCTCCTGCCATGCTTGCTCTTTCCTCTCTTTAGGCCATTACTTCCTTGCCAGAGAGTTTGACCACAGAGAGTCGCCAAGATAGCTGGGCCAGGAAGAAAACGTCGCACCCCTGACCCAGACTCCATTACCGACCCCGGCGGGCTGTTTGTGTCCTCCAAACGGCTGAAAATGTCCAGCAGCACAAATGCCCCTGGCCAGAGGAGAGCGTCTCGGGGTTTGGATGATGCCACCAACAAGAAGAAGCAGAAGGATCGAGCCAATCAGGAAAGCAAGGAAGGTGAGAGCCCCTCAGCATCACTGGTGAGCAGGCCCATGGTGTCTCAGCCCCGCAGCCTGGGAGCCTCTCAGCCATCTGCTGCAGGATAAGCAGATTTGACTAATCACTTCCTGCAGCTTATGGTAACCCGTGTGATGTGGGATCTTCTTTGACACAGTGTCCTCCCTGGACCTGTAACCTCCTTCCTTTGGGCACTGCTTAGCCCCAGCGATGTTAGGAAGGTTGGGCCTGTGGCCTTGTTAGCTAAGGTCTGGAGCTGGCCTTGATGATTGTTTCTAGACTCTGCTTTGGGTGTGATCTGCCCCAGTCCAGCGAGAGTGGAACTGAAACCTGTGGGTGCTCTTGCAGCTGGAGGCAGTGCTGCTTCTTTCCCATTAGTTTGCTGAGGCCCGATGTTGTAACAAGGCCTGCGGGTGGGGCTGGTGCTTTAGCTTCTGAGTCAGAATAGGGTGTGGCTCAGGTGAAGTAGTTGCTGTAGAGTAATTCCTTCTGTAACTGTCATGTATTCTTTTACAAAAATGATGCTTCGGGTGCAGGGAATGCCTGCGGGCAGGATGCCTGCAAGAGTTTCTGTGGCTCTGGAAAGCTGTTTGATTTCTGTGCCTGCTCTCTTATGATTATTGTAACCTCAAAATCACAGGGTGTTTTATAGGCCAAGGTAATTGAGTGCTTGGCGAGGTCTGTGCCAGAGCGGCCGGGCGCAGTCCCCGATGTGAAATCCCACAGTGCAGAGCACAGCTCTGTGCTTTCTCTCGCATGGGAGGAGTGCGCCTCTGGTAGGGCTTGGCTCCACATCCTCTGATGTGGGGGCTGTCTTGAGGGCAGCCATGCTGCCCCTGTCCCCTCTGTGAGAGGTGGTGAGGGGCTGCAGACCCTCCGGGTGGTGCTACTGCCGTGCTTCTCACTCTGCCAGCCCCACCAGCACCTTTGCACCAGTGGCTGTGGTGGTCAGCAGAAGTTCCCTACTGGTTTGTAGCCACTCAAGGGAGGCAGTGACAGCCCTCCGAGTGTTCCTGAGTGGAGACCACGGTTCCTGTTGCCACTATTTCTCTGCTCCAGGAGAAGGTGCTGTTGCTCTGGGTCCCTTGCCTGGCAGAGTTCACTATCCTGTGGGGCTAGAGCAGGCCTGGAGACACTTCTGGCTGTTGGAGGAAATTCTGTGGGGAGCAGGGATTAGGTGTCAGGTCAGTTTGGTTCCCCACCCTGATCTGGAAGGAGGTTTTCAGATGTGGACGTTGGCGGCTTGTGCAGGAATGGAAATGTTAAAGTGCAGCTGGGCCACGTGGTTCTCTGGTTACAGCAGAATTAGTTTGAGCATGACCAAACACCAAGTTCTTTCTGTCAGATCAAGACAGGATTCCTCTATATGGCTGGAGGCTGGGACCTGGTGTACCGAGCTGGGCACAGCTGAGCCTGGATGCCACAAGCTCACAATGAGATGTGCCTCAGAAAAGCACTACCTACATGGTGCAGAATTGTTGTGTTGCTCCCACTGTGGTACTGTTTAGACTGGGATATGGTGCTATGGCCCAGAGCAGCTGTCCTGGGGCTGACTTGCGGCAGTACTGCAGGCAGTACTCTGGGGAAGGAGAAATGTGAGAAAGCAGAGGAGGGAGGTGGACAACACATGCAGAATGTAAGGCCTGGACACAGATTCAGAGTAGAGAGAGGTGATGTGTGAAATTTTCAGCATCAGCTTGCTGGCCTATGTTGTGAGGTGACAGAATGACAGACCTGCCTGCGCTCTGCTTCTCTGCCCACCAGTGTCTCGCCCTGAGCTCGAGCAGGCTGAGACTGCCCAGGAGAAGGACTCAGAGGAGGGTAAGTCGAGGTGTGTGCCAGCTGTCAGTGCATGGCCATGGAGTGCCCTTGCCAAGGGATCTGAAGCTCTCACCTTGTTGTCCAGTGCTCTGGCATTGAGCAGAGCTAACATGAGCTAACATGAGCACTCCCTTGTTAAGTGTTTATCTTAACAGTATGTGGCCTTCCCAGGGGCGGAGAAAGGCTGTCTGCAAGGAAGAGGCCCTGGATATGTGGCAGGCTGCTTGCAACTCAGGTGTCACAGTGCCACTGAGCACAGGCCTGGGACACCTCACTGCTGACAGCTGCTCTGCTTGTTTCTGAGTAGGACATGATGCTGGGCTGGGAACATCCCAAGCTGTGTCACCTTGTGGGCAGCATTGAGTGGTTTCTGTCTCAGTCCAGGCCTGCTTTGAGGACAGAGTAGGATGTCCTTGTGCCCCAGGGGTAGAACAAACCTGATTGAAATCAAGGTGATCAAAATCACTTCCTTGTGTTGAAGACTTTAGGGCATCAGAGGCCACACCTGGAGCCTGGCAGGCACACAATGGAAGTTGTGCCTGCACCAGAGCATCACTGCTGCACTCTTTTCTCACCCGTTACTGCGTACTTGCCCACTGGCCAGCCTGCCCATCTTTCAGCCTTGTTAGCCACGCTCACCTGGCAGGAGTACAGTGCTTTGATGGTTGCAGCTGGGCTGCTTGGTTTGCATATGCAAAGGAGAAGTGGCAATTTCTGATTGTGGTCAGAGTCCACCTAAATCCCCTAGAGTAATTCTGTGGCTTCCTCGTTCCTTGGGAAAGCAGTAATTGCTTTGTCGTTGGCAGGAGCCACCCTTTCTTCCCAGCTGCCACTGCTGCTTGTGGCAATGCCAAGAGCAGCGCTGCCGTTCTGATCTCTCCAGTTCCCACCGGGACTCATCTGCCCTGCTGCAACATGTGCTCTTGTTTGTGGCCAATCTGATGAGGGCAGGTCCCTTTTAATTGTCATGATCTGTGTTCCCTGCGGTGACCTCCTTAACTGTGTGTTCAGGCTTGTGTTCCCCAGCCAAGGAGTGGCCACTTCAGTCTCATTAGGCTCACTCCCCAGCAAGTGAGTGACACTTCCCTCCCTTTTCCTAGAGCTGCTGCTGGACTGGAAGCAGAATGCTGATGAGATCATTATCAAGTTGAATTTGGGCACTGGAGCTCTGAAGGCAGAGGATGTACGTGCTGATTTCACCGACACAGACTGTGTGGTCAAACTACCAGGTATGGGAATGGAGCAACTGCTGCAAGCATTTATCCATCAGGATTTGGCACAGCTCTGGGCCAAGCACGGGGTTGCTGCAGGCAGACATCAGACTTTTCCCTCAGAGGCAATGCCCTGCTCTCAGCTGGCACACACTCAGGCAGCAGACAGGGCCGATAGGAGAGCATTGTGGAGCTGGGGAGGGCAGGAGCTGGCCTCTGTGCCAAGTGAACAAGTGTCCACGGCCGCGCCAGTGCGTCTCTGTCCCCTGCTTGCTGGGATGGCTGAGTCAGTCCCGGGTATCCTTTGGAAAAGTGACTGTGCCCCTGAGGGCAGGGAGGCCCAGGGCCTTCCCGCTGGGAAGGAGGCCAGCCAGATGTACAAAGCAAGTCCAGGGAAGCTGGCTGGAGCCCTGGAAGGCTCCTGGGGTATGGTGGCAGCCTGCCTGCAGCCTTCTTGGCTCTGAATGAGTGCTTCCTTCATC
The DNA here is from genome assembly GCA_013400575.1 of Peucedramus taeniatus. Classification (NCBI taxonomy): domain Eukaryota; kingdom Metazoa; phylum Chordata; class Aves; order Passeriformes; family Fringillidae; genus Peucedramus; species Peucedramus taeniatus. The sequence goes on along the minus strand of WBNO01022762.1, from coordinate 61,195 downwards.
CTGGGGGCAGGTGAAAGGGGGCTGTGGGTTAGGTGACAGCTGCCTGGAGCACTGCCTGAGGTACTGGTTCCCCTCTGCTTTACAGATGGGCGCCAGTGGAGCTGTCAGTTCTATGAGGAGATCGAGGGCTCCTGCAGCAAGATCCAGTGCAAGAAGGGCAACTTTCTACAGCTTGTGCTGCAGAAGAAGATCCCACTCCATAACTGGTCTTCACTTCTGGTAAGGAGGGAATGATCTGTCTATTAAGGGAACTTGTGGAGGTCTGGGGTGAGCTCTGAGCTCCCTGCCGTTGAGCTGCCCAGGAGCAATGTGGGTCACATCCTTCATCCACGTGCTGCATGAGCCATCTGCCACTGTCCCAGGGAGTCATACCCCTTTTTTCTGCCTGCCATGCATTCCGAGGTTCTGGAGTAGAGTCCTGGTGCAGTCTGGGAAGGGGGAGTGAGAGTGAGGGGTTGATAGGGAGCCTGAAAGATGCTGCTACCTGAGTACCTTCCCACTGTGCTGCATTGCTTTCTACAGAAGAAAAGGAAAGACGGATCCAAAGAACTGGCCAAAGGGGCTGCGTGCTGGGAGAACGGGAAGGAGAAGGCTGCTTCTGCAGAGTTGACCCCTGAGGAGCCAAGGGCTGAAGGCACAGAGCCACCAAGATCCCGGCGGGAGCCCTCCAACCCCAAGCGTGCTCCAGGAAGAAGCGAGGCCCTGGGAGGGAAAAGCCCAGCCAGCCCAGGGACACAGAGTGGCCCCAGTGCCAAGCGGGCAGTATACCTCAAAGTAGCTCCCACTGAAGAGGAGCCGAATGCCAGGGTCACCGGGAGCACAGAGCCCAGCAAAGGGCACAGTGGGAGGGCCGGCAGCCGCCGCAACGGCAGAGCCAACCAGGTCGATGCACCTGCAGCCCTTGCAGACCTCGCACTGCCGCTCGAGAAGGTACCTGGGGACCTGGCTGGACAGGGTACCTCTCCTTCCTCTGCCCTGTGCAGGGGGTGCAGGACCCATCCCTGCCAGTGAGCATGAGGTGGGCTCTGGGATGCTGAGGGCTGACAGGAGGACCTGTTGTGGAAGAGAGGGTGAAGTGAAGACCCTGCAGTTGCTGTGCTGTGGTGCTAGTGGGGCTGAGCTGGCATGGGATGTGTGGGGGAAGCAGGTGGTGTGGAGCAGTGCCTGACTGGCTGGCAGGAGCCACAGTGGGTGGGCCAGGGCAGCTCAGGGGTGACTGTCTGTGTTTCACTGTGTCTTTCTGTATTGAAAGGCTGTGGTTTTGGCCAAAGAGACTGTTCCCGTGGAGATGCCACCTCTTGCAGCTACCACAGAGGTGCTCCCCCACCGTGTTGCTGCCTGTATTGAGAAGAGAGTCCTGCAGCCAGGCAGCCCTACTGAGGCCTTGCGGAGCCGGGACTGCCTGCCTATCCTGGGAGAGAGCTCTAAGGCCATCCCAGTGGCCACCCCTCCCATGGGCAGAGATGGTGAGAAAAGGGACTGGTCCAAGGATGACGTGGCTCTGGAAGCAGCAGCTGATGGTGAGTGGCCAGAGCCCATGGGGTGAGCCTGGTCAGGAAGGTCCATCTGCTCAGGACCTTTCCTGGGTCAGCTTGCAGCCCCACTATGCAAGGAAGATAACCTCTCTCTCTGTGGCTTTCCTTACTCAGAGCCAGAGCCTTTTGTAAGCCTGACCTTTGTCAAGAATGACTCATATGAGAAGGGCAATGATCTGGTGGTGGTGCATGTCTATGTGAAGGAGATCCACAAGGAGACATCCAAGGTGTTGTTCCGGGAACAAGACTTCACACTAGTGTTCCAGACAAGGTACAAGTTTGCCTCGGGATAATGCCAGGCTGCTGCAGAGCTCCTGATTGCGGCTGGGCTACTTGTTTGTTCACCTCTGCTCACTCCCAATTTCTCTGCAGTGATACGAACTTCCTTCGTCTCCATCCTGGCTGTGGGCCCCACACAGTGTTCCGGTGGCAGGTGAAGCTCAGGTATGACTCCCATCCCTCTAACCCGTACCAGGGCAAGGGAGGTGACAATGCAGAGCTGGAGCAGGAACCAGTCCCAGCTGGTGGTTCCGTGCAGGGAATGCTCATTTCTGCATCTGAAGGTTTCACTTACACCATGCTACGCTGGTGCCCTGAGCCTGGTCTCCCTTGACTGTGTGCTTGCTTGCAGGGGAGGAAATCCCAGTGTCTCCTTGCCTGCAGTTTGCCCCAGGTTGTTCTAGAACTCTTGGGGACAGAGCCAGACCAGCCTGTGTGCCCTTTGGGTAGGATGTGCAGCAGGAGAGAGCCAAGCAGAATGGATCTGTCAGAAAAGGGCTGCTCTATGTACTCAGTGTGGCCAGGCTCGAGGGTTTCCACCCTGCTTTGCCAGGGCTACCTCAGGATTAGTGCTAGCAGGGTCCCTGCTGCCTGGAGGCCGTGGGTCTGCTATGCAAAGGCTTTGGCACGTCTGAGGCTGCTGTGGGGTCTGGGGCACCTCTGACTTGCTGCGTGCCTTGCAGGAACCTTATTGAGCCGGACCAGTGCACGTACAACTTCACGGTGTCTCGCATCGATGTCTGCCTGAAGAAACGCCAGAGCCAGCGCTGGGGGGGGCTGGAGGCTCCAGCCACACGAGGTCTGCACCCTGCCTTCATGTCCTGCCTGCCTGCTGCACCACAGTGGGGCATGTCTCCTCCTCAGCACTGCCAGCTGCCAGCTGGTGCTGGATCCTCTGGCATGGAATGGTGGGGAAGGAGAGGGGCTGGGTGGGTGCAGGTAGAAGGGATGTGGGGTACGAGCCAAGTGATAGGGGAAGGGCACTGCTGTTTGCCTTGCTCACGGGTAGGAGAGAGCCTGTGCAGGGGTTCAGGGACTGAGCAATTCAGCCCTACTGTGGGCAGTGTGTCATGCTGCTAACCACAGGCCCACCCTTCCCCCTTTTTAAGGTGCAGTGGGTGGTGCAAAGGTTGCCATGCCTACAGGCCCTACCCCTCTGGATAAGAACCCTCCGGGCAGTAACCAGCACCCCCTCTCCAGCAAGGAAGAGGCCCGAACCAGTGACAAAGAGAAGCCACGTGTGGAAGATGGAGCTCTGGATGGCGTGGCAGCCCGTACGGCCCCAGAGCACTTGGCAGTGAAGCAAGAGCCACACATTCCTTCGGTGAGTGTGGTCTGACCTGGATAGGGGAAAGAGAGACACCTCCTCAGTGTCATTCTGGAGACTGAAGTACTCCTGGAGGAGGAGGTGATGCCCCTCAGTCACAGTTGGCAGGATTGGGGACAACTTTTGGCGTGTCTGTCCCAGTCCAAGTGGGAGATTATGTGATGGCTCCAGCCCTCTCTGGGGATTTTCTTGGGCTTTTGAGTTCCTCTGGTGCTCCCAGGGAGACTCTCTGAGTGCCACACCGTCACACCTGCCTCTGCTTTGGCAGCCCAAACCGACATGTATGGTGCCACCGATGACACACAGCCCAGTGAGTGCCGAGAGTGTGGAGGATGATGAGGATGAGGATGAGAAGAAGAAGGTCTGTTTGCCTGGCTTCACGGGCCTGGTGAACCTGGGCAACACCTGCTTCATGAACAGTGTCATCCAGTCCCTGTCCAACACCCGGGAGCTGCGTGACTACTTCCATGGTGAGCCCACACTGGGTGCCCAGCAGAGCTCGGCCACTCAGATGATGAAGCCAGCAGCCACCCTGAGCTCCTGCATTTCTTACAGATCGGTCCTTTGAGTCAGAAATCAACTATAACAACCCGCTGGGGACGGGTGGACGCCTGGCCATCGGCTTTGCCATGCTGCTCAGAGCACTGTGGAAGGGCACACACCATGCCTTCCAACCCTCTAAACTGAAGGTAGGGCCCCTGGCATTGGTGCTCAGCAGGAGCTGCTGTGGGTCCCCAACATTCCTCTGTGGGCACCTGGCTGCCCTGCAAGTGCCAGAGAGCTGTGGGTGTGGGTGGGTGCAGCCAGGGTTTGTGCATGGGGCAGGCAGTGCTGCCAGAGGTGTGCTGACCAGCCCTGACTACTGTGCTGCCCACAGGCAATTGTGGCCAGCAAGGCCAGCCAGTTCACTGGCTATGCCCAGCATGATGCTCAGGAGTTCATGGCCTTCCTGCTTGATGGCCTGCATGAGGACCTCAACCGCATCCAGAACAAGCCCTACACAGAGACTGTTGACTCGGATGGGAGGCCTGATGAGGTGAGGGTGTTCCTCCCCCAAAGTCACTGGGAGAGCAGAGTGGGTGGTTTAATGAGGTGCTAAGCCCTTTCTTCCTGCAGGTGGTAGCTGAGGAGGCTTGGCAACGACACAAGATGAGGAACGACTCGTTCATAGTAGACCTCTTCCAGGGCCAGTACAAATCCAAGCTCGTGTGCCCGATGTGCTCCAAGGTAGGGCAGTCCTGGAGGTTCTGTTCTTGTCCTGGTTGTGCAGAAGTAGGCTCTTGACCCTCAGAGAACAAGGCTGGATCTTGGGTCCACTGGATCTGCTGCTCAGCCACCAGCACTTCCCACAGCTGAGTGTGTGTTTTTGTTTCTGCAGGTGTCTATTACGTTTGACCCCTTCCTGTACCTCCCCGTGCCCCTCCCACAGAAGCAAAAGGTGCTGACTGTCTACTACTTTGCAAAGGAGCCGCACAAGAAACCCATCAAGGTAAAGGATATCTTCCACCCTGGGGAGGGAGCCTAAGAAGGCTCCTGGAGGTGCCCCAGGCAGCTGGTCATGTGCCAGCCAGCTAAGCCCTGTGTTAAGTAAGGGCCTGCCTGACTTAGTGCCACATTAGTCACCACACTTTCTCGATGGCAGTTCCTCGTGAGTATCAGCAAGGAGAACTCCAGTGCCATGGAGGTGCTTGACTCAGTTGCCCACAGCGTGCGTGTGAAACCAGAGAACCTGCGCCTGGCAGAGGTGAGTGCTGGGCAGATACCTGCTCTGGAGGGTTAGGCCACCACAGTAGGGCCTGGGGATGTTCATCTTTCCCTTGTGAGGTGGTGAACTGAGCACAGCATCCTTGAGCTGCTGCTCTTCCCAAGCTCACTGTGAGGCTGAGGTCTGTGGCTCTCTGAGGAGAGGACACATAGGGCAGCCCTCACACGGCCATGCTCCACTGCTTTCCTGGCAGGTGATCAAGAATCACTTCCACCGCATGTTCCTGCCATCTAACTCCCTAGACACAGTCTCGCCAACGGACCTGCTGCTTTGCTTTGAGGTGCTGTCCCCAGAGCTGGCCAAGGAGCGTGTGGTGGAGCTTCAGGTCCAGCAGGTAAGAAAGCATTTTGGGACTACTGGGAGGGATGCAGGAAGGCTGAGCCATAAGTGGGGCTGAGCAGGAGGGGCTGAACTGCACACAAGGGTGATGAGCTACAGTGAGCATGGATGCCCACCGAGGCTGCCTTGTCCTGCCCGGGTGCCCTTCCCTGTCCAATGGGTCCTTTCTCCTGCAGCGTCCACAGGTGCCCAGTGGCCCTGTTGCCAAGTGTGCAGCCTGCCAGAAGAAGCAGCTGCCAGAGGATGAGAAGCTCAAGCGCTGCACGAGGTGCTATCGAGTTGGTTACTGCAACGTGTGAGTTGGCTTGGTGCCTGGCAGGGATGGAGGGTCTCCTGCTGTGAAGGGCTGGATGGGAGAGCTCTGCCTGCTGGGAGAAGGTGGGATGGATCTGCCCTTTGGGATGAAGCCAATTGAACTCCTGCTGTTCCCCTTGTCCCCAGTACACTCCTGTGGCCCTGCGCTGCTCCTTCCCAGGCTGTTCAAGGGTGCTGAGTTCAGCAGGGGCTGTATGTATGTCTGACATGCCGTGTATGTGTTACAGGGCATGTCAGAAAACACACTGGCCAGACCACAAGGCTTCGTGCCGTCCTGAGAACATCGGTTTCCCCTTCCTCATCAGTGTGCCCGAGTCCCGCCTCACCTACGCCCGCCTGGCCCAGCTGCTGGAGGGCTACGCAAGGTGAGAGTCCAGGGAAGGAGGGTGCTTCTGCCCCAGAGCTGAGCTCAGCCCCGTGTCTGGGCAGCTCTAACTCCCACCTCCATGCCCAGGTACTCAGTCAGCGTGTTCCAGCCTCCATTCCAGTTGGGCCGGATGTCACCGGAGCAGGGGCTGCAGCCTCTGCACTCGGACAAGCTGGAGCCCCTGGCCAAGAGCAGCTGTGCAGCAGCCACCTCTGCCCCTGAGTTGGGAGATGGGGACAGGGTATCCAGCCTCCCTCAGGAGCCCCCGCTCTCGCCAGCTGTGCCTGAGCTGCAGCCAGAGATGGGGGATACTACCACTGTCCGGAGCAAGGTCCTGACAGCCAGGAGTTCCCTCCTGAGCTTGGATTCAGGGTTCTCTGAGCACATGGAGTCGCAGGGTGACAGCTGTTGTGAGAAGGAGCCGTCCTACGAGAGAGCCCTCAAGCCAGAAGGTAAGAGGTGCTGGCTGTGTCTGTGCCAGGAGCTCGGGCAATTCTCCCTCATTGGAGTGACCTCCCGGCACAGCATCTCTTCTCTGCTTGTGAACTTGGTCTGGAGACTCTTGGGAACACAGATGAGTCCATGGGAGCTTTGTTTTGGCACTCTTGCCTCACCTGAAATGCCTGCCTACCCACGCTCTGCCCTGCCCTGGCAAAGCCCAGGGTGTAGAGCAGAGACCTGATGAGGAGAGAGGCTGGAGTGCTGTGTTGTTGTGGGAGAGGTGGGAAGGCAGGGGCTGGCAGAAGTCCCGTGGGAGCAAGGCAGAGCTGGTGCAGGCTGAGCCCCTGGGGGCTGTGAGCAAAGCTCTTCGCTGGCTCTGACTCAGCTGCATGGGACCAGCCTCTTGCGCTCGGCTGCCTGGCTGTCACGTTTCCAGACACTCGTCTCAGGATGGCAGCAATGTGCAGTGAAGGGGCAAGGCAGGCAGAGGAGCACAGCTTGCCAGGGGCAGGCGCCTGCTAAAAATAGTCAAGGACACGGGCACGTGGTTGTGTCCCTTCAAGGCCATAGCATGTGAGGTGGGGGTGGGGGCGCTGCAAATTCTTGGCCCCTACGCAGGGCAGACAGGCAGTGCCACCACAAATCTGTCTCTGCCTATTCACAGCTGCCATCCCTGGGTACCAACACACTCCAGACTCGCTGAGTGCCCGCGCCACACAGTTCTACATCACTAAGATCGACGCTGCCAACCGAGAGCACAAGCTGGAAGATAAAGGTGAGCCAAAGCCCTGTAAAGCACCACCTTCATCCCTTACAGCCTCTGGCAGGGTAGTGGATCTGCCTGGCCAGGGTGCCAGGGTCTGCCTGGCACAAGATGAGCCCAGGTGTCCACACTGGATAGTAAAAGCTGCATCTGACAGGGGAGGGAAGGGCTCTGCTGCACCGAGCCTCTGTCCAGAAGCTTTTCTTGGGTATGACATTCCTGCTCTCCTCAGCAAATAGGCCAATTCCTTCCAACCTCATGTATTCTCAGAGAGTCTGTGGTCTCTGGGTCACCTCTTTGTTTGAATGGGATACCCCACACCAAGTGCTGGTTGTGAGGGTGCTGCTGATGAGAGGGCTATGCCAGTGTTGTGCCCTGCAAGCTGAGGGGCTCTGCATGATGAACCTGGCCAGGGGGTACCTGTCCCTTTCTGCCAGCACTTTTTCATCTCTGTATCTAACTGGGAAGGGCAAGATTGCTCCAGCAAGGTGGTCTGGTCCAGCCTGGTGGGATAGGTGTGTGAGGTCTGTGCCCCTTCACAGGTGACACCCCCCTGGATCTGACAGACGACTGCTCCCTTGCCCTGGTGTGGAAGAACAATGAGCGCCTCAAGGAATTCGTGTTGGTAGAATCCAAGGAGTTGGAGTGTGTGGAGGATCCAGGCTCAGCCAGCGAAGCAGCCCGGGCTGGCCACTTCACCCTGGAGCAGTGCCTCAATCTCTTCACGAAGCCTGAAGTCCTGGCCCCAGAGGAAGCGTGGTGAGGAAGGCAGCAGGGTGGGTTCCAGCCAACGGGCCCAGACAGCAGCAGGGGTTTCCCAGGAGCTGCCCAGGCCTGCGCGCTGTTTCTACTGGCAGCCAGGAACAATGGGCTGGTCTTCACTGTGCACTCAGAAGGGCTAAGCCAGCAGGGAGCAAAGCTAGTGCTCTGCAGGGCTGTGCTGGCCTGCCCTTGACAGAAGAGGCTGAGCCCTCCCACGTACCCTTTGCCAGCCCTGCATGTGGGGACCCTGGGGCTGAGCTGGGCTGCAAGGACTGAGGCTCTCCCCATGCCAGTAACGAGCACACTCTTCCCCCAGGTACTGCCCCAAGTGCAAGCAGCACCGCGAGGCTTCCAAGCAGCTGATGCTGTGGCGGCTGCCCAACGTCCTCATCATCCAGCTCAAGCGCTTCTCCTTCCGCAGCTTTATTTGGAGGGACAAGATTAATGACATGGTGGACTTTCCCGTCCGGTGAGAGCCGGGGGATGATGTGCCTGGGGTGGCAGTGCCTCTGCTGACCTGCAACGCAGCCTGCATAGCACTGATCACCCTTGACGGTCACTGTGTCTCTCCATAGGAGCCTGGACCTGAGCAAGTTCTGCATTGGTCGGAAGGGTGAGCAGCAGCTGCCTATGTATGACCTGTACGCTGTGATCAACCACTATGGAGGCATGATTGGAGGGCACTACACAGCGTACGCCCGCCTGCCCAACGACAAGAACAGCCAGCGCAGCGACGTGGGTGAGCATCTGTCACCCTCGCCGCCCCTCTGCTCCTGCAGCTGTGACTTGTCTGCTTGCTTAACCCTTCCTCCTTCTCAGGCTGGCGGCTCTTTGACGACAGCACAGTCACCACCGTGGATGAGAGCCAGGTGGTGACCAGATACGCCTACGTCCTCTTCTACCGCCGGAGGAACTCTCCTGTGGAGAGACCCCTGCCAGGGCATCCCTCAGACCACCGCGCCGAGCGCACCCCCTCTGCCGAAGCTGCTGCCAGCCAGGTGAGCGCTTGCGTCCCTTTCGCCACTGTTGGAGCCACAGAGCCTTGAAATGTAACTCAGGGGCCCACAAGCAGGGCCCTGCCCGTCTTTACCTGCACCCGCAGAGCCTGGTGCAGCTGTGGTGCAGTGCCTGTACCCTTTTGATACCAAAGAGCTTGCGCCAGCTGGGCATTGGAGCCTGTCTTGCCTTGCTCTCACTGTGGGCTTGGGACAGTCCCTGTCCTGAGGGATCACAGGAGAGCTGGTTTTCATCATCAGTGTGGAAGTGCTGGTGGGGGGGCACTGGAAGAGGAAGAAGGGGCACAGCCTCACTGGGGTCTGCACTGGAGGAGGGGTTGTGAGCGGTGCAGTAGGATCTGGTTGGGCCAGGGAGCAGTAAGAACTTGCCCTCTGGAGCCACTTTCAAGGCAGGGTGGGGAACACTTTCTGCTGGGGCCCAACTCAGGGCCAAGCCAAGTGCAAAAAAGGTAAATGCCAGTGCTGAGCCAGAGGCCTGGCAGCCTTCACAGGGTGCTGTAGACAAACCTGCCAGAGCGAGCTCTGTTTCTGGGTGGCCTGGGAGGGAGGGAGTGGGGGTGGGCCAGATGGCAGGGTGCTTTCAGAATGCAGTGGTAGGGAATGGCTGCACTGATCTTGTGAGAGTCAGTAAGGCCAAGGCTGGTGTCCACCTGGTCAGACCCCCTGCACCACTGTGCTGCAGACGTTCCCTCCATGCTCAGCACCTCCGTGGGCCCTCAGATTCTGAGGACAATGCTCAGTTCATCTCCAGCATGACTGCAGATGTGTGCCCCGAGGGCCCCTTCTGGCCTGGCCTCCCTGCCCCTCTGGCTCATCCTCCCCTTGGCCCAGTGCTGGTCAGGCATCCCAGCTCTGCCCTCTCACCTGGGGACAAGCTGTCTGTCTCTGAGGCCAGCAGGGTTGTCTGGCATGTTGGTGTCTGCCTGCCTGGGCTGTTCCTGCCCCGCGTGCGTGACCTGGAGCAGCCCCACTCACTGGGGACAGGCTGAGCAATGAGAAAGCTGCACTGCTTTTTGCACACTGGTGGTGAGAGCCTTCAGAGACTGAACTGGCACTGTGGCTCACTGTGTGCCCCATGGCACTGGGGTTCATCAGGTTGCTCTGTGGCACTGGGGCTCGTTGGGCCCCTGGCAGCACCGGTTCCCCTGCAGTAATGGGATGCATTGGATCCCAGTGGGGCTCAGCAGGTCCCCAAGCACACTGGACCACCTGCACCCTCCGTGGCACTGGGTGCCCTCCAGAGACCTGCTCCCTGACTGGCTGCTCTGCATGATCACCGCCGTGAAGGGCCAAGCTGTGGCTGACTGCCTGTGGAAAATCCTCCTGGAAGCTGGGCTACAATTGGTTGTCAGAGCATTCCTACCCACCAAAGCAGAGCTGTGATTGGCTGTATTGGCACTGTGCCTCCTGCTCGTGCTGCTCTGGATTGGCTGTCATTTGAAAGATCCTGTTGGGATCACAGAAGCTGGGCTGTGATTGGCTGCTGCCTGCTCCCTTGCCTCCTGGACCCACCAATGCAAGTGCATCTGCTCCATCGGGATCCAGCTGCCGGCTTCCCATGATCCAGCTCCCTGCAGTCCCATGAAGACCCTGCCCGGCAGCTGCCCACGCTCCCTCCCACAGAGCCACCCACCGGAGCCCCACACACCAGAGACCCTGAAGAGCTGCGGGGGCGGGCGCGACCGCGACGGTGCTGCATGGGGAGGCGGGCTGGCTGGGCACGGGGCTGGGCTTGCAGGCAGCCGCCTGCCCCGGGGGATGGCAAGGGGTGTTGCCCGTTGTGTTCTCCAAGTGCTGACGCAGGTTTCCACATCGCAGGCTTCTCTGATCTGGCAGGAACTGGAGGCTGAAGAACAAGAGCTGCAGCTTGAGGCACCCCAAAGGCCTGCAAGAAACTCTTGGAGGCCCTGTGGCCAGAAGCGAAGTCCAGGCACCCACCAGCATCCCGATGAAGGCTGCGTCAGATACTTTGTCCTGGCCACCACAGCTGCAATTGTGGCTCTCTTCCTGAACGTCTTCTACCCGCTCATTTACCAGCCCCGTTGGAGATAGGCCCAGGCACGTGGCCAGCTGCGGGAGCAGGGCCGCCAGGGCACGCGCCGTCCTAGGACGCTGTGAGACGAAGACATGAGGCAGCAGGACAGAAATCGCTGGGAAAGACTCGCCAAGGGAAACATGGGGCTGTCGGCTCCTGCCTGTCTGCTCTGGCATCTCCTGTGCCAGCTGGCAGGCCTGTGTGGCCAGCCTGCTACCTTGCCAAGGCACAGCCCAGAACCAGAAGCTCCTTTGCCCTTTCTTGCTGCCCACTGGGAGTGGGGCAGGCCTCAAGGCTACCTGCTGCTCAAGAAGGGATGTTGCTGCTGCAGTGTAGCTGGGGCCTGAGAGCCCCATGGGCACATCAACCATCTCTGCTTGGCTCCCAAGAAGGAAGTGGAGACCTGCCGGGAGGCTGCAGCAAGGGCAGGATGCCCTGACACGGGCCCTGGCTGGCCACCTCTCTCAGCTGTGCTGCTGCAATAGCCTTGAGCTCCCCTGGGGCTGGGGCTACCCGCGGTCCTTGGCCAGCCCAGTCTGCCCTGCTAGCCTTCTGCTGAGCCTTCTGGTGCCAGCTGCCTGTGTGCTGGGAGTGTGTGTGCCGTGCTCCTGTGCTGGGGCTGGACGGGGTTGTCACCAAGGGCTGGTGTGCTTCCCTGCTCAGCCCCAGACAGCTGCTGGGTAACCTGGCAATCCAGACTGAGGTGCCCATGGTGAGCACTCATCTCTGTGGGTCACTGCCTCCCACCAGTCTGTGGGGCTGTGTGCTGGCAGCATTTGGGGGAGTTGGTCTCTTCAGGGCAGCGTGGTGCAGCACCTCATTTGCGAGGGTACCAGCTGCCCGTGCTGCGGGAGAGGCGCGGGGTTAGGGAGCACAGATATGACCATGGTGCATTAATAAAGCCAGGTTTTCCAAAGAAATGCAGCATTCCTGTCCTGTGTGCTGGGACTCCCACACAGAGGCGAGGACTCCACACTGGGGTCACCTGAGGCCACTCTGTGACCCAGCTGGCACCAGGACCATCCCTTGGGCTTTGCTGGGTGCCTGGTGCACCCTGTGTAGCACACCTGGCAGCAGGCTCAGGAGAGAGCGCTGCCTGCCTGTGCCGTGGGGCACAGGCTGGGCTCCAGTCCCAGCTGTGGAGTGGTAGCCTCACGGGACACGTGCAGGGCGTGGGGAGCCCAGCAGGGCCAGGAGCAGGCAGTCCCCCGAGGCTGGGGCACAGGCTGCAAGTCAGCGGTGTCTGACATTGAGACGTGTTGCCCTTGGTTGAGCGTGGCTCAGACAGCTCTGGCGTATTTGGGTGTGAGAGGTGACTTCAGAGCCCTGTGACTTTCTTTTCAGTCTCTACTGCTGGCAGTGCCCTCAGCTGGCTTGGGAGGGATACTTTGCAGTGAAGGGATTCGTCTGCGTTTTAGGCCAGGGCTTGTGCTGAACTCCCCCTACCTCTGTCCCACACCCCTCCTCCACGTGCTGAGGTTTACTCCCCTCCCGAGCAGGTCCCAGCCGGGAAGCCCGGCAAGGCTGTGCCGTGGTCATGAGGTGCCTGTCCTGGAACAGTTGCCTCATTGTCTACAGCCCTGGGTCTCAGCAGCTTCCCCCGCTCACCCACGGTGCTGGCCTCGTGGGTCTGAGTCAGTGCCCGGCGCCGGTGGGCTGACCTCTGCTCCAGCTGGTGCTGGCACCCCAGGGTTGGGGCCCACAAGCTGCTGCCTGCACCTGCCTGCCCTCACTGGCGGTGGGTGGCCGGCAGCGAGGCCTGACAAGGTGCTCTCAGCCCTGGAAATCCCCTCTGGCCCTGTTCTGTTCCTCAGACCTCCGGCAGGCACTGGCAGCGTGCCTGTGGCCCGGCACTGCCGCCCGTGCTGGGGTGCAGGGCTCTGCTCCGACCGCAGGTGGCGGAGCCGCCCTGGGGCAGGAGTGTGCTGCGGCCCGGCCCTCCTGCTGGGCCGGAGGGGCTGCCTCAGCGGCCCTGGGCACGCTGCTTCCCTCTGTCCTGCCGTGGGGTTTGCCACCAGCTGCTGCTCTCTAAGCCCAGGGGCTGCACGTTCTGCGTGTGGGGCTGTGTCCCCCCGGGAGCAAGGGAGGGAGATGGGTGGGCAGGGTGCAAGTCTCCCTCTCACGCCCACCTTCTGCTTGCAGGGACTGCCCCCGGTGCCGTTCGGATCCGGCCTGGCCCCCGAAGGAGCCCCGCCGCTGGCTGCGGAAGGCCTCCCCGAGCGTTTTGCCAGCCCCGCCGAGCGCCCAGCCCCCTCCTACAGCAGCATGGAAGAAGTCGACTAGGGAGTCATGGGGGGCCTGGCCTGGGGGTGTGGGCCAGGCCAGCCATGGGGGGTGGGGGGATGGGGGGAATCGGGGTTTGTCCTGCGCTCATTAAACTCTCTGAACTCCACTCGCCTCTGCTGCCTGCTGTCCCTTGGGACCCTCTGCCCCCTGGTGAGTCTGGCCACCGTGTCCCCAGTGTGCTGTTAGGACCCCCAGCACCCTGCTGCCCCGGGTGCCCTTGTGCTCCAGTGTTCCCTGGTGTGACTTGGTGCTCGCTATCACCTAATATCCCTCAGGGACCGGTGCCATTGCCGGGTGCACTCCACAGCAGCGGCGGGGGACACAGTGTTCCCTGGTGCCTGCTGCCTCGTGTGCTCTGCTGCTGGCTGCACCCCGTTGTCTCGTGTCCCCTGGTGCAAATCCTGCCGCTTTAGTGCCTCGTGTCTTCTCCTGTGCCCTGCTGCTGGTGGGGCGAGACGTGCAAGTCCCGGAGTTCCAGTGCCTGTTGTGCGCTGAAGCGCCTCGTCCCCCGCTGCCTGTCTTGTCGCCTGCTGTCCCTAGCGCTCCGCTCCCTGGTGTCCCCCGGGCGCGCCCTACTGCTTTGTGTCCCTCGTGCCCGGTATCCCCCGTTGCCAACGCCGTCCCGAGCTGTCCGTAGTGCCCGGAATCCCGCCGGGTGTGCCTCGTCCCCCCGTGCCCCCCGCCTCGCCCCGGGGCCGGTGCCAGTGCGTCGGAACTGCAAGTCCCGTCAAGCCGCGGGCGGGTGGCGCGGCC
>WBNO01022762.1:2849-30490 GCA_013400575.1 Peucedramus taeniatus | reverse complement strand
CGGCCCGGCCGCCCCGCGACAGACAAAGGCGGCGGGAGCGGCCGGGGCAGTGCCGGGTCCCCGCGGGCGGGGGAAGCCCCACGGGCTCCGCGTCCCCGCTCGGGCAGGACAGAGGCTGAGCTGCAGCCGCCGGTCTCGGGGCCTAAATACGGAGCTTCGGCTCGTCTTGGCTGGGTGGCCGGGCGGTCCGTAGCGTTCCCGGCTGTCTCTCGGGGCAGCACCGGGAACACCTGCGGGGGGAGGGGGTGGGGGGGTCGCCTCTGGATGCGGTCACTGCTGCTGCTGCCTTGTTCTAAGTTCTGTGTGCCAGTAACTCCGGTGTTAGGCACCGTGCCGCGCCTGTCGCCGCACGGCGCTCTGTGACAGATGTGCTCGCACAGTCCTCCTCAGTACCACCAGGCTGAGGGGTACGAGGGTTAGAAATTGGGCATCTTGCAATTCTTCAGCAGGAGCTGCTAGCTGCGTGGATGATCATATCCTTGTTTCCTGATTTTTTTTTTCTTGATGGAATACATATTAAAAATAAAATGAATAAATAAAGAAAGAGGAACTGGGGATGGAAAGGGCTTCTTTGTTCTGTCTTCTCCAGAACGTTACAAGTCTAAGAGCTCAGGACAAGAGCAGCAGAAATACATGCAACATGGTGACTGGTGAGTCCAGATTGTCCACATGCTGCAAGTTGTGTGTGTGTTTTCAGTAACCTCAGTCTAAGTTTTATCAACTAACCGTATGTGCTCATAATCTTCAAAGAATTTCTTGAACTTACTTCTTGAAAAAAAAGGCAGTTATGCTGCACAGAGAGGAGTTCTCTTCCTTTACTGGAGAAACTTATTGCCTGGATGCTCTTTTTAAAAATTTTAAATGCAGTATTAAAAACATGCTGCTGAGATCCAGCAGGGGTGGACGTTTGCAGTTTCCAGTGTGTGTCTGTGGGATAAATGGAATGCACAAATTAGTGTGTTTTAATAATTAAAAGTAATGTCTGCAGCAGCAAGCTGTGTGTGTTGCCCTACCAAAGCCTGTTGAATGCACCTTAGAGCCTTACAGAGGTTTTCTGCCATAAATGCAGGTTGGTTTAGTTTTAATAAGTAAAATTTCTGGGGGTGCAGCATTCAATTCCTGAATCTTTCTCTGGACCTGGTACCTCCACTGCTGTATAGGGTCTAGGGTGGTTCAGTTCTTCTAGTTAAATAATCTCAAGCAGCCTTAAAACTGTTATGAATGACTCTGGGAGACACTGTTACCTACAGGATCTGTGACTGCAGCTGCAGAGAAAACCCAAGGAAGATGTTGCTGCTCTTCTGGGGCAGGAACAGATGCCTTGTGACATGGTGGGGCTCTGGTCCATGCCTGGCACTTGGAATAGTGCAGGGGCTCAGCTTAGTGGCTCATAGTATAGTAACTTCAAGAAAATGTAAAGGAATTTTTTTTTTCCCCATGGTAGAAGAAAGGAAGAGATTTCTTCTGAGAGCTTGTGAGAGAGGAAGATTTACTAGTAGGGAAAGACTGGCCTAGTAGGCTCTTGATTTTGATGCTAACGAGAACTAATTGAAATGGACCAGCTGAGCAGGATCAAGGATTTGTATTTAAGAAATCAGTGCTTGCTTTAAGATTTGTATTTAAGAAATCAGTGCTTGCTTGGTGATCAGAAGAGGTTGGTGATGGTTTGGTGGTGGGCCTCTGCTGCTTATGCTGCTGGGTTTCTTGTGGCTTCTGGTCTCTCACACAAGAGAATGATGTAGCTTGTGAAAGAAGGGTTGGAGTTTCAAAAGTAGAAGTGAGGACTAACAGCTCCCATTGGAAACAGTGGCTGCTGACCTCCTTAGTCTCTCCTTTGACAAGATTGACAGAAGGTGGATAGCTATTCCCTGAGTTGTTACAACGGAATAAAAACCAATGCAAGAGCAGGAAGGGAGCACCTGGGAAGGTGAGCCCATCCAGTTCAGCAGCAGCTGGCTGTCAAAGAGCATCTGTGGCACTCATGTCTGGGATCCTGCTGTCAAAGAACATCTGTGGCATTTGTGTCTGGGATCCCAGCATGGCATCCTTGAGGCTTATTCTTCAGAAGAGTCTTCCCTCTCAAAGCTGTATCTGCTGGTGCACCGCGGGGTGGACATGGAGAATGATGATGCTCTTCTGAAAGCCTCACTGTAGTATTGAAGTCAAATACTTGAAAGTTCTAAGTAGAAGACTGGCACAAGTTAATTGCTCAAAATCTGTTTTCCAGCTTCAGAGTATATAACAGAGCATCATGCAGTTAGATGCAAAACACATTTCAGTGTGCCTGCTGTAGGTCTTGTCTGAGTCCCTATGGATGCATTAACGTTGTTCTCCCTTGGTTTCACCCTGGGCATATTGTCACCTGGGAAGGGGTTAGCAATATGTGCTGTAGAGGTGTACAGTACTCTTGGGTAGCTCCTGGAGAAGTGAGTAGTATTACTGGCTCTATTTCCAGAGTTGGCTTGAAAATGTCAGATTGGTGTCTCTGAGAAAATGTTTTTTCTGTCCAGATGTGGGCTCTACAGAAGCTTCTGTATGCTGATATTTGCAGAGCTGTTGGATTTGCTATGTAAACACCATTATCTGGTGTTTTTTACTAAACATGTTGCATATTTTAGGAATGTCTTCTATAGAAATCTCATACAGCAACAAACGTGTCTTAAAGACTTCAGAAACCATAGATATGGCATAAGTTACCTCATGTCTGTTACCTTTGATATTAGTTTTTTTTCCTCTTGTGAGCCTGGTCCAATGCACTAGCCATGAACCTCCATGTAAACAAAACTTGTATGTTTGGACTGCTGTCACATAACAGTGAAGAGGGGTTAGTGTTTGCTTCAGCTCTCCCAGGTTTTGGTGATAACTGGCACTGGACTTGTGCAGTGTGCTTGAGTGCCAGTGAAAGCCTAGACTTACCTCCCATTTTCACGCAGGCAGGCTTTTGCTGCCTTATGTTCAACCATAGCCCTGTCTCAGTTCTACTTTGTTAAATCATGGTGAAAGGATGCATAAAGCTCTGTTTTTGTACCTGTTCTCTTCAGACCTACAGTCATAACATATATAGTGATGTCTGTCTGTTTTTCCTCCTTTATGCAGCTTGATCTAGTAGTGCTGAATCACCTCTTCTAGTCCTGATCTTGTGGTGTTTCACATCTTTTCATAACTGTCTCAGTATCTGGTGATGTTATGGCTCAAATGTATTTATGCTCTATCAAGGCTAATTAGTGCCTTAGAAACAAGCAGTATACTCACTGCAGAAACAATTTGTGGGTTTAAACAAGATAAGTCAATAAAAGAAGAATGCTGTCAGAGTATACCCTAGAGCTGTGTGACGTTCTCAGGTGGAGTCGTCTTTGGTGGTGGTGGTTTCTTTCTTTGCTTTCACTTCCGCCCTGATCGTCTTAACTTCTTTTTCTGTCTTTCTGTTGTCTTCACACATAGCATGTTTCATGTTAACCTCTTCCTATATTAAAAGGACATAAAGAACTGTTGCTGCAGTTGCCTTTGTCATTTCCAGAGCTCTGTTTCTCCATGTGTGTAGTTCCCAGTTTGAGGAAATATCTCGATCCCAGTGCTCTCCTTTTGCTTGCTGTGTTCAAATCGATGAGGCTGTCCTAGTCCTAATAGCAATGAGCTGAGTGCTACATCTGTTGCTCTTCTGTTGTGCTTCCCATTAGCTGCCTAGAATAGAACTGCACGGCCTGATAGAACATCCTGCTCAGTTTCTCACCTCTGCGGCTGCAAAGCAGGGCCACAGATATTGATTTCTGAGCCTCTCTCGCTAACTGTGCATGCTGCAAACAAATGGAATGTACTACTGGATTTGTCTGGTACAGGACTTGCCTGGTCTGGGTGAAGTACAGAGCTAGGAGAATTTACATGGCCATGAGCTCTGGGAGGAGGAGGAGTCACACCTGGGTATCATTCAGACTCCCCTGAGCTGCCAAGGGTTAATCTTGAGAAATGTGTAGTAGCACAAAATGCCTCATAAAACTAAAGCATCTGTCTTGGGCATCTGGCTGTGCATGTTTGCCAGTTTTCATACAGTACTTGGTATGAGAGATTAGTTACTGGAGTTAAGAATGTCCTTGCATCAAGGGAGTGCTGTAGTTAAGACTTTTACTTTCTCTTTCCTTAAGGAACCCTGAGGACCTTGCAATATGAATAATTCTCTGGAGAACACCATTTCCTTTGAAGAATACATCCGTGTGAAGGCGCGAACGATCCCCCAGCACAGGATGAAGGAGTTTCTAGACTCCCTTGCTTCCAAAGGGCCAGAAGCTCTCCAGGAGTTTCAACAGACAGCCACCACCACAATGGTGTATCAGCAGGGTGGCAACTGCATTTACACGGACAGCACAGAGGTGGCTGGGTCTTTGCTTGAACTTGCTTGTCCTGTGACAACCAGTATCCAGCAACAAACTCAGCCAGAGCAGCAGATACAGGTTCAGCAACCCCAGCAAGTCCAGGTAAGCATCTGAAATAACCTCTGAATGTATCTATGACGTGCTCACTGATGGAGTAGTGTTCAGAGCTGCTGTCTAACCTTAAGCTTCAGACAAGTACTTAAGAGGCAGGGCCAATTAACTTCATACAGAACAGCAATATTTCCCTTTCATTTGAGGAATTTGGTAGTAAATTGGCTCTCTTGACTGTGCCTCCCTCCAGCCCTGCTGTAGGAGGAGCCACATACATAGCAATGGAGTGGTGTCACCTATTGGAGAAACGGTCGACGGTTCTGGCATGTACACAGCTCCAGAAGCCTTGTGCTCTGAAGCTGCTGTAAATACCAGCCCCCTCTATCTGATTGTTCATGGTGGCTGTGGGATGGAGCTTGCCTTAAGGATTTTTTTTTCTTAATAAAATCAATAATCTTTAAATAGTTTTACTCGAACATTCTAAAAGTTGTTGAACTGACTTTTAAGTGAGGGGGAAATGCAAGAGAGTCAACTTTAGGATATGAACCAAGGGAAGATATATGTCAGGAAAGAAATTCTAAAGGATGCATATGCATCAAGGTAGATTATGCTTTTGCACAGTGGAAGGAGTTGTCTTTTTTAGTGTTTTTTTTTTTTTAGTAGATATTACAGTAGGTATTTTATTAAGTATTAAGTAAGCAAATCCACTATCACAGGAAAAAAAACCCTTATTTTATAGCTTTGAAAACGGCTTTTGTCCTCAGATGTGTTTTGTAATTTGAAGAGTTCATAGGCAGGGCATTTACTAAAGTTTTTCTATGATATGTCTCTAAACAGCTGAACTCTGCCTATGGCTGTAATTCTGATATACTTGAGATACAGATCTTTCTGGTTTCTGTAGCAGAATGTAAAGCTGCAAGCTCTTCAAGCTCTTTTTTTTTTTTATGCAATAAGTGAAGGTATGGAGTCACAAATGACTGGAGATCAGGTAGTGTGTACTTGCTGCAGTGCAGTAGACTTGTGTCAACAGCTCACTTGTGTGTTTTTATCCTACAGCAAAGACAAAACTCCTTCACTGGTAACTCGTCTCCAATTACTCTCTATTGAGTAAATGAATGCTTAACTGGGACTTCTGTAACCTGTTGCCCTACAGTGACTTGTGTTGAAAGGCTTTTGAAGAACAAAAACCTGAAGTCTTTCAGGCATGACGTGGGTCTCTGCATGAGGCTATTAAAACTGATCAAGAATGGGTTTGGTTTTGTCAGCTGGTATGTTTTCTGGAAGAAGTTTTGTTTTTCAGCAGAAGAGCGAGGAGGGTTGGCTTTTGAGTGCCTCAGCCTTGAAGATGTGGAAAGCCCCCAAACCAATTTTAAAAGTCTAAAGGACTCTTTTTTTTTCCTTCTCTTGCTGCGTCCTTTCAGAACTATCCAGTGTTCAGGCTTGACCCTTGCAAGTCTTTTAGTAACAGAGATAGGGAGGGAGGTCATATATCTTATGCTCCAGAGAAAAATAACCTGACCTTCTTGTAAATAAGCATAGAGTTGCTGCCAGAGACCAGTTCCTGATTTTGGAACTGAATGACCTGCACCCTGAGTATGAAAAGCTTCTCATGGAAATTAAGATTTCAGCAACTTTCCTGAAGAATGCTGTCTTGCTCTCTTCTTGTTTTTGATGTGCCTCTGCTTTTAGATATCTGCTTTCCCATCTCTACAGATCATCAATACTATTTGTATTGCCTACCCTGCTGCTCACTTTAGGTGGCACATTAGCTACTAGATGTGGCTGCAGCTTTTGTATATCAGCAGTGCAGCTGAACTCAGGTGTATTTGAGCAGCTAGTTCAGAATTATCTTAGTTTTTCCGCAAAAATAGCGTGGGGAAGAATGTCTTTACCCCTTTGCAAGAGTGTTTTTCTGTCTTGCAGGATTTCTTATTGAGACATAATTTATGTTAAACTCATGATTTAGTGTTTACTTAACTCTGCACTGTCACTGTGGCAGCAGTGGCAGAGCTCATCTTCTGGATAAAGCTGGATTTTGTTGTGACTCTGGGGAGTGACACTGTTCCACCATAGTGCAGTCCACCACTGTTCCACCAGTGCACCTGCTCCAGCTGGCTCCCTGTGATGAAATACTGCTTGTGTTGTATTATGATGAATTTTGGTCATCTGCTGAAGTCTCTTAGCTTTTGATTAAACTTGTCATCCTGGTACTTGAACTGGTAATCTGTTTAGTTCTTGCTAATCCAATTGCAAGTCAGTGGAAGACCCTTTGAATGGCTGTGCCTATGTCTGGCAGTGTGACAGTGCTGCTGGGGGTGACTAACAGTATGCCCAGTCAGATGACCTCAGTTGAAAGTGCTGCTGATGATCTTACAATCATAGAGATAGTGCTCAAGTTTCATCCTAGATTTTACTTGCTATGAACAACTAAAGACAGAGTGTGACTGCTTGCTGCTTTTATTTATTCTAGAAAAATAAATTTTCTCTTTGAAGAAGTTGTCAGCTGAGGGTTTTCTTGCCTAAAAGGCTCAGCAAAGTCTTATTAAATGTTTATTTTACAGGATGAGTGGATGCAACTGTTGGGTTATATACACTGGTCATTGCTACAGTTAAAGTGTCCTGGAGCTCCTTCCACACCCAGTATCACAGGGGTGCCATAAGTGACCTTAAAAAAGAGTGCAGTATGTCAAGTTGTCACACCTTGTTGTGCATCAGGGAGTGGCAGGGAAGGTCTGTGTTTTGCTTCAGTCAAGTAAGAGTTTTATCAGCTTTGCTTTAGGTGAGGTTGTTGCTTGTTGGTCCTGTGCATAGAAGCCATGGAATTGATGATGCCAGTGAGGTGTTAAGTGCTGACTTGCTTCCCAAATACGGGACTTTTGCAGAGGTCTGCGAACCTCTTGTGCCTCTTACCCAAGAAGCTTTAACTGAAGAAATATCAGAGAACAGAATATATCTTTGCTTATGGTGTGTGTGGAGAAAATCCTCAGTTTTATTTTTTTATGAACAGTCTGATGTCTAGGTGGCATGATTTTCTTGGGCAGGGCTTGAGGGGAGGTTGCTACATGTGAGCAAAATCACAGAACTGTATGGGGAATGGTTGAATGCCTGTGTAAAATATCTTTCAGTTAATACTTGTGCCTTTCTAATTGCTCAATTCCTTATATGTTTACTGTTCAGTCTATTCTGTGACTTCAGACCTTTATAGGAGGCTGGACATTATTAATGACACAGGGCAGGGAAAGATGCCCTTAAATAGCTTAGAAAAAATTCTTATCTCTGGCTCTTCACAGAATGCATCTTTCTTTTGCTTCTGATAGATTTACCTTCCTCTTGCCTCTGTACTGGTTCTGAAGTTTAGCTTGGAGGTAGAGTTCCTATTTCCTTACGTTTGAAAAACATGCCAGTGTGATTTTAGTGTAGCAGCAGGTATTAGTTAGCATTTGCTAGGGCTGAGTGGGACACTTCAAAGAGTGGTTATAGTCAGGAGTGATGTTTTTGAGGTAGCATCTACTTGTACATGGGAGTACACTTCTGTGTGAGAGGTAAGCTGTTTTTCCTTGGTTCACATGTTTTAACTGTCTTAGACTGAAATCCCTCCCCAGTGTACAGCTTGACAGTATAATCTTGATATTGTAACTGTTTAAACACACCCAAGGCCTAATTTAGCCGATGGAATTCTCTCTCTGATGTTGATGAGTGAGAGGGAAAAACCTGGAGTGAGAGCCAGTCTGGCAGTTGTTCTGAAAAGCTGACTTGCACCCTTACCGTAGATCTTGTTTACTTAGATAGCAAAGGACTTCCTGTAGAGTAGTTAAATAACAAGTTCTGACATTTCCTGCTACTTCACTGATCAGTCTTTTCACTTATTCTTCACTTACACTTTTCATATGTTTTGTACTTGCTTGTACACTTTCTGGTGTAACTTCAGAAGGAACTCTTTGTTACAGTGTTAGTTTTTAGTGCTGGACTTGCTTTAGCTTAGGACTGTTGTTGAAGGAACTGTATTTTAAGTCTTCTGTCCTTAAATTGGGCCAAAAAAACTGAGATTACTCTTCTCATGCTCTCACTAACTTTTTTCCCAAGTATTTGGGAAGTGTGGGAAGTATGAGATGCACCTACATTACTTTTGGGGGCATTTGGAGCATACTTCCTACAGCAAGTTGGCCACCTGCCCCTTCTTACCTCTTGTAGGTTTGGAGCCTGTCCTTTGGGGTTCTCTCCAGAGGAAACTAAGCTGTAAGATGCAGTCTTGTGTTTTGGTGATGTCAAAATTGGCTGGTGGGCAAGACTAGAAATAAATTTGAAATAGTCTTCTGGAAGGTATAGTGTGGACATGTTAGTACGTCTGCAGTCTTGCTCTGGAGATCTGCTCTTGGTGTGTACTACTGCTTGCTGGTTTAAATACAGCTTCAGAAACCAAGATCTCTGTGAAAAGATGCATTTAAGAGCCTGTCAGGTGCTCCAGGAAAAGCTACATATTAAAAAATCCATGCAGGGAAGAGTTGCTCTGTGTGCTCATTTAGAGTTAGGTTTTAGGAAATATTAGATAATCCAGTCAGTCTGCAGATGAAAGAATTAACAAGCAAAGAAAATCTCAGTTGTTTTAGAACTGCAGTTCTAAAACAACTGAGTCTGATTCCTTTTTGGGCAGAGAATCCACACAGGGCAGACATGTTATGACTCCCACTTGAAAGTCTGTCTATCAACCATTAGGAAAAAAAGTTTTGGCAACCAGGCTTCAGATGTTCTCATGGTCCTGGGGTTAATTATTTACTCTTTGCATTTGCTCAGTTCAGGACAGAATATGTTTTTGGGCTTGATGTGACAGAAGATTTCCTTTAAGGGAATTTTGTTCTGCCCTCCTGTTACGATACAGGGTTGATTTCTGATGCTTCTGGTTTTTTAGGCAGCTAGTACTTGATCCAGCTTCCAGCTACTTTATGGTGAAAAGGCATTTCTCTGTGTCATGGTAGCCTGCAGGGAGGTAATTCTTTCATGCTGTTGGATTCAGTCTTTTGGCAATAAATAGTATTTCGGTACTGGTAACTTGGCATGTTCCTTTCTTGCACCAGTAACCCAGGAATTGCCAGCATAACATGTTTTTGCTTTAATCTTCAGCATAAAATGAAGATTTAAGGTACTCCCTGTTGGTCTTGGCCTGTAAATTTAAAACATTCCCCTTTGTACAGAGTCTTTTATAAGGTCTGCTGCTGCTACTGAATCTAATTCTTTGTCTAACTTGCTGTCTGAGGAAAAGAAGGACAGTGAGGTCAATATAAGAAGCCTCTGGTCTCAGATCAGGTTAAAGCCTGTAAATCTGAAATGGATGCTTGTAGCACTTCTGGATACAACCTACTTGAAAATAGGGAGGGTTCTACTCCAAGGTACAGTTGTTAAGAATGGATGTGTAATTCACAGGGGATGCATAATAATCTTTTAAGATATTTGACCACTGTCTAGTCAGAAGCATGATGTCTGCAGTTTGGAACATGGAGAGCTTCAAGTGATTCTGGAGTTTGACTTCAAATTGTTTGGGTCTGGACTCATTCTTTGGGTGTTAACAATAGCAGGGTGGACTCTAAAGCAGTATCAAGACATCCCTGTTGTTGGGGTTAGGATTTAGTCCTGGGGGAGTTTCGAAGGGCCTCAGGGCATGACTGCTCATCTGTTGAAAGTGGAAGTTGCCACTGACTGTCAAAAACTGTAGGCTCAGGCTCTGAAATGGTTAATGGCTCAAAGCTGCACCAGGGGAGGTTTAGAGTGGACATTGGGAAGCATTTCTTTACCGAGAGAATGGTTAAACACTGGAACAGGCTTTGAGAGGTGGTTGGTGCCCCAAGGCTGTCATTATTTAAGAGGCAGTGCTGTGAATGACATGCTGTAGCTTATGGTCAGCCCTGAAGTGGTCAGGCAGTTGGACTGGATGATCAATGGAGGTCCCCTCAAACTGAAACAGTTTCTTTACAAGAGCATAAGGGAGCAAATGCTGTCTTGATCCATTTGTTCTTAGACCATGCCTCTTTCTTAAACTGATTCCATTATCTTTCTAATTGTGCTTATGTGATAAAATTGTTTCAGTGCTGGAGGAGAGTTTGAATTCTTACTGCTAGCAAAAAAAGAAGTCTTTCCTTTATATATGGTACACCACTCACAGGAGCTGTAATGTGAAATTTTATATGGATAGAAGGTGGGGGTGCTTTTAAGGTGCTCTCAGTCAACCTGTGCAAATTGTGAAAACACTACATAAGTACAGGACAAATGAGGCATTTACATCTTAACATCATTTTGAATCATAGTAGATAAAGCAAGTGTTTCTTGTGTGAGACCAAAAACGTCAGTGCAATAAAACATGTAATTTGTTCAATCTTTGGCCTTTGCCTTGCAGATAACCTTCTGAACAAGGATTTAAATTAATAGTAAAGACCATATTAGTGATTTTTGAAGTGAAATATTTTGGAGAATTCTTGCCTTAGGGGCGTTATTACAACTGGCTTTCTTAACCTGGGATCTGTGTTTGGGCCTGTTTGCCCAAGGCGGTACTGATGCTCCAGGGCAGAACAATATCAGATAGAACTGAGGAAACATCCCATAGGTGAATTAATCTTTTTCAATTGACTGCCTGATCAAATCACTCACTGATGCAGCTTTTTAAACTGTCATGCTGACATAAGGTCACATGCTTCTTGTTACCTTGCAGGAAATTATTATAGAGTCACCACGTCATCTGGATTACAGTATACCGCACTGAGTTCCCAGAAGGAACTATACCCTAGTCTTCCTGGAAATAAATTAATTCTTAACAGGAGGTGACTTGTAAATCTGGCCTGCCAATGGGGCATTTTGCTACCCCAGATTTTTCCTTAGCAACTCTTAATTTGCTGTAAATGGATCCTTAACATTTTTCAAGATTTCTTAGCAGTGATGCTGGGAAGTGAGATTTTGTGCACAGCAGGACTGCATTGTATCTCTTTTTGGTATTGTCAGGCTGGCGAGTGTGCTGTCTCTGTGCAAGTGCTGCATTAGTCTGCCTGACTCCAGGAAGTGAGGTAGAAAAAGGTGAGAGAACTGTGAATAGGAAGACATTTAGTCTTGCACCTAAATAAGTCCGTGTTGGCTCCAGAAAGAGGTGTTGAGTAATTAATTCCCTCCCTTAAAATAAAGTGTTAATGAAGCTTGGAGAAACAGATGGGCATGAGTACCTGGGAGTACCTGGGATATCGCTTCTAGGACAAGGCAAATGTAACAAGTTGTCTGTGTGAATGTAAGGAAAGGTGGAGAAGTGTCTCGACAAGGGATGTGAAGCTATTGAGACCTGAAATTTGTGCTGGGGGCTACCTTTGACTGCTGGCTTTCAGTGTGGTGCTGGGCTGCTGCTAGGTATTGTGGCAGACCTTGGACAAATGAGCATTAATGTGTGAGGGTGTGGTTTTTTTTTTTCTCTAAAATAAAAGGAACTGGTTTGGAATCAAGTCAACACATTTGTCTGTGTTATTCAGCATTGTCTAAGTGCGTGAGCTAGAAAATACAACTGAGTCGTTTGGACAATAAATGGTATTAAATGGAATAAGTAAATAAAGAAAAAAGGTTGGTTTTAATTATTATTGCCAAAGAAATTCTTCTAGAGTTTACAAAACATGCTGCAGCATAGGCCATTAATGCATGACAAAGATTGAGGTTGAATTTGCCGCATTCTGTGTTGGCACCTGCTTGAGTAGTGTTACTATTAATGATAGGTTTCAAAGTAATATTCCTGTGCTTTATGAGGAAAGAGCCAAGTGCTGGTTTCGACTTACCTATATTTCTTATTGCCTGTCACCAGCAAGTGATCCTGTGGCCATCTTGGGACTGGGGTGGGCAGCAGTAGAACAATCTTTAGAGTATGGTAAGAATGAGGCAAGCTCCTGTGATTGTAATGTGAATGACCTTTAAGTCTTGGTATTGCGAGACCTGTGATAAAGTAACATTTTAGCAATGCAAATAGCTTTGAAGACTCTTGGATTCCGAGGATGGAATCTGTTGGCTTGAGCCCTAAATCTTTGAGGGTGGAGATGTAGCTCACATGCTGTTCTCTCTGTGCTGAGAGTCATGTGCAATGCTGAGCAAACACATGTACTGTATCCCTGTTGTCAGCCAGGCACTTCTAGAATAACTTGGTTTCATTTTCCCGAAATCTTTACTAATGGATTAATACATGGAATCAAAAGTGAGCATAAAAGACCTGGAGCATAGATCTTGAGTGACAGACCATCTGTGCTGAATCACTGGTGTTTGCTGCTCTCTAACTGGTGGCTTGGTGTCGTTGCAGGTTCAGGTCCAGGTCCAGCAGTCACCGCAGCAGGTCTCCGCCCAGCAGCTCTCTCCACAGCTCTCTGTCCATCAGGCTTCAGAGCAGCCAATACAGGTCCAAGTGCAGATCCAAGGCCAGGCACAGCAGCAGGCATCCCAGACAATACAGAGTCAGTCTCTTCAGAGCCCCAGCCCTTCGCAGCTGCAGGCAGCTCAGATCCAAGTGCAGCACGTGCAGACTGCCCAACAGATCCAGGCTGCAGAGCTACAGGAGGAACACATACAACACCAGCAGATCCAGGCCCAGCTTGTGGCAGGACAGGCCATTACTGGTGGCCAGCAGATCCAGATCCAGACAGTCGGGGCACTGTCACCCCCACCTTCTCAACAAGGCTCCCCACGGGAGGGAGAGAGGCGGATCAGCTCCGCGAGCGTCCTTCAGCCAGTGAAGAAACGTAAAGTGGATATGCCTATTACTGTATCGTATGCTATTTCAGGGCAGCCAGTTGCCACAGTGCTGGCCATTCCTCAGGGCCAGCAGCAAAGTTACGTCTCTTTAAGGCCAGACTTGTTAACAGTGGACAGTGCCCACCTGTACAGTGCCACTGGGACCATTACTAGCCCCACTGGAGAGACTTGGACCATCCCTGTTTACTCCGCTCAGCCACGTGGTGACCTTCAGCAGCAAAACATAACCCACATTGCCATCCCTCAGGAGGCCTACAATGCCGTCCACGTCAGTGGCTCGCCCACAACACTGGCTACAGTGAAGCTGGAAGATGACAAGGATAAGATGGTGGGAAGTACTTCAGTAGTGAAGAACTCTCATGAGGAAGTGGTGCAGACTCTTGCTAATTCGATCTTTCCAGCACAGTTTATGAATGGCAACATCCACATTCCAGTGGCAGTGCAGGCTGTGGCAGGGACATACCAGAATACAGCACAGACAGTGCACATATGGGACCCACAGCAGCAACAGCAGCAGCCCACACCCCAAGAGCAGGGGCAGCAGCAGCAGCTACAAGTCACTTGCTCAGTAAGTTAAAACTGCCTATTGGTCTCAGTTGGTGATTAACAGCTTACAAATGTTTTGGAGAGAGAGCATGCCAACAGACAGCTGGTGTCTGGGAAGCAAAGATGCATCTGTCCCAGAAGCCTGAATGTGACATAGGGCACTTGACTCCTGATGGGTATAAGACTTTCCTGTGATAATGTTGGTACATAGTTATAGGATTCAAAACATTCCAAAAGAAAGTACAGTCTTGATCTTAGTGTTAAAAATTAATAGATACATACTCATTGCCAAACTCTTCATAGCAGGTATTCTGAGATCTGCAGTATTTTCCTGAGCTGTTCCAGGGGTTGCAGTGGACAGGCAGGGATTATTGCAGTCAAATGAGGTGTGCTAATATGTACTAGTCATTATCAGTCACTTTGTGTTATGTTGCACACGGGAGTCCACTGCAGATCCAGTGCCAAGGTAAAGTATTGAAATCTGACCGGTTGTGAGCAAACTTCCTGGATCAAGTGTACTTTAGGGTACATAAGGTATTTAAAATAAAATACCCTAAATACATAGGCAATTCTGAGAGGGATGTACTGTCTCTCTAGGGGGGCAATAAAGCTACTAGAGGTGAACATCACACTTTTGGGAGTTGACCCTCTCAAAACTGGGAAACTGAGAAGGAGTTTCCTGCCTGCCCTGTGCTGTCCTCTGGCATTGTGCTTCTAGGGGATCTGGGCAAGTTGCAGCAATTTTGCTCTATTTGTGAAAAATACAAGTTTGTTAAGAAGCATCTGCCAGTTCAGCAGATTTATGTCAGCCTATATCCAGCCTTCACACTGGACCAGGTGTCTGTGAGGTTAGGGCAGAAGACTGTCCCTTGGATTGGGCTGATGGAGTGAGTTGGTTCTGGGAAGCTTTCAGCTCTCTGGAGAGCAATGTGGCAGCACTCTGGAGGAGAGCAGAGGCTCAATCCTGGCTCCTACAAACACAAAGTGTCAGTTCACCCTTGGACTCTTTAAGGCAGAGAGAGGCTTTGCTTCACAACTTAGTCGCCATCTGCCTTGAATAAAGCTGGGCCTTTTCAGTCAGTCTCTCTGCAGCTGTGCTACATGCTGCAGCTGCAGGGGCTGATAAGCAAAAAGCTAATAAGAGCTGATGCAGAGAATGAAAAATCAACCAGAGGCAGTTGCAAGGCTCCAGTCTGAGGCTCTTGCAGACTTTGCCTCTTTAGCTATTGTTTTTTTATACTAAGTAAAGTACAGGTGTTTAAAGTCTCTGTGCTGTTTTCGTATGCTGTGGTCTCTAGTACAGAGCAACTTCCACTAATGTTGATACTTATCAGTATCAAGGGAAAAGCTGCTTTTTGGAGTAGCTCTTAGGAAGGAAAAAGCAGAACTGTTTTGATATAAGAATTGCTGTTTCTGTAACAGTCAGGGTGCCAGTGAGAGTTTGAGTAAGGTCTGTAAAGCTGTTAAAATTGAGGTAGCTATGAGACTCTGTGGCATAGAATTGAAAACCTGTAGTGGAGAATACAGAATGTGTGCAGCTGAAGGGCTTGCTGCAGGTTTTAGATTGGTGCTATTGGTTGCCTGACAAATAAGTCTCAGTTTGAGATCGAACTTCTTGGTGACCTAAGGTCCCACTACAAAGTGAATTTCCAAAGGGTCTGGAGATGCCTTAGGTCTGTAATAAGTCATGCAGTCACTCTTCACACAATAGTAGCTAGTCCCCATTAGTAATATTTGGTATTTTGAGAACATTGCATCAAAATTGAATTGATGTTTTGATGCTGTGTTCTAGTCTTACTGCTTTATACCTTTTATAAGTGAATTAATCTTATTCATCATTTATGATAAGAACAGAATGTATTTATTCTGTGTGCCTGTTATGTACTGCTTAAAGAAGAGAGTCTGGATAGGGAGGGATGCCAGTGGTGTATGGCATGTGATTGTACCCAGGACCTTCCTTAGGGCAGTCTAGGTGTGGAGCAGCACTGTTGAGTAAAGCTGGTGGTACCTTCCTGTTCAGGGGCTGGTGGTCTCTGTGGGCTGCTCTTGTAGTGAGATGGACTTCAGTGGTGATTCAGAGTGACAAGTGAGCTGAAAAGATAGATCTGTCCATTCAAACTGAAAGAGGTTTTGGAGTGTAGAATATTCTTTTGTAAGCAGCAATTCAGGTTGGACAGCAAAAGTTGCATTCCTTGGATTAATTTCTTGTTGGGAGTGTTGCAGAAGGTTGGTATCCTGGGGCTACAGGTACTGTGGGATTCTTGGTTTTTGTCCAGCTGTTGCATATTGAAGTGTGTATATAAACTGTTTTCTTTCATAGGCTCAAACTGTTCAGGTTGCTGAAGTTGAACCACAGCCACAGCCACAGACTTCACCTGAACTTCTACTTCCAAACTCTCTGAAGCCAGAAGAAGGTCTTGAAGTGTGGAAAAGCTGGGCACAGACCAAGAATGCAGAGCTGGAAAAAGAAGCCCAAAATAGACTAGCACCTATTGGAAGTAAGTGTTGTGACAATATGGCCTTTGTTTCCTTTCAAGTAGGATTAGGAATGACTAAAATGTTATATGTTTACTGCTCTGGAAAACTCTTTTGTTTAATCAGTGATTGTTCCTAATTTTAAATTTTAATTTACTCTGCAGTACTAATTATTGTGTATTCCCACTGCCACAGGACATGTATTAGCTCTGTGCTGAGCCCCCTGAGCACCTGGGCTGCTAGCAATAGAAAAGGGCTCTGCATAACTGTGCTGCATGGACAAACTGTCTGGCCAAGCTGGTAGAACAGCCATGGAGTTGCTGTTTTCCTGCTGCTGCAGGGCAGCATTTCACTGGGGGCATGGTAAAAGAAGGCAATAGTAATGCATTTGGTAGGGCAGAGGATCTTCTTGTCAAACTCTCGCCTGTTTTATATTTTTAGTATTTCTGACAGCCTAAGATCTGGATTTATTTAAACTTGCTTTACTATACTGGGAAAATGAGGTAGTGCTGGACCTGCCAGATAGAATGGAGATGTGGGAAATCTTTCCTGAAATGTTAGGAAATAATATGGCTTTATGACTTAAATAATATAGCTTTGTTTTGTTTTTCCAGGACGTCAGCTGCTGAGGTTCCAGGAAGATCTCATCTCTTCAGCTGTGGCTGAGCTGAATTATGGTCTGTGCTTAATGACACGAGAAGCTCGGAATGGGGATGGTGAACCCTACGACCCAGATGTGCTCTACTATATCTTCCTGTGTATTCAGAAGGTAGGATGGGACAGCTCTATGTGCTGCAGAACTGTCCATGTTGTCAGCATGTGTAGGGGGACTCTTGGTTATAAAAATACACACTGTGGCTTCTATTAAGCTTCCCAATAATTTTATATGAAAAAAGCATCTTTGCTTAAAAAACCTTGAAAACATCAGATGATTTGTCTGTCCTTAATGCAAGTAATGCTTTAATCTATGAGTTAAGTTTGTGAATAACAGAGTTCAGTATCACAGTGAAAATATTAAATCCATTTAGCTTTTTTTGGTGGTGGGAGAAGGGTTGGATGATATTTGAAGAAGTTGTCAGTGTTAAGACTTAAATTTAGTTGAAGCTTTAACAGGCGAGAACTTAGCTTTATGTGCTATGGAAAGTAGGAGCTTTCTGGAAGAGCTGCAGGAACAGAGCTATACTTGGACAGGGAAATTGAGCATCCTTGTTGTTAACCTGAAAAAGTAGTGTCCAGTAGTCATGTGAAATAACTAAAAGTGAGTACACCTGAAATAAAAGGTGAAATCCAATCAGCTTTACTTTGTAAGATAGTTTTTCCTTTTTCTGTCTTGGCATTCCCATGATAGTAATGGAGATTACCTACCCTGTATTCACCTTGGTGCAAGAGTACTCACTCTTTAAGTAAACTGTTATTAGTCTTCAGTGCTGAGCTGTGAAACGCTCAGCTGAGGATGTGGGCCCTTAGGATGAGGTCTGGTTTGAGGAACACACTTGCTCCCACTGTACTGGCCTGTGTTGTGAATCTCTTGCAGTATCTCTTTGAAAATGGCCGAGTCGATGACATCTTCTCAGATCTCTACTACATTCGGTTCACTGAATGGCTGCATGAAGTTCTTAAGGACATACAGCCCCGTGTTTCACCTCTTGGTAAGGGCTATTATTTAAGAACTTTAGAACTTTCCAGAGCTTGGAATGTTTAAACAACCTACAGCATGACTGTAGTCTGAATAAAAGCCCTTTTGAAGTATGTAACATCTCTAGGCTAGCTAATGCTGGTCAGGGAGAAAAATGTTAAGTTTGCAGTGAATGCTGGGGTTACTTCAGTTGTCAGGCTCTAACCCTGACTGTCATTGAGCATTATTTGTCTGTCACTTGTCACCAATCAGAAGGCACATTGTGGGGACTTTGTAGTGTCATGAGATTGGCTTACTTGGCAGCCAGCTGATCCTTGTTTTGAATCAGGTTTCCTCATCTGAAGTGGTAATACATCCTGCTTCTAATATGTATTGTTTCTTTGGGAGATAATACAGCACTGTCATAGTGCCATGTAGCCAGATGGATACTGTCTGCAGAACCAACTGAGTGTCAAAGGAAAAAACAATGAGTGAATAAAGCCTCCAGTGCTGCAGTCAGTTGCAGTTCAACCTTATGTTTAGGAGATCATGGCAACAGGGATTGGGGAAGCAGTTCCAGAAGAGACAAATTTTGATAGAGAACTGTATGAGAACTAGATAAAAATTGCATTTTCAGAGCATGGAAACCTGTTTTCTCATTGCTTCATTCCCTTTGATATTTTTGGACATGAGTGAAGAAGTTAATTCTTAAGTTCAGTAAAGTAGCTGATGTTACAGGCTAGGTGGCTAAATGGCACCATGAGTTCTGGAATCCTTTTGTTTTCAGTCTGGCTGTTTGATCAGTGCTTTGACATTCCACAAGCCCCGGAGTTCATACTGCTGTCTGTTTTTCTGTTTATCTGTGTATTTGGAGTGTAGTATTTTTCTTCTACACAAAGGGGAAAAAAAATCTGAGAATCAAAGGATTACTCATGTGTCCAAATACATCACTTGGCACTGCGTGCTCACTGAAGCTGTGCACAGGGCCAAGAACTGATTCGTTACATTGGCCTGCCTGCTCTCACATATTATTGGATTAAGAGCATCTGCATTGGAGTCAAGCCAATAATTAAAAGGTGTTTAAGTGCATATTCTTTTCTCTATGGGCTGGGATGTATAGGCATGTTGCACAAGCATACTCTCCACAACTAGAGGTTGATGGATATGTACAAGTGTTTCCTAACTGTACCTGCTCTTTAAAAAGTTATATGCAGAGCACTGAATCTTGACATTAGTGAGAATCTCCTCTTTCTCCTTCTGTTAAGATTTATATGCTTTCCAGTACTTACAGACTGTAAAATGCTGCCTGTGCTCATGTTGTGTCTGTCCCCTGGCATGATGCTGACTTCTGATTATTGCAGGTTACATCCTCTCCAGTCATGTAACAGAAGAGATGCTGTGGGAGTGTAAGCAGCTTGGAGCTCACTCCCCTTCCACCTTGCTCACTACACTGATGTTTTTTAATACAAAGTAAGTACTCAGGTCTTAGAGAATCTTGGGGAGTAAAAGAACTTCAGAGACCTTAACATGATTGGTGTGAAATTGCTGCACTGCGTAGGGCAAAATGATGAGTTCCAAATGGTTGCACACAGAGCCCACTTGTAGCTTCATCAGACAAAGAAGATGCAGTTTAACAAGGAAGTGAGCTAGCAGAGAGCAGACTGAACCTGTGGCTTTTGTATGCTTTGCTGCTGGAAGAGTCCTTAGCCCAGTGGTTGGTTTGAGCTTCAGCCTGCTCATGGTGACTGAAGATAATTACCTTGCTGTTGTGACTATGTCCCTTACTTGCCTCTGAATGTCCTGTGTTCTGTTCTTGCTGCTCAGATACTTCCTGTTGAAAACAGTAGACCAGCACATGAAGCTGGCCTTCTCCAAGGTGCTGAGGCAGACCAAGAAGAACCCTTCTAATCCCAAGGATAAAAGCACGAGTATCCGCTATATGAAGGCTCCAGGCATGCACCAGACAGGACAGAAAGGTAGTGTCTAGGAGGTTTCTTTGGTACTATTTTACTTACTTGGGCTTGAAGAAGTGGATGAACCTGGAGATGTTTGCAGGTAGGGAATCCAAGGCTCTGCCAGTCACCTGTAGCCTGGCAGTATGTGTTTTCCATGCATTCTATCCAAGAGAGGATAGTACCTTCTAATCATAACCCTTACCTGAGGCATGTGGGACTCATCAAGAACTAAGGATAATTTTTTGTTACTTTTGTTTTGTTTTGTTTTTTTTATGGGCAAAGAGACTATTGGGTGTAAGTGCTTATGAAGAGATGGAGAAAATTCTTTGGGAGGGCTTCTCTTACCTTGATTCATGTGAACTCATAAGAATTCCTATGTAAGTACAATCTATCCTCTTAAAAGCACAGGATGCAACTGAGGCTTTGCAGTCTCAGTAGTGATATTTCCCTCATTTTGCTCACTGGTAGAGGAGAAATGGAAAGAAGGATATGGATGGGTTGTGATCTGCAATAGCCTTAGGATAAAGCAAGCTCTGCATAATGCTGTAAGCATTGCTAGCCAGGTGCCTCTGCCCTGGAACAGCCATATGTCTCCTGCCAGCTCTTGTATGGTGACAAGGTGCTGCAGTGTTGAGGCTCTATGGTACTGCTGGGTGTGCTGTGCTTACACAGAGTGTCTGACAGACTTCTGGGGGGCTGGTTTGTAGTTACAGATGACATGTATGCAGAGCAGACCGAGAATCCAGAGAACCCCCTGAGGTGTCCGATAAAGCTGTATGACTTCTACCTCTTCAAATGGTGAGAGCTCTCCTCTGTGTTTATGCTGCTTGTCTTCTGTGGCTGGGGAGCTGCACCCTGTGCCTGGCCTAGTTTTCAGTGCTGTGTGATACTGCTGGCACAATTTCTATATTTCCATAAATTTACTTAAGTGAAGAGGGGTGTTGATGTGAGAGAGTGGGATTAACTCTGATGGCATGTAAATTGAATTTTTGGGGTATTTAAGAGACAAATCCTGATTTTGAACTGGCTGCTCTTAATCTTGAATATTTGCTGCGTTGATATGAACTTGTTCTTCTGCTTGTGAGTTGCAAGTCATCTGGAAGCATCCACTACTGAAGATAGGATTAGGGTCCTATTCAAACTAGCTTCTGAACAAAAATAAGGACTTGCTGTGGAGATTGGAGGGTGCCTCAAAGGACTCATCTCTAAATTATGATGATTCTGAAATTTAATATAATAGTTCATCTGCACAGATGGATCTGCAGGTAGCCTGAATGTGAAAATACCCCATCCTTTCTTCACTCTGAGGACCCCTAAGACCATGTGTGTTATGCTTACTGTGTGAAATAAAAACTACTTTGTTGTAGTGCTCACCATGGCTTTTTAACTTTGGCATGTCCTCAGATTTTGGAATGAATGTTGCCCCTAGATGTATCTCTGTACCTTCATGTCTCATCAGCCAGATGTTCACTGTCAGGATTTGTGAAGCCTGGGGTGAGGACAGTGGTGGTGTCTCTCTTCCAGGACATTTTGTTAGCCTGGTTATTTCTGATCTTCCTCACGCAGCCCCCAGAGTGTGAAAGGCCGGAATGACACATTTTACTTGACACCGGAACCGGTGGTGGCCCCCAACAGCCCTATCTGGTATTCCATCCAGCCGATCAGCAGAGAGCAGATGGAGCAGATGCTCACCCGGATCCTGGTGATACGAGAGATTCAGGAAGCTCTTGCCGTGGCTAATGCCAGCACCATGCACTAAGGCATCCTTTGTGGCTCAGATGGGGTGGGACAGGGTGATGGGGGAGGGACAAGCAAAGAGAAATTGTACAGACTTTTACACTAAAGGAGATGCCTAAGTTTTTGGTTTTTTATTGGTGTAGTTATGAAGCCCTTTTAGGCTTCTTCTCTTTAAAAGAATCTAAAGGAAAACCTACCCATTGTGTATCCTACCCAACACACCAAACTGTTGGAACCATTGGAGGCTGCATATCCCCTGCGAGCTGGGAGCTGTGGAAAGCTGCTGGTTGACTCTGGGTTTTTTTTATGATGTAGAAAACATGAACTACAGGATTGGCCTGGTTGGCTGGGGCCTCTGTCTCCTTGGAGCACGTGCAGCCTAGAGGGCACAGAATGATGGATGGACCTGCTCAGCCAGTGGAGGAGAGGCAGGCATCTTCTTTTCTTGTGCTTGGACGTTCATTTGCTGTTATCTTGGAAGAAAGAGGAGAGAGTGAACTGCAATTATGATTTATACAAAAAAACAAACCAACAATTTCTATTCAGACCTTTAAGTGACATTTTTAGATGTTAAAAGTACAAACTTTACCACACTCTTCTTTTTTGGCCTAACATTGAGGCCTTAAAGCTTGAGGCTTCTGTGCCTGATGGAATTCTTGTAACATACACTTGTGTATCATATAAAGATACCACCCTGTTTCTCTTATGTATTCTTACTCTAGTTGTTTATTAAGAATGACGAGCACGTCTTTTCAACATGCCATTGAACAATGTGTCTTTATTTGGGGAAGAGTGAGCTGTGAGGGTGGGGGGGTCATTATACAAAGATCAGTATGCAAACTGGTTGTTTTCATCCCTGTTCATGCTTTCCAGCTCAACTCTGCTGGATTTCTTTCACCCCTACAACTTATGAAGGTAGAAGGGCATACACTTCTGTTGAAGGACCTGATGGAAGCTCAGTGCCAGGCTAGGAACATGGGATCTGTGAGACCAGATCAGACTGTCCTAATGTTCTGTGGCTTTACCCCTAGGCAAATCCCCCTCTTTCCACCTTTTCAAATGCATCACAACAACGGCATAATGGAGGGGTAGTGGAGGGAAAAGGCCTTCCAGGAGCAGCATATGGCTTACTCCTGCTGTTTAACAGCCTTTTCACAGTTTTTAACACAGCTGTGTAGCTTTTGGCATTGTTCATGATCATAATCCCCAGCCCTGTAGCCTTGCCTTGCTGCATCTTAAATGGTTGCTGTATTTTATATCATTAACAAATAGTCTGCTCTTTTGAAGCCAGCAGGTAGCCAACTGTGCTTGAAATGGGAGATGACTTGCCAGGCTTGTTACTTGTGCCACCAGCTTCTTGGATGCAGAGAAATTACTCTGCTTCTTGAACTTGTCTTCCCTGCTTCTCCACCTCATGTCCCTTCCTTGTTCCAAAATACACAGATAAATATTTAGATATATATTACAGTAAAAGAACTTAAACTTGTGTACAGGCAAGCAACTTCCCTGAAGCCTCTGTTGTCCAGCACCTATCTGTATTGAGAAGGAAGGTCTGCCCTCTCTGTTGGTTGTGTAAATTGATGAGAGTAGCCAGTGTTCCCTGTCTTTGTGCTTGTGAGCAGTGTTGAGGTGTGCAGCTTAGAGAGACTTCCCAAGCCCCTGATGCTTCATATTGACGTTGGTGTTCCTGAGGAAGCAGGTGTGCTTGAGTTAGTGTCAGTGTGAGCAGTTTGTTCCCTCTACAGGACTCTGTGCTCAAGTAGGTGCATGCAGAGAGGTGAAGTAGCAGTGCACTGTTATTGTTTTAGACTCTTAGCTCAGTGTCTGCCCTCAGAAGTAGGCCAGAGGAAAACAGCCTGGAATCACTGCCCAGATCCCAGTGGGTCAGCTGGGAAGATGGTGCCTAGGGTGGGTATAGTGCTGGCAGCAAGTACTGTGACCTCAGTTTGTCTGCTGGGAGCCAGCAGTTGCCCCATTGTAGGGTGGCTCTTGGGATCACCAGTACTGCTTCAGCTGTCAGAAACCTCTAATCCTTTCACCATATTGTAGTGACTGGCATGTCCATCTTTGGCCCTATTTTAAGTCTTAGAGAACATGGTTGGGCAGGCTCTGCTATTCCAAGCAGTTGCATGTGCCTGCTGCACAGGGTGTGCCCGACAGGCATGCACAGAGTGGCTTTCCCTTTCTTTTGGGCAGTTTGTCCCATCATCAGAGCAGAGTTGGAAAGCCTGCTGCCTTGGCTGTCTCCATCAGAAACACAGTGGATATTAAACAATCTGCCAAATAAGCACTGTACCAGTTGTTTACTGGGCAGCCTTGAGAGTCACCTCTTAACACTACACATTGACAGGAACTTCAGCTAAGCTTTCTGGGGAAACAAAATCCCATGCTACCTTAAAATTCTAGATGGTGCACTTTCCTTACTATTCTTAACTGCAAGATGATCTCAAGTCTTTGTAGGGGGAAGAGTTCTCCTTGGAGGATACTGGTTAAGAACAGGAAAACTAGGCACAGCTGTGGAGATCTCCTGATGATTGGTTTTGTCCTGATGGACTGGAGCGTTTCCATTTCTTTCTCATTGTCCACATGTACATAGGAGAGGATCTGCTGATGCAGAAGTGGACTGCTGCACTGTTCTGTACTGTCTCATCAGAATGTCCACTGTGTTCACTTCATTCCCTATTTTTAGAGACAATCGATATACTGTGACTTAAGGATTATTTTCCTGGATCTGGCTTCTAGTCTGTCTTTCTGGAGCTAGCTTAAAAGGTACAGTATTTCTAGAATATAAATACTATGTTCTTTGATAGTGAAGAACATGATCTGCTCCCTTGTAGGGGCTCCTAGCAAGACGTGCTCAGAGTAGCACAGAAGAGTGCTGTGGCTTAGAGTTGCTATCCACATTCTGGGAAATTTTCCCAGTCAAACATGTAAAATAGCTTTTTAACACTTTCCTATAACCAGCTTGACTGCTGCTTAAAGGGCATTCCCCCTTGGCTCTGAGAGTGCCAAACTGCTTGTACTGCTCTTGTATGTGTGTATATATTGACAGGAACTCTCCATGCCCTATGCCTTGTACGAGACAGGCTCAAAATGCATCGACCTCTAAATAAATAGAGCTGAGAAGTCAAGCTAGAGACCGTGTGTTGTTGATTTTGAACTGTGCCCATCTTGTCACTGTGGTATGAAAGGAACCATAGAAAGCAGAGACTGACTGACTGACTGTTGTAAAGCACCTCACATTCTGACATGAGACTCATGTATTGTCCAAGCTCTTGACATTTAACAGTGTTGCTTTCTTTAGGAAACTTGTAGCCTCTTACATGTGTCCACAGCACCATTAGATTTTCATTTGCTTTCAAGAGGTCAAGCATTTCCTCTTTAAGTGGTAGTGGCTAAAGAGTGGAGAGCAGACTAGAGAGTGGTTCTTCACTCCTGTCTAAAGCAGTGTATAAAGGGAATGGTCTAAGAACTTCATAGGGCTCTCACCTGTTGGCTGCCTCTCCCCTAGAGGTCTGGACTTCAGAGGGGTCACAAGATCTGAAGTAGTTCCTGAACTGTTCTGCCTTGGACAATACAAAAATACTTAAGCTGATTTCTAAATAAAATCCTCTTCTGCACTGTTGCTGCTAGGGCAGAAATTAAGACAGTCTTGTTCTCAGCTGCATCAGGGCTACTGTCTGCCTTGGCATACATAGAAGGGATGAGGCCTCAAATACTCCTGTGCTGTGATAAGAGCAGATCCAGAAATGGTAGAAAAGAGCCCCCTGAGTCTACAGGGGGTGGAGGACTGCTGGTACTGTAGTTGCTCATCCTCTTGCTGGACTGAGTGCTGCTGGACACTGAATGGCTGTGCAGCTGTCCAGCCAAACCATATTCTTACTCAAGTTTAATACTGACTGATTTGGAGTTAGTGCTTGGACTCCTAAATCACTGTTAAAGTGGGATATCAACTGTCTTCCACCCTATATGGGGCTTTTCTCCCCATATTATTGCTGGAGCTGCTCCTCTCAAACATTACAGGGAATGCACCTTATCCTGATGATTCAGCCTCTTCTGTTTCGTTGGTGCCAATGCTTAGGAAAGAGCCCTTCTCTGCTTATACCTCTTCCTACCTTAAGGAACATCTCAAATCTTCCAGAAGTCTTGCTGACATGCTTCCCCAAATCTCTGAAGCGATTGCTGTGTCCCTACTTGTCAGTTTCCTTTGCTGCGTGGCTGAAGCTCTGCTCTTAGCACTGCAGTCACGTTCCCTGTACCCTTGTGCATGGCAGACACGTTTGCCTGCTTCTCCTTTGGCGTTGGAGCTCATCAGAACGGGAAGGCAGATTAAACCCACTTAAAGCAGCAATAAACCATGTCTAGAGCTCGAGGGAACTGCAGGAGAGAATGAGGTGGAGGGGATGTCTCAAAAAGGCAGGGTCCAGTTGCAGCCCAAAACCTCGCTTGATAATGAGTGTGCAGCCTATATGCAAAATACATCTTGTCTGTCCCTCCTGTGTTGACCCAGGTCTAAACAGCACATGTGATTGGCATCCTGCAAAGTGACCTTCAGAACTCTCCAGTAGCTTTGCCCCGTGAGTAACTCACACTACAAATCATTTTAAAGAGATGCACTCAACTATTTTTTTAATTTAATTTTACTCTTATATTCTCTGCTCTTTGTAATCTGCTTGGAAATAAAATGTTTTTCCCTGCAGCCTTTGTTGTAGTCTGTTTGAGAACCATTAAACTTTGCCTCATGTTTCTGTTGGAACAGAAGCCAACATGCCTGTTTACTGCTGTGCCCGTGCCATAGCACAACAGCTCAGATCCGTGTGTGCCTCCCAGGTAGGCTCAGCAAGCCTTTGTTAGCCTGTTCTTATTTTAAATAAGGGTAGAGAGACCTGTCATACTGATCTTGGTCTGACATGATGCCTCCTGTTCTGCTGATCCTGTGGCAGGTGATGCTGACACGAGAGTGCACGTCCTTGGCAGGTGGCGTGTTCCCAACTCTGCTCACATTTCCTGTCCTACAGTGCGAGTAACACATTTCTTGAAGCTGCTTTCTGATCTTTGAACAAGGAATTAACCTTCTGCAGCAGGGAGTTGTAGGCACTGAAGCACTGTACTTTAGTCCCTGAACTAGTTAGTGTTAGACAGGGGGTTGCCTTGGGCAGGGTGTTAAGGGGAGCAGGTGAGAAGGGGTGTGGTTGTGCTCTGAGGCTGAATCTGGAATGTCACAACAAGTAAACCAAGAGGAGGAAGTTGTTCTGTAACCTGCAGTACAGGAACTTTTCCTGATGTTCAAATGGAACTGCAGGGATGGGAACATCTCATCCTGGAAAAAGCCAACTGCTGTGTCCTGTAAGGCTCCTCTGAGGCAGATCTGTGTTTGTGCCTATTCTGCTCCTTTGGGTACAGTCCTTCTGCTACTGCTCTTCTCCAAAAATCCTCCCTCCAGCCCCAATCTGTGGCACAGACCTGAAGGTGCTACACCCCCATCCCCAGTGTGCAGCTATCCTCTTCACACTGCTTGTTTGTCCAGCCTGGCCTGGTGGCTTTGGGAAGAGGGGGCTAATGCCTAGCTGGGATCACCGTGGATCCTCTCTGGTGAGACTGCTGCCTCGAACTGCAAGACTGGCCTCGCTGCTGCCTCTTGACTTTCGTCCTTCATGCAGCTCCCTTTGACTTAGGATTCTGCTGGTTTGTCCCAGCAATGTGTTCACCACCAGCCCAACGAGCCCATTCTTGTCTTCTGAAGCTGCGGGAGTAATTGGTGTTGGATTCAGCTGCCAACCCACAGTGTCCCTCTGTGCATGTCACCATGTCACCCGTAGCTGGGCTTTTTTAGGTGGTCTTCTAGCAGGTATCACACTGTACTGATGCCACAAGCTGGTGCCAGCCAAGCCAGAGCCCGGCACGCAGGGCCCACTGGGCTGCACTGGAGTTCAGCTCTCCTGCCGGTACATGGACCCGGCTGCTCGGCCTGAGCGCAGAGCAGCCGCGATGTCCCGATGTCACCGGGCTGCAGACGTACGGGCTCGGTGCAGAGGAGCTGCTCGGGAGGCGCTGCCGGCGGCTGGGAGCGCCAGCCCGGCCCGGCGTGTCCCCGCTACCGCCGGGGGAGGGCCGGGGCTGCGCTCCGCTCTGGGCCCTCCA
>WBNO01022761.1:0-42028 GCA_013400575.1 Peucedramus taeniatus | reverse complement strand
AGTGGGTGCTGTTAATAACTCCAGTAGGTTGGGGATGATTGCACATGACTTGCAGCTTTGTTTATTCACTGAATATTAGATGACATGGCATAAATCCAAAGGGAAACAATTTGTATTCATGTGCTGAGAAACAAAGCAGACCTGGTTCTTTTACTTCTAAACCCTCAGAGGAGTGACCAAGGAGTAGTTTTATGAAAGAGATGAAAGTCACAGAAATGAGACTTAAGTTCACCAAAACAAAACCGCACTCTTGGGCATCTCCCCTGCCTCATCCCTGTCTAAGTTCTGTCAGCATCTTTGTTTTATCCAGAAGCTGTTTAGTGCAGAATTCATATCCACAGAGACATGATCAGGCTTTACCACCCCAGCACTGGGCAACAAGATCTTGGTCCCTGGACCCCCCTGACTTTCTCACCCAGAAAGTCTCTTAATGATTGTTTACATGTAAGGACCAGGCTTAAGAGGGAACCTTGTCTCCAGTTTGGCTTTGTGTTATGATCTCGAAGTGGGAGATATTGATGGTCTGAATATTGAGAAAAGGCTCTCTGTGCTACCATTTTGTGTACAAATGCTCCCAACATTTTGCTGTTGTCTTCAAGCTGGAGTTCTAGGAAGTGTCTCAGGGAGATGGATCCCATGTAGACACCAGAAAAACCTCAGGCAGAGATTAATTTTTCTCTCCATTATTTCCACATGCCTAGCTTGAGGCAGCTGTACATTTTAGCTGATCTCACAAAATAAGTGTAATGGCTGCACTGGATTTCATCCTGAAGAGTTTTATTCTCTACATGAATTGTATACATTTCTGAACAGAAGATTTTGGATTTAATTGTGGAGACAAGCACCAGGCATTTGAGTGCCTAACACATTCACTGAACACATTTGCCTTAATGTGCTTTCACAAACAGAAAAGAAAGATGTACATTTGAGGTCTGCACATCATTTGAGGTCATCTATTAATTATTCATTACTCAATTGATACCACAAAGAAAACCTAAAAAAAACCCCAAACTCACAAATGCAGCTATCATCAAATGCACAGAAATCCTACAAGAGCTCAAAGAGAAAGGTAACATATGGGTAAGGCTGGAAAAGCTAATTTTAACATGATTTAGTTCAGCGAAGAACACATCCTGATTTAAAATGTGGTTTTATTCTTATCTCACATTGGTTATACTTAGTTATTTTTCTGAAGATTGATTCTCACTTTTAGCAATTATTAAGGCATGCTATTTTGCAAGTGAGGCGTTTTTACTAAATTTGATACCTTTTCTTTAGTAACTAGAAGAATGTATATTAGTGTTCTGATTTAGGGCAAATTTAGGGAGGACATTTCTGAAGGGGTCCCTCTAGAAAGCAAATTCAAGCGGCCCCTCCCCCACCTGGTTCGGGAGACAAAAATCTCCTTTGAGAAAATTGGCAAAAAACCTGTTTATTTAACAAGCAAAGCCTTCACAAGCATAAAAAATAATATTAAACAATAAAACCTCTCGCTGTTCTGAAAAGATGGCAAATTCAGAAAGTCTTTTTTTATGGGGTGTGGCTTGGCTTACTCAGTCTCTTATCAGTCCCTCCTGAGATGGAAGATGCTGCATCCTGGGCCCCGGTGGGCCACAGGTGTGAGCTCCTGGTGTTTTTCTGGGTTTTCAGTCCAGAGCAGGACCAATCAGTTCCAAGAAAAAGAAAAGCCACAGTCTGGGGAACTTCTCTGCCTCAGCTAGTTAAAAAAAAAAAAACCTAACTAAAATGCAAAGGAGAGCTCTCTCCCACTGTCCGTGATGCAGACAACTCAGTCCAGGAGCAGGATGCAAGGGAGCAAGTGCAGTTTTTGATTACAAACTCCACGCTTCTTTCCCTGCCTTCGCTCTCAGAACCAGTCTAAAAGGTTCAGAACTTAATATCCAGCATAAACAGAACAGATGATTGGAGATACAAGCATCATAAAGTCACCCTAGGACAATTAGGTAACATAATTGTTAGACTGTATTCTATTAGAAAATGGCAGATAATGCTTTTTGTTTCTAAGGGGATTCCTTTCTATTCGTGAATTGGGTTAAGCTAATTTGGGTGGAAATATCAATTATATATAATATACAAAAACTTTATTACTTTAAGCAAATAAATACAATTACATGGGATACTTTGAATAATAACAACACATTTATTGAATTATATTTTGAAGTTAAAGCTATTTGAATAAGGACTTCTTTGTAGTCATATGTCCTTCAAGACATCTAGAATCATAGGAGGTTAATTCCTCCCCTTCAAGGTTTGTCATTAGGTTGTAAATTCTCTTCAACCCAGGTTTCAATACCCAATCAACTTGTCAAGTCCTAATGGTCCTTGCATTGTATTAAGCTTTCCATGCCGAAAAAAGCATGTAATTTATTCCTTCAGCAGATCCCACGCACCAAATCATGGGAGGTGATTTCACCTATTATACTGACTGGACTTCTGTGACTGACAGCAAATACAGACATTGTCCTTGGCGTGATTTACAAGGATTTTGTAAATAACTCTAATCTGCAATATACATTTTCATGGCAATATTCAGGACATAAGCAGTAAACACATTTTAGTAGAAAATATTCATGACAGTGGGCCCAGTTGCATGCTTTTTTTTGAAGTCACTGTTGTTTTATTCTGTCTTTTCATACCAAGGCAGAAAAAGAAATCAGCAAACAATCATTTTAGCTTCTTTGTTAACCTGCTCGTAACTTAGTCTGGAAATGGGTCAGTTTATGTTCTTTCATTCTGCTTTAGATATTTTTCTGATAAATCAAGCAAACTAATTCTCTATCAATGTTTATAAGGCTGGTTTTGCTCAAGG
Source organism: Peucedramus taeniatus (assembly GCA_013400575.1). NCBI lineage: Eukaryota > Metazoa > Chordata > Aves > Passeriformes > Fringillidae > Peucedramus > Peucedramus taeniatus. Next base: position 39,198 of record WBNO01022761.1, on the reverse strand, counting down.
CTTTTTATCTTGTCATATCACTCAGCCAAGGCTAATATGTGTGACAGAAAGTAGGACAGAGATCCCCAAAGAGGGACAAAAAAATGAAATGACAAGCTGGAAAAGATGCAGGGTCATTTCCCTTTCAGCCTCAGTGAAATACCTTGCTCTATGAGTCCGCATTGAAGATATAAATAGTTTACAATCATAAATATAGTCAGATGATGAATATCAGACATTGGCAGAATGTATTTTGTTACCTCGGTTTAGCAAGGCAGGAACAAACAGGACTGATTGATCTGAGATGCCACAGTTCAAAAGCAAAAACCCAGGGGATGAATCCATGTTTTGGTTACCTAATCAATCAGCCAGAACACCAGGCCCTTGTGCAACGCAGGCAGAATCACCTCACAAAGGCTGAAAAACAGCAGTCTTTACATTTGAGAACATCAGCTTAGGAAATCCTCTTGTGTACAGAGACACACTCTCCCAGCCACAGCAATAAACACTTTCTAGAAACTGAGAAAGCAAACAAGAGGCTCATTGTCCTGCAGCCTTCTGTTTAATAGTATTGACGTCCAGTCCAGTTGGCAAGAGAACATCCCTGTTTTGATTTCTGACTAGATGAACAGGTTAGAAAGTCAGAGTAGTTCAGAAAATACACCTCAGCTTGTACACTGAGACCTGACTGCCCTTGCACCTGAATAATCTGACTCTGGTTTTGCTTGTTTTCTCTTTATGGCAATGAAAGTAATCTGATTTTTACCAGGTTTACTCCACTTTTCCAAAAGTATAAATACAACTAAGATGTGTATTTATGCTGGGTGCAAATAAAGTTACTTCCAGTGCAGGGGCAGCAGAACTTACAGCTTTCTCTGAGCTCATGTTTAAACATTTCACCCAAATACATATATCTTCATGTAACTGTGGTTTTGACCTTGTTTTATAACAGCAGCCCTTTTTTAAGGAAATGTGGAAAGCGAATTAATTTATATTGCAACAAATTATGAGCAATGATTTTTTCACTACCCCTCCCCCCTACTCAAAACAAATGTTGAGGGAGGAATAAGTAAAATTTTGCAGGTGGAAACAGTACAGATACTCTCGCTTCGTGATTCTCTCCCTGCCATTTTCAGATGAGAACATTTGCTTTCCAGGAGTTTTAAAGTCATCAGTTCTAATGAAAATGACAGGTAAATTAAGCCTGATCATGGAAAGCAAATGGCAATATATTCCAGGGGGAGGCTGGGTCAGGCAGAATTGTCCATGTTGATCCAGGCAGTTAGTCAAAGTCTGAACAACATACAGGGAGTGAGGTCCTGCACTGGAAGCAGGAGATGACAGTAGCATGAAGTCCAGCCCTACAACCAATATTCTTCTGTACCTAAATCTTGTCAGCACTCCCTATTCCTGAATTTCTTCATCTCTAAATAGGAATGATCAATACCTGTCCACTGGAATATCACAAAGCTCAGCTGTCCAGTGTTTGTAAGGCTTTTTGACAGTCCCAGATGGAAGCTGCTCCATGGAGAGTTACCTCTACCTCCCTGATGCTGCTACACTTCTTAATCCACCCTTTTATCAACTGGTATTTCATGCACTCCCCCTTGCAGACGAAGCAGTGAGCGAACAGAAATGACAAAGTGCGCTTCCAAACTTCCCTCCCACTCACCTCTCCTCCATCTGTTGGAGAGAGAGATTTTATTTGCTGCAGAACTGCTGTCTGGCTAAAAATGTGAGCACTTTTTACAGCATGATCCCACTCTCTCCTCCACACACACCCACTGCCCAAGTGCTTCATTTTGAAAAATGACATTGCTTCTTAGCTAATCCCCTGTGTAAGAAGAGGCTTCTACAGCCCATTTTATTAGGTGATGACTAAAAAGCTGCTGTAGAATCCCACATGGTGTTCACTGCTGATCACCTCCACCCTACCTATTAGGAACGGAAAGAAACAGAGGATATCCGACAATAAAGACTATTTTTCTTCCTCTTTTCCCTATCACAAACAGTCAATTCAGTCTTATACCTCATTATTTCCAAATTTAGAGGTTTAATCCTGAGTCTTAAGGCAAATTGGTATTTATCTTTAATACCTAGCTCCTGGAAGGAAATGCTCACTGCAGATTTTCTGTTTCTTTTAAAGAAAGCAGTTAGTCAAATATACCTGGATAGGGAGGAAAACTAGGTTTGGCTGAAGATGGTCAAAAAGACTGAGGAAATAAGGGTATATAAGAAAACATCCAATTTCAATAAACACACAATGCAATCCTATGGCTTTAAGCTCACAACTGTGCAACAATTTTAAACTGTGGATCTGGCAGTATGAGGAGTGGGGAGAAGTTAGTGGCCATGGAATACAAAATTGTCCACCATGTGTAACTAAGCAGAATATCAAAACCTGTGTTCAGACAGTGTTTTAGTCCAGATCTCAAAGTCTGGTCTTGAGATGCTGCTGAAAGAGAAAACACAAGATAAATTAGACAAAAAAGAAATACGTTGTCTCATTTATCAGTGAGGTGAAACCTCTTAAATTCAAAAACCTCCCTACTTCATTCTTACTCTGGATATTGTGGCTTTCATCAAGAGAAAGGTTTGTATGGTTTGGGACTTTTTTCAGTTTTCATGGTCAAAGGAACTATTTTTTCCCCCAAGTACCTAAAATGGTCTATCTATCAAGCAAACTAGGTAGACAGATAATTTTATTCCACATTTTCAGGTCATTTTTTTAGTAATCTTTGCAGAATGAGTTACAAAATGGGGATGGCTGTGATGTCCAGGCATTTGAAAGGCAAGTTACTTTTTGGCTGAATTGCCTTGTTAAGATTTAAGGATTGAACATTTCAGTGATCTCAGGGGAGAAGGATGTACTACTATAGTAGACACAAAGAATGCAGAATTTACAGGCCACAAGGACATTTGGAAAAACTCCCACAATGAGGAAAAAAATAACAAGCCAACTCAAGAAACTTAGCTGAAATCAGCTCTGAGTGGGAAAAGGTAATTCTGGCAGGGGGAGTTCATGACCACTGTCTCAAGAAACCCACCAACTGAAGAGAAAAATTTGAGCACGTGGACTTATCAGCATAAGAAGTGAAGGACTCAACCAACAGAAGACAGAATATTAATTAATAAGAGAACTGTGTAATTTGAAGCAAGTGAACATTAATGTTTTTGTCTGCTAAAATGTGTAAATAGTGAAAAATTTTGATAGTCATCATGATGGCTTTGTGGATTTGCCACCCAGCACCCGTTTTTGTGCAGAATTATAAGTAAATACCTCAATTCTGTGTGTGAGATGACCTCGTGCATGCTGGGTTAAAGAACCATATTTTGGGACAACATTTGGAAGATAAGCATCAGACAAGACATGGCATTTTCTGTTCTTTCTCACCCCAATTTAGTTAGAAGGAATATGGGGATGGAGGTCCATACCACAACTTTGAACCTGTAAAGATTGTGTTCATTTTTCCATAAGGACACCACTTCTTCAAATTGTGCTCTAGCAATTTCAATCAAAAGGCTTCAGTCAGACAAGCAGATGCATCGCTGTTTCCAATTAGAGGCCCAGGCTAAATTAGTAGGTGATTACAGTTCCTACTAAAAACTAATTACACCTTGACTTAAGAAAAAAATGTTTTTCATTTGAGGAAGGAATGGTTGGTTGTTGAGTGGAGTATGTTTTGCTTTGTGAATTAAAATTAGGTTACTGTTTTTTACTGATCAGTGAATATTGATATGGAGAGGGGATTTGTGGAAATAAAGAAAATGTTTTTTATTTGGGGAATGGTGACTAGTCCCAAGCAATGACCTCAGCCTTGGACAAGATTCAGTCAATCTGGACAGCTGCCCCAAAGAGTTATAGCTCCTGCCAGACAAAGGGGATTGTCTAACCTAGGTCCTCAAAAGGGTACAGTTCAGCATGTTTTTCTTGCCTATTCACAAGCCACAAGAACTTCAGAAAGATTCTCCAGCAAAAAACAGAGTAAGCAATTTATGAACTAGGCAACACAAAGTGGGCAAGGTGAGGCCATAAAGAAGGACTCATGTCTTTAGGCAGGTAGTGGAAATAAGAAAAAAAATCCCCTCTCTATATCAGTATTCACTGATCAGTAAAAAACAGTAAGCTAATTTTAATTCACAATACAAAACATACTTCACACAACAACCAAAACCTTTTCTTTGCCCCTGCAACCAGACTGCTGTGCAAAGCTATAAATATCCCAGCTCACAGGTACAGTTCATTGTACTACAAGTTTATTCCTCTTTTAGACATCAGACTCCTCCAGCAAAAGTAAAGAATGGTGACAAAATGTGAATGTAACATCAGGAAATTCCTTCCTGTTAGCTGGTGTTTAATCTTGTCTGAGTAACACTGGCTTGAACAGCAGAGACATTCAAAGTGATAGGGTCAAGAAAAAGTGAGAGTTATCCAGGCATGTTATTTACAGAGACAAGCAGAGCAACTTGGAAACTGGTTTTTGGCACTTACTTATTTCGGCTTGATCTCTCTGTTCTTTACACAGGTCTCTAGCCAAGAGTTCCTTATTAACTGATCAAAGTGCATCTTTTGGAATGGAAACTTGACCATGTTGTATCTAGCAACTGTGAAAAACATGGTTCTGCATTATTTGTTTAAACTAGATATTTAAGTGCTTTATATCTGCCCAATAATCATGGTTCAAATACATTCAATAACACTGCTAACTTACTCCAGTGAAAGGTTATTATAGAAGACTGCAAAGCACCAGTTGCCCTAAAATCTCCCAATTCAGAAACTGATGGAGTTATGTGAGCAATGTTAGTATCTGCATTTAAGGGACACAAGGGCAGGAGTAGCCTCATCAGTATGGGGATGGCCATCAGAATGGGAATGAGGCAGCATTCCTTTCCTTGAAGGTAATGTCACTTTTTGAACTTGACCCTACACAGCAGCAGACTGACTGAGGGAAGAAAGGGCTTCAGAAGAAAATGGGTGGGATTAGTAATTTGCCAGTATCGAACTCAAGATACTGGTCTGCGCCACATGTGGTTTGACACTGTACCTCTATTATATGCCCAGAACTGCCATATTTTGACAAACACAGTAGCTCAGCATGTCACCTACCCCAAGTCCAACCAGGATCCAGAAAACAGGCAGCTCTTTCTCATCATCTACTTCAGTTCAGTAAAGCACTCCCTACGGTTCTTGCATACCATGAGCATCTTCATAAAACAGTTACTGCTGGCTAGCTCCTGAATCAGAGTGCTCTCCCAGGGAACAGGAGATCCAGGCTTAACTCCACATCCACCTATCACTTAACAGTGATGATCCTGGCTGGCGGGCTGCTGGTAATCCCACCTCTCCTACTGAAACTGTTTCACTGCACGATGAGTTCAGCAGTCATTTATCAAAGAAAGGGTACTCAACCCTGCCCTGGAAATCGAGCATCACGAGCACTGGAGGTGCAGGTCCCTTTCCAAGATCTGGTGGATCTTTCATCTCTTTCACGTGTAGGACTACTGTGTTGACACCTGCAACTCAAATGCATGTATTCCCTTCCTGAATGGGTCCCACTTCCACCCTCTCTCTGGCTCCAAAATATCCTGAATTAGGCACCTTCAGCAGCAGCTGCAGTGAACGTTTTCTAGGCAATTGGCATCTGATGGCTCAGAGCATCCTCCTGGGAGGGCTGAGTTTGAAACCTGGCCATCTCAGCAGCCTAGAGAAGTATTCCAGCCACTTAGCTGTTACATAAGTACTCATCATCACATATTCCTCCAGGCAAACTTCTTCTGTCTCTCTCCTGGTGAAAGTGAAGAACTTTGATCTATCCTTTTGACAGGGAGATGCCTGAAGGTTTCCATGCTCCACACTTCAGACACTCCTTCACCCAGACTTCCCCAGTCAAAGCTCCAGTGATACCGAGGGTCTGTAACTCACCTGTATTCAGCAGTTTCCTTTCTGCATGTCTTCTGACATCTAAAATACCATTTTAGATTACCAGCACGTTTCAGCTCAGTGCTCCTTTGCTCCGTACCCCATAATGAGGTATCCAACTTTCTCCATAGTAATTAGGCAGCTGAATTATTCTGCTTCAGCATCCTGTCAAGCTACTCTGTGTTCAAGGGCTCTTCTAGTTTTGCAGCCCCTGTCCATAACTACTATTAATATAGTACAAGACCAGCTAATTCTACAATGAATACTACAGAGAGATATATAGCACTGAACTCATGTAATGTAGCTTCAGTGAAGATCTACTCACCCCTTCACAAAAGAGAATTGCAAGGATTTACTTTCACAAGACCTAATGAAAACTACTTTCTGGTATCACTATTATTTATTTGCCTGCAGAATGTTGAAGAGGCAACCTAATTCTGTCAACTGTTTGCCAAAGTTTCAGTGCTGGTTATTAGGACGGTTTAGGAACCAGTTGATCAGAAGACAACTGAAAGTAACTTCTAAATGTCTAGATATGAACATTATTTATATCACTAACAACTACACCTTTAAACCATGAAACTCTGTGTGTGGCCTAAGCAGAAGATGGGCTGTAGGAAGGTAAGAATCTATCAATCTCTTTCCAAAGAAACTTGAAATATTTCCATAGATCAAGCAGCACAGAATGACCACACAGGCTTCCAAGACACTATAACCCATCCTCTTGCAACAAGGCAGGATGAACATAGCAAAGAGTATAAATACACACTACCTGTGCACATGCATATACCATGCTCAGATGACAGGCTGAAAACAGTTACAGAAGTCCATGTCAGAAAACTGAAATAAATGTTCTAATTCTCAGAATACTTATTTGTAATGGTTATTAACCTGTCGATTCAACTGCTTTGGTGTTTAGGTATCTGGCTCTTTAAATATTTCACACTGATGTTGAGTATATGTACAGTCAGTAACCTTGGTGTACAAATGTAGCTATGAAAATTACAAAATAAAGTATGCAAACTCTTCCATTCCCCCCCACCCACCAGCTCTTAGAGAGAGAGTTAGGGAAGATACTCAAAATTTCTGCCGTCTACCACACCAAGATAAAGAGCAGGGGTGTTGCCTGGTACTTCGCTAATACATTTCTGAGTTACAAGCTAACAGAAAGACATGCCATAAATCTAATACCAAGGTGTCTCTGGGTCTTGCTGTGGAAGTGTGGATGTGAAGGTTTTAATGAAAACTGAATTACAGAATAGTTTGGATTGAAGGGACCTCAAAGATCATGTAGTTCCCATCCCCTGCCATAGACAGGAACACCTTACATTAGACCAGCTTGCTCACAGCCCCATCCAACCTGGCCCTGAACACTGCCAGGGATGGGGCATCTACAGCTTCTCTGGGTAACCTGTTCCAGTGCCTTACCACCCTTACATCAAATAATTTCTTCTTAATCTCTAATCCAAACCTAATCTCTCTGTTAAAAGTATTTCCACCTTGTCCTATCACATGTCCTGGTAAAAAGTCCCTCTCCAGCTCTCTTGTAGGACACCTTTAGGTAGCAGAAGATATCGAAGGGGTCTCTGGAGCCTTCTCTTCTTCATGCTCAACAACCCCAACTCTCTCACTCTTGTTTTCACATGGGAGATGCTCCACCCCTCCCATCATCTTCATGTCACTTCTCTGGACTCATTCTAGCAGGTCTATACCCTTCCTGCGTTGATGAACAATAACCATTTCAGTGAATACATATACAGTAGTGTGTCCCTGTCTATCATTATTTTAGTTACCACTTTTTTATTGCTGGTTAAATTTTTTTAGCTCTTCTTTTCTGTATTTAACTTTCTAAATACTCCAACAAAAAAGGTTGAAGCTCAGTAGCAACAGCTGTGGTCCCTTTCATGCAAGGAAGGGTGCTTCCTAATTGGTTTTCAGCAAATACTGTCACAGGGGTTTCTGGCAGGAAAACCTTTTGATTTATTTGCAGAGATAAGACAATTTTTTCTTCCTATGTTTTCAGTACGTACAGAGCTAAAAGGCTTCCCTTTAGGAATGACAGCAAATGCTTAAAAATGGCAAGTGTTTAAATTATTTGCTGAGTCAGAGTTTGTAACAGCTGACTTTTAGGCAAGTGTTTTGGAGTAAAACTGTGGGCAGTGTAATGAAAAAATGTTTTTAAGAGAAATAAAGGGAAAAGGTGAAAAGTACATATAATTTACCACACAGTTCTTTGTATTATTATGAGGTTCAAGGAAGCATTTTTTTCTTGGGGAGTCTGAAATTTGGAGACCTGTCATGTTTAGGACTACACACCCCATCTTTCAACTGCAGCAAACAGTTCATTCTTCTTTTTCATTTAGGTGTAATTTTCATATCACCAGGGAGAGAGATTTTAAGTCACTAGTTTCTGAGCTTTTGAAGCCTTTTCAAAATTCTTTTCAACATGGCTTAGACAGGCAGAAGTGGGTGGATTAGCTCGACAGCCTGCATCCACTGCTTAGTTTCAAGGTTTCAGTGCAATATGCATCTCACATACCAAGGCACCTGTCGTGGGTCCTAAGCCCTTTGAGTCATAGGCGTTAGCTGGTGCCAGAACACTGGGGTTTCCACCAGAGGTGAGAAAGACTTTTTAAAAAATACAGAAAAAAAACAGAACAAAAAATTCCCACAACCCAAGGGTATATCTGGACAAACTAATTTTGCTAATGTAACATGTAAATAGGATTAATGCACTGAGATCGCTATTATCTGAAGAGACTGCCACATAAAAGAAGATTCATGTTTATTTATGGAGACCAGCATAGGGGAAAAAACCCTTAAAGCAGTGGTATTGGTCTGGAGATGCAACTACATTTCCCATCTCTGCTTGAACATTACTGAAATCTTGACCTAATCTATCCCTGAAACTGTAAGCTCTGAAATTTGAATTGCCATTATTTTTGTCTAGCAGTCAGAATTTCATATGTTATTGAAATAAGTTCCATCTGGGAGTGCTGATTCAAAGTCAGAGAAAAACCAGTGGGTTGCATGAAACGACATCAAGAATCACAGGTCTCTGAGATTAAGTTCTTAGTAATTTCTGTCATTATTTCTTTTTCTTTGTTTCCCCTTTGCTTGGTATTTTGCGATAATGTTAAAGTTGCCTTTTTTCATAAAGAGAAAGAAAAAGTACAGTGATTCAATCTTTAAAATGTGGCCAGCAAGGATTTTGAAACTGCAATTGTCCTTAAAAAGTTTAGGTAGTGTTTACCACCACAAATGTAAATAGTGAAGCTGGGAAACTAATCAGGGAAGTTTCTGCAAAATACCCATCATTACAGAAAACAAAGCCAAATAATTTACATTAACGATCCAGCTTTCTTAATTTTGACTTCTATACCATGCAAGTGACTTGCATTACATTTCATCAATGTATGTTTCCAAACTATCCTCTAAATGCTTGCTTAAGGAATAAGACTTCTTTAAGAAGAAACACCTAGAGACTGTTACAATGCAATAGAAAATTATTACTGCTACCACATAGCTCCATTCCACAGCAGCATTTCATTTTTTACCCATGTAAAATGTCCCATTTCCACAAAACTGAGCATAATAAGTGATTAAGAGTTTTTTTAAAGGTAATTATTGAAGCAATTTGTTATGTATACAAAGCCAAACTCTTTTAAAGGCAAAATATTTCAACAACTAAACAATACTCTAATTATGTTTAACATACAAATGTCTTAATTAAAAAGGTTACTAAACCATGTTGTGGTTTAACCCCAGCCAGCAGCTAATTACCACACAGCTGCTCACTCACCCTCCACCCTTCCCTGTGGGATGGGGAGGAGAATTAGAAGAAAAGGTAAAACCTATGGGTTGAGATAAGAACAGTTTAATAACTGAAATTAAGTCAAATGCAGTAATAATGACAATAATAATAATAATTTCAGTGAAAAGGGACATAAAAAAGAGAGGGTGGAATAAAACCCAAGAAAAACAGTGGTGCACAACACAACTGCTTACTCACCCAACCGATGCTCAGCCCCTCCCCAGCAGTGATCGGCCCCTCTTGCCCACCTCTTCCCAGTTTATGTGCTGAGAAGATGATTTATGCTATGGAATGTCCCTCTGGCCAGCTGAGTCAGCTGTCCTGGCCATGCTCTCTCTCAGCTTCTTGTGCACCTGCTCTCTAGTGGAGCATGGGAAACCGAAAAGTCCTTGACCTACAGTAAGCACTGCTCAGCAACAACCAACACACTGGTGTGCTGTCAATGTTATTCTCATCCTAAATTCAAATACACAGCACTATACCACCTATTAAGAAGAGAATTACCTCTATCCCAGCCAAAACCAGGACACTTCAGTATGCTGGACACACTGAGATCCCATCAGAACGAACTGACACTCTGGATCCAATTTACAAATCTTGCTCATGCAAGCACAGACAGCTTTCAGAAAGCACTCAAAAAATAACACAAGATCAAGTGATTTTTAAAATTTTACATGTTTTATAAAAATATTATACATTACAAAAATGTATCAAAAAAACCTTACAATTAAACCTTACAAAGCACTTAAAATGTGTAACATTCTTTAAGATTATCCTATTTTTCAATAGGTACAGGTATAAGTTTATATTAAATCTTTATCAAATAAAAGACAACCCCTAGCTTTCATAGCTATCTAATCAGAAGAATATACACTGTCAGAAATATGAATTTGTTTAGAGATTTCTTGTCTATAAAAATAGAAAAGAGGGATACTGTAAATATCTCACCCGAAGACTCCAGAAGTTCTAAACATACCAAGACTCTTAAAAACAGAGAAATTATCAATCTATTTTTCTGAGGATTCCAGCTCAGAAGAACGATGACACAAGGAAGAAGAAAAAAAAAAAAAAAGACTGAGTGGAAAAATACCCCTGAGATAAGTCAGAACATTAATATTTTTTCTACTTGCTTGTTTCTTTGGCTTTTGTTACTTTTAAGCTATCACACAGGTTTGAAAGGAAATTGGTCCAGTCATAGGTTTTAACAATTACATTATCATAACAGGTAATTATTCTGACACAATACAAGCAATGAAAGACCCCCAAAATAAAACACAGCATTAAGTTGCTCTTTTTCTTCAGACTCTTCCAATTTCTGGTCTGATCCCTCTATTTAAAAAAAAAAAAATCATTCTAAACTTAGATTGTTAAGAGGATAAAATAGCCATCTGGAATAATTTTTCAAATTATAGTTTCCCATGTCTTCCTTTTTTCCTTGAGAGTTTTTTATGGACAAGTTCGTCAAAAGCCATAATTTCATCTTCCACTTCATTTTCCAAGTCTTTGTCATGCACCAAGCCTATATTAAAAACAATAAATTAATGCAGAATGGAAAACCCCAACACCTTTTTCTCTTAACAGCGTGACAAGCCATGTCACTGCTATTTTATGTGTCAGCAATATACCTTCATATGAGCATAATCATGCTTAAGAAGTACTTAGCTTAATATGACAATGTGTTTAAGAGCTCTGCAATGAAGCAGTGACTGTTAAGCCACTTGCTGCACTAGTATCACACTGAAAATCTGTTTCTACTGTTATTTCCTTTGATTTTTCTACGAAGTCTGTCTCATCTCTCTCTTTAAGATTCAGTTTCAGCAGACATTACATTTCCTTGCTGACTTCCAAGACAGACTATAAGGTTTCTTTTGAGACTACAAGAGCACACCCTCTCCTGTATCTGCTGGAATAGGAAGAGGCAACACAAGGCTTTATCACAACCAATTTTTCTAAAATAGAGCTACTTTAATGCTTTATATATAGTCCATTTTGTAAGTCTAATCACTTCATTGCTGCCAACTGTTGCAATCCCACCACCCAAATGTATGTTTAAACATGAACATTCAGGGAGGCACAATGAAGTCTTAACTTGCCCTCAGAGATCTGTGATGCAATAAACTGCATCAACATATGCTACTTTTTTATGAAACCAAGAGAAATGGAAGTGAAAATAATAGAAACAAATACAAGCATCCTTTATCAGGCTGGGATCCACCAAGGGCGAGGGAGAAAGCTTGTTCCACTCTGGCCACCCTGCAACCAGCTCTGTTTAAAGAGCCACTGAGGGAAAGCCTGGTTATCTCATGTTTTCCACAGTGTCCCTGTGGGAGTGCCCCGCAAAGGTCAGTGAAAATCCACAATGCTCCTGAGTGGAAGACTGAAATGATGCTTAGAGACCACTACTGAACAGCACTGGGTACGGAAAGCTGTGCAATTTTAAAACTTACCTTCTTCTGTTATCCTGTGAGAATCCATTTGCTTCAGCCACTTACGAGCGTCATTAATGGTGTCAAGCAATTTGTTGGCATGTCTGGTTATTACTTCTTCAGCTGAAATGGAGCACGATTAACATTCTGTGAGAAAACTTAGCTGAGAAATGGACAGCAGCTAAAAGTCAAGCACAATATGGAGTTACACAGAGCCATGTGGGATGACAATGCTGCAAACTTGGAAGTCATGGTCACCATGATCTCGTAGGAGATAATTCACTCATGTGGATGAAGATGATGCATGTATTACTCTCCATTCTAATCAACATTACTAGCACTATCAGAGCAAAGTTCTACATCCTTGTGCTGCCCTTTTTGAGTTACATCTGAATCCTGGAAACATTCTACTTTATTTTTGGGTTATAAAGTTCCTGACTCTCCTTATCTCTCTGAAATTATACAAATCAAAGTAAAACATGGACTTAAAATGGTGCAGCCTTTGCTGAGCTGCACCATTAAGAACCTGAAAAATGCCTGTTATAAAGAGAGGGAAAAGTGATCTCAGAGAAAAATAATTTCTCTCGATATAGTAGAAGAAAAAGGTAACAATTCATCAAGCAATTGTCATGACCAAATCCACTATTACCTAATTAAGCCTACTATATCCATCTTATTCATCACTATTATGGTTCACTGAGCAGGAAGCCAAGGAAATAATAAGCTAAACTTCATGTACTTCATCCATATGTAAAACTTTCCACTAGGAGTAAAGATAAAGCTTACACAGGAAGAGCACAACCTAACATTTAGTTACAAATTTAACATATTTCACTGATCAGTGCTGATGAACATATCCAGTACTACATTTTTTCACTACTGTCAGACATCAAAGGCAAAATGACAACTTGACAGGATTGGTGGATTTCTACGACTGAAGCCAGTAACAATGTTAAGATTTAAGTTGTCACTTTTCCAAAGCAATCATACAATACAATTTTGCTTCTAGGCCATTCATTCACTAATTCAATTTTGCTTGCAAAAATCAGCACAGAATAATGCTTTAAGCATATAAGGGGCGGGGGGGAAATCTAATATCAAAATATGTATCTCAAGCACCATAATTTACTAAACTTTTTAATACCAGTGCTGTCTTTGAGTACGTGACACACCACAGATTTGTGGTTAAGTATCCACTTTTGTTCAGCCCAAGCAAAATGACCAGTTCAAGGGCAGAATAATCAGAGATATCCTTAGTCAAAAACTTCAAGTACTCCAACCAGGTTACCCCTGTATATCCAAATTACTATGGCTAGCAGAAGTAAATAGGAAACAGTAGAAACAATAGAAAAATTAGTAAAGATGTCCTGTCAGTAAAACTGCAAAGTTTTAAAGTTTAAAACTGTATAAGTTCAGAGAACATAGTACACCATGACCATGTAAAATTCACTTTACTATCTATAAAAATTCTCTACTCTTCACTTTACCTCTACTATATAATTCATTAAGTTTTAGAAGATTTTAGAATATATTTTCAGTATTTCCAGCTCTCTCAATTCTTCTTTTCATCAGCTGAAATACCTGAAATACCTCTCTTGACCACCTCAAGATTTTCAAATGGAACTTTGCCAGGTCTAGTGGTTTGGCCAAAAAATGACATATTGTTAAAAGAAAACCAGAAAGGTCTTACCTCTAGCCCAGGCTTTTTTCTCATAGATTTCCTCTACTGCATCTGAAATCTTTTTAATATTCTCTTTGATTTTCCTCTGGCGTAAATTGGAACCTTCTTTAAATGCTAAATGGTCTCGGGTGTAATCCCTTCCTGTAATGGCCTCCACAACTTCCAGTCCATCATGTATTATTGGATCTATGTTTCTTCTGAAAAACTCAGCATAGTGTTTATAGGCAGCATGCTTATTCGTGTGTTCTTCTGTGTTTCTGTGCTCCATATAGGCCTCACTGGCCACAGAAATTGCATTTCCTTCTGCATGCAACTTTTCTTCCCCACTACTCTCAGTTGGTGTCAGAGGTTCAGAGGTGTCTGCCTCCATGCTTTCTGACCGGCTGAAATAGTTCTCAGAGCTTTGGATGAACCTGACTCCACAGAGGTCACACTGGGTTTGGTCAATATCTGCTCTTTTGAATATCTGTGATAAAAATTCCTCTTCTTTCATTGCAAAAGGATGAACTCTGGAGCGGGCTTTCCTTTTCCACTTCACATAGAGGGAAATGAAATGGAACACACGATACAGCTGGCGTTGAGCAGATGCTTTCTGCTCTTGCTTCTGTTGCTTGCTGAGTGCAATGACTTCCAGGGGATCCTTTTGGTCCTCTAAGCAATGAACCTCTTCAAATTCCTCTTCCAGCTCATCAGCATATTCTGTTTCATCTAAAGAGGTTACAAATCTGTCAAGGTTTATGCGTTCATACTGGATGCCCCGTATGGGTGGGTGCCCCTGAGTGTAGGCAGTGTCCCACTTCCAGCGGCAGTCAACCAAGTGCTCTTCATCTCGCTCTGTCAGCAACCCTTGCAGGCTTGCAGCAACTTCTCTCACATGTGTAGCATCACCCACTTGTTTCACGACCCTCAGCAATCTTTCAGGTACTTTAGAGGGAGTGTCTTTTCTCATAGATTCCAGCCTTGCCTTGATTTCAGGAAAGAGGTGGCGTAAGAGGGATCTGTCTTTAGAACTCTGCACTTGGTCAGCATTCAGTAACATCACCAAGCACAGCACTACTGTCCGCTCAGCCTCCCCTGAAGTTATGCAGTCGGGATCCTCGAATGCATCCAGGAGGACATTGAACCTTCCATGAACACCACACAAGACTTCTGCGAGATAACAGAGATGAGATCTGAAATAGTATACAGCTGCATTTGTGTCCTGTGGTCTATACTCCTGTATAATAGAAAATGTATCTTTTAGTTCTTTGTAATGGTCCTTGCGTCTGAACAAAAACTCCCAGTAATGAAGGAGAGCAATGTAACTCTTCGGAAGGCAGAGAGTAATGGTCTTGGAGAGACGCATCAGGACAGCACAACACAGAATATACTGGAATTCCAGCAACATCACAGTGTTTCCTATGCTTGGAATCAGGTATCTTGTGCATTTCTTGATCAGGACATTCATGAAACGGAAAAAAAATCTTTTACAGTTTTCCGGGTTCTTATGAACATAGAATTGCTCAAGTGAATTTTCAAGAAGCCGAATGAAGCACAAGTGTGTTCTTCCTGTATTTTCAGCATTTTTGTCAGGTAGCAACATACCATGTCTGCCCTCTACTCCTTTGGTCTTTCCTTCCTGGCCTTTATTCTTTGGGAAGCTTTTTGCCTTTGCCAAAGCAAACATTAGCTCTTTGTTATAATTATCCTCTTCTTTAAAAAGAAGTTTCTCAAATTCTTCAGGATATCCTGAAGATAAGATAAGGACCTTCATGGCACTTAGCCACAAGTCAGTTGATTCTCTTCTGGCTGCAATGCTTTCATTATTAAACTTAAATATGATGTACTTCTTCAACATCTCTCTACAAGGTTTCGAAATAACACTACTGAATTGCAATATTTCTTTGCATGCCTTTGGGTTCTCAGACAGTATTCTCAAATGAAAATGATTGGGAAAAAATATTCCTAGGAGGGCTTTACACGATGCATATTTGTCAGAAGTCAAAACGTCCTCAAAGCTTTTGCACTGATTCAGTAGCTCTTTAGGGAAAGTGCACGTTGCTTCCAACAACAGTCCGTTTATTGCCACCAGATGCATTTTACACTGAAATATTGTCTTTGCTTCATGACGCAACAAGGGCCTGTGGTAACCCTCACAGGTTTTATCTTCACAGTTCAATCCGGCAATGAATTTCATACAAATATCAGGGTACTTCTTGCTCAGTAATTCTCGGGTGATAAAACACAACCTGCTTAACAAGTGCTGCTTCAAAGCTGATTTTACTTTTTCTGCACTTACTGAGAAATCACCTTTTGCCTTCCTCTCTTTTAGACTTTGCTTGTCTAACAAAAACTTGATAATGGGTTCAGCTTCATTTTGAGACACCTGGCAACTGTCACCTGTTGGGACAATCCCAAAATAGGAAAAGCATAATTTCACCATATCTTTCTCTGCATTGGTGGCTGCTTTCTTCAGACCATTAACAAGACTCAAAAGAGCCATTAAGCCACGTGTTGCCATGAAGAGGATGTTCTGGCTGGGAGTGCTGCAGTGACATAATGCAAAGAGAACTTCAACTGCACCAGCAGAATGATTCAGAGATAGGAACTGATAGTACGCATTGCTCAGCTTCGTGAAGTCTCCCTTCAGAGCTCCCTGCAAAAACACAGCCTCAGCAATGCCAGACTTCTGTCCAGTTTGTTCACAAAGTTCAAGGGCTTCTCTTAGGATGCTCTCCACATTCCCCAGGTGTAATTCTGAACCGCGACTCAGCCTGGCACGCGCTTCAGCAAGCAAACATGATGCACGAAACTCTTTTACAGCCGTGAGGTTGGCTGCTTCCAGAGCAAACCCGTGCTGCTTCATTAACTTCGCAGCCTCCTCCTGGCGATCCTTCCTTTTCAGTAAGTCTGCTGTTTGGTGCAAACATCCACGAGACTTCAGAAACTCAAGCTGATCCTCTATGTCAAGTTTTGAGAGGACTTGCATCATTTCCTCAGTCCTGTTCATACTCAGGTACTTTGCAGCTGCTTCCAAATACAGCTGATTTGCTGTACAGGAGAGTTTGGAAGACATTTGTCCTTTTGCATTCAACATATCTTCATATCTGAAAGAATAGATACATCAATTTACTGCCACAGATGACAAATCTAGACAAAAAAAGCACTGCCATAAAAAACAAACAAACAAAAACCAAACACATTAAACAAATAGTTTCCCGTAGAAGCCCTTCCTTCAAAATGGACAACTGTTTCATGTGATATGCCTGTCAGGTGAAAGAGGATTACATCATCTTAAAAGATCTACAGAAAGAAATTAGTTACATGAGGCTGCCATGAGCCAAGAGTATTAAAACTTTTGGTACAAACAAGATAACAAGGTTTATAGCATTAGTGAAGCATTCTCCACACTGTCAAATCAATGTACAAATAATTTTAACACATTTTGTCAATGTTAATCTTCTATTTATAAAAAATATGAAATTTCAGTGAATCCTCCAAGGGTCAATATATACAATATTCTGTAAAATTTACATAAACTTGTCAGTTTAGAGAGAATTCTTTCAAGCCTGCTGTATGCATCTGCATATACTTTGTAGCTTATTGAGTATCTAAGAAAAACACATGGTTGCATCTTTCATAACATGCACTTTGGAATAGTCAGTAATTAATTATTAATGGCTGATGTAAAATTATTAATGGCTGATGTAAAATTATTAAGGTATCACCTAAGCCAGTTTTGTGAAATATTCTCTCCTGCATGCTGAGAATGAGTAACTTTTTCCTGTAGGATGAGTAAATTATCATTAGCTTTTCCTTATCATCTTTCTCATGATAAATGTGGTAGCATAGATTTTTTGTGTCTATGCTGATAAATTCCCATGAATGTTTTGGGGGGATGATTTAAAAACTTGTTTGTTGGTAAAGTGACTTTAATGTTTGAACTTTTCAATTGAACAATCTCTACATATTAAAGAGGCTTTAATCATTCAAAAAATCAGTTACCATTACTAAAGGTAATGTAAACAAAGGATTTATGTAAAACAAAGTCAGTAGACAAAACTCTTCTAAAAATTTTTCAGTGAACCATCTGGAAATGCAAAAGAGAGTTACATTCCAATACCATCTTGCAAGACATACCTTTCAACTGCCTTTGCAGCTTCTTCATAGAGTTCTTCCTGACAATACATTTTAATGGCCAGATCAAACTCCTCAATTAGTTCATAACATTCAGATGCTTCTCTGTAGCACTGGCTTTTCTGATAGTAAACTGCAGCATCTTTCATCTGCGATGCAGAAGTCAATAATGAAACTGAAGTGCTGTAAACAGTCAAAACTACTTGCATAGAATAAATCTTGTAATTCTCTCATGTATCTCATAAAGAAGTACACTTCCATAAAATGTAATTAAACTATCTGAATAAAATCAAATACATATTAAAGTAACCATCACTAAAACTGAAGAGATTGTTTTAAAAAACTTCAAAATATTTCTGTCAGAAAAACTAGAGTATAAAATGAACGGTATTGTACAAGGTTTTCAAAAATAATTTTACCCACCCAGCTCTGCCTGTTGTTAGAAAACACTACACATGCTTCTGCTGATTTACAGATTTCTCAGAATGAACAGTATTAAATTAGAACAGTTATGGATGCAGAATGAGAACACTAACACTGTATCTTAAACTTCAAATATTTGGGAACAATCACTTTACATTCTTTTAGTGGAAATACACAGAAAATAAAAATATTACATATTGTTAGCACTCTACTTTAACCCTTACGAGTCTTAAGGTTCCATTTAGATGGCTGTTATCAATGAAGTTTCAGTATCATCAGGTACTGAATGAAGCAACAGCTTAAGTTGCATTACATCAGTCATTCACTAATTTTTGACTGCAAATGACATTTGAGAAAAGCCAAAGAAATAAAGGCAGCCTGCATAATTGCATCATTCTCAACTTCATTCCTCTTCTGCCTATTCTCTGACAAATTATTCCTTTTGAACAGCCCAACTTAAAGAGCTTGTTTAGTTTCGCTATAACCATGACACAAAAAGATACTTCTACTTTCCGAGTAATATGAGAGCAAAACATTCTGTAGGAAAAGGAAAGTGATGAGGTGAGGATTTAATACCTTTCCTAATTTTTTACACAATTCTGCACAAAGACGGAACTCCTTTGATTGAATCAGACATTTTAGTGATAGTTTTGGTTCTCCACATTCCAAGTAAGTTTTAGCCAATGTCATATATTCCATCTGTTTTTCCCTGTAGAAAGTAAGAGAAAATTACCACTAACATCTAAATCAGGTTTAGGATCATGTGAGCTGTCACTGAATCCAACCAACATTGACATGACACATTATTCTTTATACATTATCCAATGAATTATGATCTTACAATTAATTATATTTTGTGCTGACACTGCTCTGTCCAGAAGTCTGTTCCAAAATATGATAGCTCTGACAGTCAAAATTCATTTGAGGTTTTTTAAACTAATGTATTACTATACTGTACTATCCTGTATTACTGTGATTCTGTACTGCTTCTCTTTCCTTAGCTTGTTCTCTCCTTTCTGCTGTTTAGCACCAATGTCACTAGAGACACAAGAAAATGTGTTCTCAGCCTTTGTTTTGTATGACTAAACAATCCCAGCCTTCCAGGTATCACTGCAGCATCTAGATTTAATTCACAATTCTCAAGCCTGGAGAATCAGAACTGTACAGAGCATTTCATACAGAACACATGAAAATCTTACTTAAGCTTTTTACACCAGCATTAATACTTCTATTAAAAAAATAATTCCACTTTGGCAGCTTCATTGTTACATATGTTCTGTCAACATATCCTAATACACCAAATTCCTTCTCCTCAAATTTTATGCAAGCTTTTGACAAGCACAGTGAACTGAGAAAAAGTTTTATCAGTCCCATCAACAATTTCTCTATAATCATGAAATTTTGTGTACATCCTTATACTTCTAACCAGGGCTACTAATATAAAGCAAGTAATTAAAAAAATATAAAACCTCAACTCCAGTAAGAGCATTTCTTCAGATTTTCCCTATTCTCCCTAGTGTGCCAGCTTCCTCTGATCTAGTAATTCCTTTCCCACTCTGCTATCATTGCTAGTTTCTGGTCTCCCCAGCATGAACATGAGCTGATTCACTTAGGTCTAGATCTTTCTCCATTAAGTTTTTTCCTGTCTTACTTGAGATGAGTCCCAAAGAGTTTCCAAGCCTCTTCAGGAAACTGCAAACTCTCTCCCCTGTCAAACTCTTGAGCTATTTTACTCAGCTGAAATCATGAACTAAATGATTCATCTCAAAATCTGTTCCTTTAAAACTGTCCTTTGGTTCAGATCTGGTTCTGCTTGTTTAGTTTAAAATGACTGTAACACTAATTTTACTCCAAAACTCACTTTCTGCCAGCAGCTTTTCTTCCCCAATGCACACCACCACTCCTTCTCCTTTGTTGAGTGAATATGCAATGGGATTGGCCAAAGCTGAGCCCTGCTGATGGCATATGTTCTCCTATCTATAACTAAGGATGTAAAGCCTCTTGACGCAATGCAAACCCTGTTGCTTTTCTCTCACACAATCAGTAAGCCCTTGCAAGGGCCAATTTAATTTGGACAGCCCTTCCACTACTCCCCAGAGGGAGCAGTGCCCCAGATCACATAGTGCTAGACCTTCCAATTTCTTAAATCTCTTTTGCCAACCACAAACACATAAAGACACCCCTCCTGCACTATTCTCCAGTGTCTCCAGTCCGGTCCCACTGCGGTGGTGTGAATCTCACCCCCTGCACCCCCAAGGGGTCTGGCACCGCAGTGACACTTGCTCAGCTGCACTGACATCCTACCTTGGGCTGCTTTTCTTGGCGTGCACTTTGAGAACAGCGTCATGTGTCAGGGCCAGTTTTGACTTCCCAGCTGCTCCTCCCTTTTGGTAACATTTGGCAGCCACCTGGGGTGAAATCACACACAGCATTCACAGATGTGCATCCTGCCCGTGGCTTATCACATAAAAGCAATACTTAATTTTACAGTCACTGGAATGAAAAGCAGAAAGACTGGCAGGGTGCCTGGAAAAAGGAAAAGGTGAAACATTGTGGTATTTTTTAGGACAAAAAGAAAATCTTTAAAGTCAGTCCATGTTTGACTACCAAAATTAGAATATTAATTACAATATTGTACATGGAAGTAGCGAAAGCAGAACTCTTGGTAAGCTGGTAGAACAAACAGCATATGCAATTTGAATGATAGCCTAAACCATTAACTGGTAAGTCACCAGGCATCTACAACGTATTACTGAAAGTGAGGAAGACTAATGTGTGCAAAGTGAAATAGAAAAGCAAGGAACATTTACTCAGCGCTTTTATCATACCGGGCTCTTTCTGTGAAAACTAAACAGAAACACCGGGGGTTACCATGCTCCCAGCAAAATTTGCTTCATTATCACCCTGCTTATTCTGCAACACCATGACTTCTTTCTTCTAGCTATTAATTTAGTGTTGCTTGTTTGGAAATTGCACACTGCAAGCCACTCTTGGAACTGCCAAATTCGCCAGATAATGTCATCTTAAGGTAGCATTGATAAGCAAAGATCAGGGTTATAAAGAAAACAGATTTGCAGATAATATAGCTAATACATTTCAGATTTCAAGATGGGTTTTTTTTGAGCTATGTGGGTTTTTAATCTCAACTCTTTTCTGTCCATTTATAAAACCGCATTTTATTTTCAAGGGGAGATAACTATCTGTATAGTGGCAACTGATTATTTTGGTTTTTTGCCTTGTTATAAATATTTCTTTTCCCTTCAAAGAATTTTATGTTGTTACCTGCAAAACACAGAAGCTTTCTCTCTGCCATGATCAAAGAGATGTCCTAAGTTTTATTTCATAGAATCACAGAACATCTCAAATTGAAAGGGACTTATAAGGATAATAGAGGCCAACTTAATGCTCCCTGCAGGACTATCTAAAACAAACCCACATGACTAAGAATGTCATCCAGATGCTTCTTGAATTTTGAACTCATGGCTTAATGCCATGACTGCTTTCCTGGGGTACCTGTGGCAGACCACTTTCTCGGTGAAAAGCCCTCTTCTATGTCCAATCTGATCTTCTGATCTGACTTCATTCCATTTCTCTATGTCCTATCACTGGTAACTAGAGAGAGATCAAGACCTCCCTTTGAGGAAGCTGTAGACTGTGATGAGGTTGACCCTCAGCCATTTATTCTACAAGCTGAAGAAAACAAACAACTTCAGCTGCTCTTCTTAATATGTGTCCTCTAGAGCTGCCCGTGGCAATGGCAGGCGGTTGGGACTGGATGAGCCTTGAGGTCTTTTCAAAACCAAACCATTCTATGATTCTATGACTTTTCATCACCTTGGCCACCTTCCTCTGGACACACTCTAATAGACTGATGCCCTTCTTATATTGTGGTGCCCAAAACTGCACAGAGTACTCCAGGTGTGTCTGCACCAGCACAGAGCAGAGCAGGACAATCACCTCCTTTGACTGGCTCACAATGCTGCATTTAATGCACCCAGGACACCATCTGCCTTTCTGGTTGTCAAGGCACACTGCTGGCTCATCTTCAACTTGCCACCAACCCAAACTCCCACATCTCTTTTTATGGGGCTGCTCTCCAGCTTCTCATTCCCTAATTTGAATGTATAACCAGGAGTACTCCATCTTGGATGCAGAATCTGGCACTTGCCCTTGTTAAATTTCATATGGTTGGTGATAGCCTATCAGGTTGTGAAGGTCTCTCTGCGGGACCTCTCTACACCTGAGGGAATCAACAGCTCCTCCCAATTTAGCGTCCTTCTGTGTGGTAGCCACACTCCTAGTTTAGTACTGTTGGCAAACATACTTAATGTACACTCCATTCCTGTGTTCAAATTATTTATAAAAACAAAAAAGAGCACTTGCCCTTAAATTGAGCATTGGGGAATCCAACCAGTGATGGGCCACCAGCCTGATATCACCCCATTTACTATAACTCTTTGAAGTCTGACTTGTCAACCAGTTTCTCACCTGATGTATTATGGACTTGTCTAGCTGGGTGCTGAAATTACATCCAGAATAAAGAGAGACCGTTAGAGAAACTATTAAAATCTTTGCTAAAACCAAAATATATCACATCTACTGGCTTCTCTTGGTCAACTAGATGAGTGACCTTGTCATAAAAGGAAATTAAGTTGGTTAAGTAGGACTTTCCCATAGCGAACCCATGCTGCCTATGACTAATGACTGCACTGTCACTCAAATGTTATTTTCAGTAACTCCCAGAATAACCTTCTCCATAATTTTACCAGGCACCAAAGAGACTGAAAGGCCTGTAATCACCAGGGTCTTCCTTCTTACCCTTCTTGAAAACTGGGATATTTGCCAGCTTCCAATTGACTGGGACCTCTCCAGACTCCCAAGACCTTTGAAAAATAATGGAAAGGGACCCCACAATAAAATGGGCCAGCTCATTCAGTACCTGGAATGAATCCCATCAAGCCCAATAGATTTATGTGCATCCAGCTGCAGCAGCAAGTCTCAAACTAGTGCAGAGTCAGCTGGGAGTTTATCATCCTCCAAGTCACAGTCTTCCAGCACATCATCAGTGTTAAAGACAGAGCTGAAGAAGGCATTAAATGTCTCTGCTTTGCCTATGTCCCTATTTGTGAGGTAAATGACCCTATCAAGTAACGGACCGATGTTATGTCCAATCCTTCTTTTGCTGTTAATGTGTTTTAAAATGACCTTTTTGTTGTCCTTCACAGTGCTGGATAGCTTGAACTCTACTCGAGCTTTGGCCACGTGAATTTTCTCCCTACAGTGACAAACAGCATCTCTGCTGTCCTCCTGTGTCATCTCCCCTTGTTCCAATATCCACACACTTTCCCTTTTCCCCTAAGTTCAAGAAGAAGATGCCTGATCAGTCAAGCCAGACTCTGCCCCACTTGCTTGACTTTTGACCCTTTGGAGTTTCCTACTCCTACACACTTCAGAGATAGCCCTTAAAAAGTGCTTGTCATTCATGAATTCCCAAGGAACCTTACTAATTAGCTACTTCTGCAGCCCAAGTCTGCTCTCCCCATATCCAGGGTCAAAAGTATGCAGGACGTTTCCTTCTACGGTCAACAACTTGAAACACAGTTACTTTGTGGTCACTGTGACCAAGACATGAATCCCCACTTTACTCACAAACACCTCTCTGTTTATTAGGAGGTCACCTTTCCTTAGTCAGTTCCCGTAGTACCTGCACCCAGAAGTTATCTTCAACATGCTCCAGAAATTTCCTGTACCTGTCTGTGTCCACTGTATGACTTTCTCAGTTAATGTCTGGGAAGTTAAAGTCACCTATAAGGACAAAAGCATTTGATCTAGATATCCCTTATCTCCCTGTAGAATATTTCATTGATGTTGTCATCCTGGCTGAGTTTTGCTTCAATGCCATTAACTGTCATTCTGTATCTGGACTGTATTAACTAGGAAGCTAGGAAAAAAAAGACTGTAAAATCTTTATGTTCTTTAAACACAAAGGGAATGAAACCATAATTTTCCCACCCAAATTAATACACTTCAAATAAACGTTTTCCTTTTTCTACAGTATGTGCAATGATACTGTCAAGAACACGGTTTAGATTCATGCATATCAGTCAATTCTGATAGATGCTAATAATTGTTTTTCCAACTGTCTTTCATTTGTGTGCCTTAAAATGTATTTCCCTCATGAAACTGCAAATTTTTGGGCAGTGAATTTAAGATTACAAACTAAAGACTTGCTTTCCCTGCTCACTTCTTATAAATCATTTACAAGTAGACACACAGCTACAAACCACAAACTAAGGCAGACTGCTAAAAAACAGCTGAAGGTTTACAGAGGATTTTATAGATACAGAGAAAAGAAAAAGTTTCAGAATAAGCAAGAATCCTTATTTCAGATAAACATATGTTCCTACCTCCCAGAACTGGTGTTTGGCATAGTAGTCTCCCTGTGCAATCCATTCTTCTGGAGTTGAAGTTCTAGCAAACATGCTGTCATCTAAGTCTACAAGGGCAGGGGTGACCATTTTATGTTAGAATGGTTAAACCACAGAAACCACTTGTCATGTACCAAAACTAAGCATTATCTCTCATTGTTCCAAGCTCTCTGTGCTTACACCAGTAATGGTAACTATGAGTCAAGTGTGGTAATAGTGTTATGTGAAGCTACCAGTGAGAATACAAAAACCCCCAGAGTTTGGCTGGAGACTGGGCTGCTAAGTGGCTGTAACTGCATTAATACAGCAGAAAATCTGACTACAAATTGACCACTTCAAGCTATAAATATCTGCAGCGATCAGGGTCCATTGAGCTGTCTCCATGGTAACTGGCTGAGTGGCAGTGACCTGATCTCCCTTTATGCAGGCACACCTCTTAAGGTCACCCCTCAAGGCTGAGGGATCTCTTACTCAACACCAGACATCAATGGGCTGGTAAATGACATTTTTGCATGTGTGTAGTATTTTAGATAGGTATAGAAAGCTTATGCAAAAAGTAGAGTATTGACCACCAATCCATCCATACTTAATGAGTATTTTACATATCTGAATTTACTGGTTAGAACTCAATAAACGAACTACAAGATCGGATCTGTCTGAGGGATCACTCACTCTTCTCCTGTGACAGCAAGAAAACTTACACTAGTGAATTAGCAATAAAGTTATACTTTAACATATTCAACTGATCTTTAGAGACAAAAGAATTTAGACCCACTGAAATAAGTGGAAACTTGCAAGGGCAGTTATCAATGCATACTGTTGGAAGGACCAAGGCATTCAGCCTTCTTTATTACACAGCCTAAAAGCAAGAAAACATGTGTTTTGACTGTTTGACAGTCTTTAAAGAAAGTTTTAGGACAACTTTACCTTTCTTTTCATCTGTTTTGACAACCTTAACAAATTTTCTTTTGATGAAATACTTAAAAGCTGGAGACCGTTTATCGCGGTCTTCATCAAAGATCCAAAGATTGACTCTGGCTCTTGTAATTGCAGTATACAATTGCTTGAGTTCTCCATTTAGCATCTGAAACAGAACAAAAAAAAATTGAATTAAATAAATGAAATGCCAGATGAGCTAAACTGTTAGAAAGAAATATACTTTATAAGAAAATGGAGAATTTATACAGAATGAATAACAAGTAAGAAAGTGCTTTTAAGTAAGCAAGTCTAAATAATAAATATGGGACTTCAATTACATAAACCATTATCCAACTAACTCACAAGCAACTACTACTACTAATCAGCTGCAGGTATGACAGACTATTTTCCTTCTAATCACTTGCACATATAAGTATTAAATTTACCATACAATCCTTAAAATATCTGACTCACCAGATTCTAAGCAACTTCCTTAATTGCCAGATAGTGACACCAATCAGAAACCAGACTATAGGAATAATGAATATTGACAAGCTGAATTGCTATTTGCTTTAACCACAGTTGTTTTGTAAATATACCCAAAAGTCTATGACACAGGTTTTGTTCTCTAATCAAATTACATTTGCAAATAATCTCTGATCTTTTAAAATTAGTATTATATAAATGTGAACAACTATAAAAGGTAAAGCAACCTTGAAAAACGTGGAACTAACAGGATGAAAGGATTTAAGAAATTTCTCTACTTTTAAGATTTAAGAATTTAATTTATCCTTCCTATTCCCAATGTTACAAAAAACTCACCTTGTACATTTCTACATTAAATGGAGTCCTTTCCTGCATACCAGTGGCATCCTCTAATGGCACTTCAATTAGCAAGTTGCTTCCAACTTGCACATCCGGATCAGGACTATAAGAAGAAATTATCTTCCATTCTTTGCTAGCCTGAAATATCAAGAGAACAAGGTTTATTTGTATGTACTAACCACTACTGCCTACACAGGAACAAGATAAGGTTGTATGGTGTGACCTATTCATGCCTATAAGGGAAGAAGGTTCAGAGGAGAAGACTGGGGGAGAAAATTATCTCAGGGAAGAATGTAAAGAATAATCAGCAATTTTCAATGAGAAAGCTGAACTTCATCTTAACACAGCCGTTGTTTGAGATACTTGTCTGTACCAGGTGGTCATCAAGGCATATAAAAAACTTTCCCTAAAACAGCTAGTATGGAGTTACACCTTCCTGAGCTGCCCAGGCAAAGGCAAAGATGTGCCTCAGCCCAATAGAATCGGAAAATCTGAGGAGTAAGGAAAACAAACCTTTAAGAGTGTAACTGGCTTGAGCTGGCCACAAGCTGCATATTACTTTTCAGGGACTGGGGATGGCCAGCATCATAATGGAGAAGCCAATGGGAATACATACATACATATATATATATATATGTATACATAGGGAGCACTAATGGGGGTCACATCAGTATTGTGATTCCAACGTACATTGCCACTGTTACATTATGCTTGCCTTGGGATTTCAGGATACTGCTGTATCACTCTTCTAGATCCAAGTCATATGCAATGCTCAATATATCAAATAAGTAGTTTGATATTAAACATGGAAAACTCCTTGGGTGGACTATACTATTTTCAGCTAAACACCCTTACAATGATCCCTCTGTAGAGGAAATCAGGTTACCTTCACCACGGAGGAGGGTCAAGTTTTAGTCCTAGGGATGAGGATTCTCTTACAAACCCCCAGTACCACAACAGGCAAACTCACTGAGGGGTGTGTGCTGATTGCTCGGCTAGGCAGCTCCCTGCCACCTTGGGCAGAATTAAAGGTAAATGGTGGTGGGACAACACTCACAGGCTGCAATTTGTCATACTAAAATCTACTGTCTAAAACACGTTGGAGAGATCTTGGCCTGCAGGTTAGGATGGGCAGCCACTAAATCTCCTTGACTGTACAAGACTGACAAGCTCAGTGAGCTGGACCCACACATATCCCATGCTGGTGCATATTCTCATTCTCAGGGTTCCCAGAAAAGATCTGGCTGGTCATTCATGTGATGAATGTATTAAGCTTCATGCTGAACACCAGTAACTGCTAGTGCTGGTCTCAGCCAGGGGGTGGAATGGCACCTGCCAACACCTCCTCTTGTAAGAACACTCAGAGGTGAGCAAAAAAACCCACTCGTGGGCAAAGTCAAAAAAAGCGTGGTCAGAAAATATTGGACTCCAACACAGAGACATGTGAAAGATGTCTATAAATATGCACAGGCATCCTAACTGTAAGTTAAGTGTGGCAGCAGATCAGTGCTGTGCACTCTCGTGCCATGTAGGAAATGCCAGCTCTTGATCACACTGCTTGGCAGGCTCCTGATCCCCTACAAAGCGAATAATCTTAAAATCATCACTATATTCTAGTGATGTTCATTTTTCTCTTTTGGTATTGAAAATTCCATTTAAATGAAATGTCATTAAATACTGCCAAGTTTCTGGCACAAAATGAAAAATACTCATAATAAGGCTGAAATAACGTTTTTACAATCTATATATTTCTGAGCTTTGAGCAACACAAAACAAGTTAACTGTCTTCCCATTGGGGAAAAAAAGCAGGAAACCTTTCCTGCAAAATATATTTTGAAGTTAAGATTTCAAAAAATCATCAATAAGGATATTCCTAAGCCTGTCAGGTATTGCAACATGACAACCAGCTAAAGGTATGAGTTTGGTCAAGAGCTTGATGTGTTTTGGGGGCTTGGCTTTTTTGCCTTCTAGATTTTTCATTCACATCTGCTTCCTGAGACAAGACTCTTCTTAAATCTCATTTTCAAGACAAATAAAAAGAAAACCCAACACTTTACGAAGTGCACACGGCCACACTGCTGTGTTTACAACGGTTCAGAAATTCAGCTTTTCTAAATTAGAAAACCTCAGGGTGAGCTGCTTTCTTGCCTGCTTGTTTAGCTGCTCAAATCAACTCAATTACTCATGACTCACAGAAACACGGAAGAATTGTATGAAAACAGTTCTCTAGGCCTGACATACATTAGTCTAAGCTAAAATGCTCTACACAACTCAACTCTGCTAAACTGATTCTGCTAAATCCTGATAAATGGCTTGTTGTGTTTCTGATTACAACTTGCATCACCAGAAACAAATCAACTTTGAGAAATCTACCATGACAGCCAGTATTTACCTCAAGCTCCTTCCTTCCTTCTGCCCTCATCATGTAACATTCACAAGCCTCTCTGAAGAGCCACCAGTAAGCTGCCCTCAGTTTTCTTGTGGTTTTCATCTGCTGAAAACCACGAGACACTGCTTTGAGGGGTAGAGGCAGAGGACATCTGCAACAGGGCTGTCTACACTGAATGTTTAATCACAGAGTAACTCAGTCATGGCTACATGGAGTGTCTGCAGGCATGCTCAGCAAGGAATACTTGGAATACTTGCCTGGCTGGGGTCAGAGGAGTAGTCTTGGTATGCAGCTGAAGAGTGTGTGTGTGTGTGTGCGCAATGTTATGTGTACCCCAAGGCACTCCCTTAAATTTTGAAAGGAAAATGCAGCACTTAAGAAAACATGTTCTCAATTCACAAACCTATGACCTGTTTTCTACTGTGATGAAACCACTCATCTTCAGAGAAAAGAGGGAATCCTTTCCCAGCTGAACCACCAATTAGACTACAAGTAAGACAGACTTCAGAAGAAATGCAGAAAAAGGGTAAGAATTGAATACCTCTGAATCTGTGAAAAAGTTGTAAAGGAGGACATCATCAAATTCCAAGCCCTTTGCTTCATAAATTGTCAGTACAAGTGCCAAACTAAGTTCCTCAGGTATCTTCTCCTTTGCAGTTTCATTTGCCACTAATACCACCTGCCATAAATACATTTTTAAAACATTAGAAAGAAAAAAGAAAAAAAAAAAGGTAACAGTTGCATAGAGAAAGAGAAACATGATGATAATACAAGAGCCTTCTAAAAACTAGACATATTTCAAAGAGACATTTCAGCACACTCCACAAAAAAGGTCACAAAGCTGCCACTAGAAGACTGACAAATGCGTGGTATGTGCAGACAGTTTTAGATCTGGTGTAAGAAAATTTGGAGTTAGGAAGGAACAGGTCAGACAATACCTCATACAATACCTCACACCAAAAAAAGAACAGAAAGAACCAGACGTATTAAAAAGAATCAGAAACCAACACAATAAAGGTTTCTAAGCTTGAAATGCCTAATTTATCAGTGAGACAAGGGCTTAAAAAAGAAAGTTGTGGGCAGTTCATACAAGACTATTATTTAGCAACAGAGCTGGCAGAATCTGCAAAAAGCCTAAGAAAAGCAAACCTGATGTGCTCCAAATTCTATGGGTTGTGTTTTCCTTTTGTTGCCCCTCAGCAGAATTGCTAGGTCACTAACACTGCAGGACTCCAAGACCATAGGTTTTGGCCCATCAAAGAGACCACGGTCCTGAGGAAGGCGATCGAAAGATTCTGGAAAATAATGCTGGAGCAAATCAACCACTCCAGATGCTAAGCGGAGAATACCTGCAAAAGCAGAATACAGGTTTTAAACTTCAGTCTGAAGTCCTTGCAAACACACTTTTAAAAGGTTCTGTTAGAAATTTGGAATCAAGAAATATAATGACAAAAACACTTATCAGGGAAGGCTGAAGCTGTAAGCTTCAATTTACGTTTCTGCCAATTAGAGTGGATGTCATTCTCGGGCCTGTAAAGATCAGAAAACATGCTACAGTGGCTTGGCAGCATTCTCACAAAATAAAGATCACAAATGGAAAACAAGTAAGAAAAGCAGAAAAGCACACTAACACTGCAAAATCTAGTGCTTTGGGGATAGGACAACAGAAATGGGAATGATAATTTCTTAAATTTTCCCTCAAATACAGCCAAAGCATCCAGTAAGCATAAGAGCTCAAAAAATTACAATTTTTAAAACATTCGTTTTTGGTTTTCCAGTTGAGATGCCAAAAGACAGAATTGACATATCAGAAAAAGCCGTCCATCTGATCTTTTTGAAAAACAGGCCACATAGAGACTGGCTTTCAACTGGCCAGCAGAAAACTTCAATTATTAGTAACATCTGAAGAGCACAGGTTCAGATAATAAATAAACTTGTGACTCTACCTGAATGGGACCTGTAGTTCTGGTACAAGTGATAAATCCTTTTCGGTTTCCTAACACGCTGCTTCTTGTTCACAGAGCTCTTGCTCGCGTAATGAAAGAGCGACCTCAGGTCACTAAAACGGAAAGCAACTCCTTTCATTATGCTCTGGGCAGTGTCACCGGTTAGAAACATGGCATTAGGATCATTGATGCACTTCATTAACAGGGCTAGCTCAGCTTGCGTGAAATCCTGTATCTCATCACCATAAAACTCATGGATGGACCACGGCAGCTCCCTGAGCTTCGAAAGTCTTTGAGATAAATTATACAGCAAATCTTCTTCATCAAAGTAACCTCTCTGTGATCGTATCCGCTGATAAAGACAGAAGAGGTAATATATCTCACTCCTGTCTTCCGTGAAGTTTGGCGATCTCTTTCGGCCTAGTTTTTTGTACTGCTCCTCAGTAAGCTTGCCTCCAAAGCAACTCAGTGCCTCAAAAGAGCCTTTCAGAAATGATTTGATTTCTTTCCAAACCAGTGCTGGATTGTACAAGCTTTTACCTTTTATCATTTTTGGCCATATTTCATTTGCAAATACATTGTAAGTCACGAAAGTCCAAGGATCACTTTCCTTAGAGCATGCATCTGCAGGTCCTCCATCATCCCCATGTTCTGCTTCAAGATTACCTTCTTCATCCTCATCCTGCCAATTTGGTACAACCAAGTCTTCCTGAGGACTCCAACCAACAATTACTCTTTTAAGACTTCCATCTTCATTTCTTGGAAAAAATGGGTTGGGCATGGATGCATCTAGTAACAGCAACAACTGCTTGGAGGTGACAAACAGTGGAAAGTTTTCATCTTTTATGTCTTGTAGCCTGTGAATATTTGGGTCCAGAGGTTTGAAGTGACTGGTCACCTTGGAAGACTTGCTAAGTTCAATGAAATTCTTCTGAACTTCTTGGCACAAGACAGGATTTTTTGTTACAAAGATCTGGTGCAGGTGCTCCAGCGTGTTTGATGCTTCTGCACTACACGTTTGGCCTTCTTCATGGTCACCACATGAATTCATTTCTGCACCAGCAGTGCCCACAGGAACCTTTTCATCCTCACTGTCCTCGTTTCGCTCATCACTCACCTGCTCCTCACTTGAATTATCACTCTCATGTTTTAGTTCACTCTCTTCCTCCCCTGAACTAGCTTTTTCAACCTCACTGCACTGTCTCTGCTGCCATGTCTGCCTCTCCAACAGAGGTCCATCTGCCAAGGTGGATTTTTCCCAGTATGAATAGAATTTCTTCCACAGCCTATACAAGCAGCAAGTTGTCTTTCCTGTCCCACTTCGCCCAATTAAAATGATTGGTTCCATAGGCTTTGGATTGAGATCAATCACTGCGTACTCCAACTCCCCAACACGGAAAGGGTAATCAACAGAAGACTGGACATCATTTATAATGTTAAGGGCCATATTAGTACTGAAGCTATGAAATTTCATTATATTGTATTCCAGTTCTCCTGCACTAGCTGGAGGGAAATACTCAGGCATGGTATGTTCTTTTGATTTTTCCGCCTCCACATCTTCAATGTAACAACGTGGAACACGTTTCTGTGTTGTCACACTGTGGTTCTGACGTCCTTCATTTATATCCTTGAGCTTCTTCCTCAAAATGCAGGATAAGCCACGGTTGTAGGAAATGCATATATTTTCTAAGGCACGATTCAGCTTGCAGTGGTCAAGAACAATGGCCCAAATTCTAATTATTTCTGTGTAAACTCTACCTGATTTTTCTAGATGACTTTTGGTCTGCTCTGTCTCCATGATCTTTTCTGGACTCTCACTGCAACGAGGAGAAAAGTCAATGGCAAGTTCCCATAGCATTCTTGCACCTTTGCCCAGTTTGGCTTCATACAGCTGGATATCAGCTTTCAAGTGTTTCAGTGGCTTCTGAAGGCCCCTAGACCATTCCCCATTGCCAAGGCGCTTAATTGTCATTATGGTTTTAGTTTTCAGATAATGAGGCACAGCTTTACTACTCAAAGTCTTTAGCATTTCAGGAGTACACTCTATTTCCCAAGTCATGTTATCAAACTCCTGCACATATGCCTCAATATCCAGACTCTTCCCCTTTTCTTCCTCTAGTTCTTCCTTCTCTCCATTAGGCAGGCCCATACTAAATTCCCCTGCTCCCTTTTTTATCTCCCAATCATCCCTTTTTCTTTCAGGATGAGCTATGCTTCCACAAGGTTGCACGGAACTCCTTCCCTCTTCTGAATTAGTCTGGACTGAAGATGGCTTTTGCACCAGAGGATGATCCCTTTTCAGGGTGTCACTCACTTTCAATTGCTGAATTAAAGCTGTGATTGCCTGCACTAGACTTTCCTGCAGTGTTAAGGGGCTGTTTATTCCTTCTGTTTCCTGCTTTGCTAACTGACCCTTTTTTGTTTTTGTGGAACATGGGGTTTTTAAATCATTATGCACTGTGTTGCTAGATGGTGCCTTTAATGAGAGCTCAGATGAAGAATGCCCCGTGCTCTTTGAAATCTCAGAGGCTGGAATGGGTTTAGATGTTTTAACCAACTGCCCTGCTCTATCTTGGCGGTGCCTCTTCTTCTCCTGTGCAACATTATTCCAGGCTTCTAGCAGTGGATCCCTCTTTTTAATTCTGTGCATCACATCTTTTCCTGATTTGTTTTTTATGTTAAAGTTAATGTCAAATTTTGCCATGAACTCCACTATTCTCTTAGTCTGCTTTGAAAATCCTCTCTGGAAAACAATATGCATCACTGTATTTCCACTGTCATCTTGTATGTTTGGATTAAGATATGGAAAGTCAGATGGTCTTGAAGCAAAGAGGTCAAGTAGATAATTCAGGATGTTTAGACCAGTGCCATCTGAAAGCAGGAGAACAAACAGAAAATAAACTAACTTGCATTATAAGTCTGCATTATATGCCAACAATTTCAATACTTTTTTTTTTTCTGCTGCTAGTAAATTAAATCAGTTGCTTTTAAAAAGAAAAACAAAATCTACATTTCATGTTTATAAAACATGCTCACGTGAAACGGCTCAAAACTGAGCTTTCCCAAGTTTCAGGGAAAACAATACAAAGGCAGCAAAGCTTTAGAAATTCCTAGTGCTGCAATTATTCCCATACCATCAGTCAACTTCATTCCTTTTTTAACCTCTGGGTACAGACAGATTTGTTCATTTTCCAACATCAGCCCTGACTGCTACCCAAGGGACACTGGTGCCCTGTCATCCAGACAAGCAGCAGCTCGAGATAGTGCTCTGGGGTTATTTGGTTCATTTCAATAAGGCACCCAGAAGTAATCTGCTGCAGATAACTTTGCTTTACTAAAATAACCTGCAGAAAATCCCAATTATTTCCTGATATTTGAGGTCCCTGGAGCAAATTCCTACAAAATAAGATTAGTTACCTCCCTGGGGGAGAAAAATACATATATATTCTACAGCTTTCTGGATTTCATCCAGATAATAGATATTATTTAAATGAGACAATATATGTGAAACATTTCTATTCTAGCTGTAAAATAGTGACACACCAAAATCACATTAAAAACTCCACATGGTGAAAAATACTTCAGAGAACATATTGTCATGGGACTTCTTAATATTTTGATTTAAAAATTACAACTGGCATTACACCTATGTTTTTAATCTCTCTAAAGCCATTCAATTAAATGTTTGTGCTTTAAAAATTAATGAATTCAATATTTTAAATAATTTTATTCCTTCAACTCAAAATGCATTTTTTTTCTTAACTTAAAATCAAACCTGATTTAGGGGCTCAATTTAACAGTTTATCCTAAGTTTTTATATTTTTACCTAAGCCCTACAGTTCCTTCACTCACTTCTCCCTTGAACAAAGCTTGAATTACCAAGTTTTTACTTGGTTTATGACTGAACAAAAACTGATAAAACAGATTTCAGATGCCACTGCAGGATTTCCTTCAAAGTCTGCTGTCATTGCTCTAACTTTACCTTTGTTTCTTCCAACCCACCTAGCACTTATTTTACAGGATTTCAGAGAGGAGCCTTCCTTGATTCCCCCATGTCACCTGAGCTGCCATTACCTCTCCTCAAAGTCCCAGCCAGCACAGCCACAAAGCAGAACACATCAGCCTGAGAGCTGTGTATTCTCTGGCCTGCAGACTTTGGGGGCTGAATGAGACACAGTAAGACATCCTGATCCACTGTCCCTGCAACAGCAGAATGGGCAGGTAAGGAATGGGGATGTTTTCAACAGCAAAAGTCTTACCTTTTCTATTTAAACAGATGAAAACTGCAGCATGCAAAGGAGTATCTCCTTGTGTAACAGAGAGGTTTCGAGGGTCTGCGCCTTTGGTCAGCAGCAAATACGCCAGTTCAAAATAATTCTTTCTGAGGCATATTTTCAGTGGTACTTCAGAGCTGGCTCCAAAACCATCAGGCAGAGCTGGTGTAAAGGACAGGAAAATATCAAGGTTTAAAACTAATACACCAATCTGCTAACTGCAGAAAGCTCTCAACAGATGCAGTCAGATGCTGATTGCCAGGCAGGTGACAGGAGTATTTTATATGCCAGCTTTTTAAATGTATCTGTTAAAATACTTTTTGACTAAGAAGATCTTCATCATTTCCCCCTGTCTCCCATTAAACTGAACAACCAGTCCTTCTATTGTGAGAGGAAGACATAAAGGCCAGAATGTATCTTCTCCAAGTCAGTCAGTCATTGACTGAAACAAGAGGCCTCCTTGCTCTTCTGGCATTCAAAATGCTTCAACAGGACCATGCGTCCATAACTTACAGCTAGCACCAAGCTATAAGATTAAATGAAACATGCCAGAGGGATCCTAGGAATAAGTTCATGCAAAACATGAAGTAGGATGATGTCTACACCAGTTAAAAAAAGAAAGACATCTGGTCATGCCTTTGAAACCAATGAAGTAGTCCACTACTAGTAGCATACCGAACTCAAAGACTGTGGCTTTCACTTTCTACCAAGACAATATTGTGGCTGAAGACAGAGAAATTAAGGCCCAAAAGAAATGACAGGTGCAGGAGCAACGATAGTCCTTGGCCTTTTACTAATCCTAGCAGACAAATTTCATTTGATAAACATCTTCCACCCATGTAGCCTTACTAGCTTCTCCATGTCCCACACAGCAGACGCAGCCAATGCACTGCACTCCAACAAGCTGCTGCACTTATGAAGAGCCACAAAAAAACCCATGTGTTGGTATTTCTGAGACTATCTTGCTCCCAACATGTCAAATAACAGACTGCATCTCTTACAGCACATTAATATCACAATTTTTCACCTCCTCGTTCAAGCAAGCATCTTATGAGGTTCACTTGCACATCCAGTTTTTCACACTGTTGGATAATGTTGCCAATGTCAACATCTGAAAGACTGCAGGTTTTGAAGAGTCCTCCACCTGATGGATTTTCCCCATTGGCTTTCCCTGTTAGGAGCAGCAAAACTTTATGCCACATTTGCTTTCCCAGCAACTGTTTTATGAAGCTGCTAGCACAGGCATTGGAGATGTTGCATGAGATTTCTTCAGGGATTTCTGCAAGACAGTCAAGACAACGTAACTCACTCAAAGACATATAATGGAATCCACCTCGTTGTAAACTAATTTCAGAATAATTAACTTGTTAAATTGGAAGTAAGGAACAGCAAAATATATCTTTCCATCCTAAGCTGTCAGCCAAGTAAGTTTGAACATTTTGATGCATCATGAATTTCTGTGCATATTCCATTGGTTCTAAGTGCAAATCACAACATTAAATATAATTAAAAGCACATTGTTCCAGTCATAAAAGTTACAGAAACAGGTAACAGAAGGAAGGGTAAAAGGGCAATAAATTTATGTTAACACCAAACACATTTTTCTCGGCAATTAAGTTTTGTGAAAGGGAGAAGTGGGAACTCACTGCACCTTTAATAGAAGACAGCCACTTCAGAAATCGCTTAACTGCATCTTCCTTCAATACATTTTTATTATGCACTCCATTTTCACACCTGTAGAACTGGACAAACTGTTCCAGAACATCCTGGAGAGAATTTGTATCAGCTGTGGCACTTTCATTCTCTCCTGCAAAACATTACAGAAATTGAAAATCCACTTCCTTGCCAGCACGTTTTCAGGGCAAGACTGTAATGCATTACATCCCAGGGCCCTAAGAAATGTGTAGTGGCAGATTGAAAACAGATGGCTGAAACTCTTACTGCCAATGCCAGTCCTGTGATGGATTTCGGACCCCAAAGGAAATTTGATACTTTTATCAAATACACTCTCATCCTGGTTTCGCCTGGGATAGAGTTATTTTTCTTCTTGATAAATGGTACAGTGCCATGCTTTGGATGTAGGATGAGGATGCTGTTGATAGCACAGTGATGTTTTGGTTGTTGCTGAGCAGTGCTTACCCTGAGACAAGCATTTCTCCATGTCCCATGCTTTGCCAGTGAGCAGGTGCACAATAAGCTGAGAGGCAGCATGGCCAGGACAGCTGGCCTGAACTGGCCAAAGGGATATTCCATGACCACAGAATGTCATGTTCATTATATGAACTACGGGGAATTTGCCATGAAGGGACCATTGCTGCTTGGGGATGGGTTGGGTATCAGTTACTGGGGTGTGAGCAATTGTACTGTGCATCACTTGTGTTTCTTCAGTTTTATTCCTCTCTCTTTCTCCTTTTCATAACTATAACAATAATAATAATAATAATAATAGGAGTGGAAGTAATTTACTTTATTTCAATTTTTAGACTGTTCTTATCTCAACCCACCATGGGAGGGAGGAGGAACTGAGTGAGCTGCTGCTTGGCACTTAGTTGGCAGCTGAGGTCAAACCATGACTCGATTTGCCATAATTCACTAGGCTGAAAACTGTAATAGCTTCTGCATGCAGGCAGGAAAATGCTGCAATTATATAATTGTTCAGAATTATTAAAGCAGATGACTAAACCCAGTAATGTTTGCAGCATACACTTTTAATATCTGATTCCCCAGTGCCATTTAAAAAACACAGCCATAGAAGACTTTGTCCTCTTAGAATTAAAAAACAAAGCAAAAAATATACACCACATCAAAATGTTATCTACAACTTTAAGAGATATTTATGTAATGGGAAATAGCAGATTTTAAACAATGTCTCAATAAATGCCATTAACAAACATCAAAAAACTTGGCTTGGATTTCCTAAATGCTTCAAGGAATTCAGATGCATGAAAAACCAAACAAAACAGTAGCTTTACCTCTTAGAACAAAGAAAGAGACAAGGTTGGTCATCTTTTCAGAAAGGACTAACCTCAGATTGTTACCTATAAAGCTGAGGCTTATTCTCCAGCCTCTCATTTGCAGAAAGCTTAGAAAACTGTTGTGGGCTGTGCATCTCCAAAAAACCCCAAAACAAAACAAAACAAAAACCCTGGCCATGAAAGACAGTGCAAGCCAAAATGCCAACAAAGCCATTATTACCACAGAGGCATTGGTGTTAACTTCCTAACGGAGAACCACTGGGCTAAAACCTTCTCCAGAGCAGACATCTCCACGGTAAAGAAAAAAAAAACTCCTTTGCCAGGAGCCGTAAGATGCAAGCACAATGAAACCCAGTGTTTTCCAATAAACTTACAACCAATACACACATGAAAACTGAGATGTAGCCTGAAAACTTTGCTTTATGCCAAGCTTGATCTGAACATCATTTGCCCAGCAGTTGCTTTCAAGCAAGGACAAAATGTTCAAGCAAGGACTATTGACTAGCAGGAGATCACAGTGACAACTCACAGGGGAAGTTACACAAACCCCACCCACAATTACTCATTTGAAATAAAATGATTTTGTACCTAAAAGTTATTATTTTAAAACAGGAAAAACACACACTGAATATAGTACCTGTCTGTTTCCCAGAGGAAGTGATTTTCTCAATTTGCTTCCTGACTTCTTTTACAGCATCAAAGTTTTTGTTCTTTTTCAAGATATCTATGACATATCTTGACCGTGCATCTGGAACAGCAGGATCAACGCCAAAATTCAGGAGCATGATCACATCTTCTGTTTGTCCTAAAGCAATACATGAAAAAAACATTAGAGGAAGAATAATTCACATTCTTCAGGAGTTTTGTTCTGTTTTCCTTTTTACTTTTAATTACTTGGCACAATTTCTAGCCTAATTTTAACTTTACAAAAAATCTAAATTCTTCCAGTGTCATAAGTTGATAGGATGTAAATCAGTCAAATGTTGGACTTGAAGATCTCAGAGGCCTTTTCCAAACTGAATGATTCTGTGATTTAGAATATTTATTTATAATATTATTATATGTATATATAGCTATATTATTA